>JAYESA010000001.1:6759331-7216831 GCA_036927795.1 Iris macrosiphon | reverse complement strand
GGAAGGCCATGGTAAGTTGTACAGGTGGTTCAGACGGTACAGGTAAAGTCACCGAACGGTGGCATGTGAAGTTATGTTATTTTGTTCTTGCATACCTGCTAAATGAAATCTGATCTAGGCAAGAATAGAAAGTCACATAAACACATAAATGTTGTATGTTCATTTAAAACGCATCTAAAGAGCTTGGTAAAGTTGAGCAGCTAGCCTTCACCAGTACTTTTCGAAGTACTGACCCTCGTTGTAGCAGGTTCCCCGGCGCAAGGCAACGCGGCGAGGAGCTGAAGCTCTCTCCGGACTTTAGGGATTCTTGGCGGGTCGTGGCCAAGACTTTTGGAGGCTCAAGCTAGAAGCCTTCCCCTCTCTCTCCGTTGCGGAAATAACGCTAAGGCGATGGTGCTTACCCGCACCCAGGGTGTTTTGTGTTTGAAGCTATATAAAGGGATATAATGTATGGATCGGCTATCTCATTTTGCGTCCAAGTTTGTAAGCCCGTGGGGCATTTTATACTTTTGAGTCAAGCAATGTAACAGGATGTTCATTATAAATAAAAGAGAAACTTTTCTATGCCTCAACCTTGTGTTATCTTAATTATTTACTCTGTTGCATTGATCTAAAGAATATCCTTATGCCTAAGGCCTTGTGCACGCGCGCCCTACGCGTGCACGGCATCACGCCCGGGGGACGATTATCGATTAGGCGAAATCGGGGCGTGACATATTGGTATCAGAGCTGCTTCAGATCCTTTGGTCTCATAAAGAAAGTTTCTAAAGAGGACCTTGTTCCTTCCGAGTAGACCCTTGAATTCGCTTGGCCAAAATGAGATGCGTTCCATACAATAAGTCTAAATATTTTTGAAAAGTGCGTGGGAATTATACGATTGCTTGGACGGGATTATGATGTGAGGGCTTTTGTCCCAACTCATAGAGGATGTTTTGAGAGGAGACTTGTGTTGTAATCGGCAAGTTATATGTCTATATGAAAACACCAAACGAGTAGAGTACGGGATAAGAATATCGTTCAGACAGTGGTCTATGCACACGGCCTTTTGGCTAAATTGTGTCAAGTATCGTGCACCAAGACCCTTGGTGCTAGTGAGTTGTAGCGAGAATTGGGTATTGTTGGGGTGAGAATAAAGTTGACTTGGAGGGAAATCGATAGAGACGTTATCGGATTACCGCTGAGGCGAGTAACGGGAATCGTGTAAGGAATTTTCAAAAATAGTTGGACGGTTATTCATAACGATAAGTTATGATTTGAAGCATAGTCTGTATAGAGGACTATGAATACAGGTGTGTACGAGTCTAAGATCGCTAAGACGATAAATAGGGACTGTGTTGGAGTTCTAAGGAACGAATTGGGCATACGACTGTAGGATGCGAACGCGAATCAGGAGTTATTAGGATGACTCAATTCCTGAGTAGTGTATGCGATAAGTCCCCTGTTCGATTATGCAATTTGTGGATATAATGAGTTGTAAAGATTCAAGGAGTATGACTCGAACCCTGAGCGGTGAATTTGTTTGGCTTAGAAACGCTTGAACGAAGTCATGGATTCGGAGAGTTAAGCGAGTCTAGCGACAAGCGACGAGATTGGGTAAAGCCTTAGTATAAATAAACAGTGCCTAGCAAGTAAATGAACTCGGAGAAAGCATGCAATATTTGGTTCGAACGAGATACAATGAGTTGAATAAGGGATAAGGCTTACAACGAATAGAAATTCAGGGCAATTGGAAATCGATATCATGGTCGGAAAAGACTTAGAGGATTGTACGAGCGATTTGAGTTGAAACAAGCGAATTTAAAACTTGAGTCGAGATTGAATAATCTGAGATGCGATCGAAGTAAGTACAATTAGAAACAATGGCGCGAACGAATGATAGCGTGCATGGAAAATTTGGATTTGAGTAGGATATCGCTCGATAGAATTCGGTTTGAGTAAGAATGCGATGATTTCAAATTTTGGAAGATTTAGACCATAACAATGGTTGGAAAAATAGTATGGATTGATGCAAGTTAGTAAAAAATTATGATTTTGATGGATTAAGTTAAGCGGTAATAGATTTGGCTTGGAGTTTGGAAGAACGATCTTGAAATCAAGTTCAGAAAGATAACATTCGAAATCTGTCCCAGCGAGAACGATTATCCTGCGGGAGTGTCGACGTGGTGATTTCACGTACGGTAGGGATAAGCAAACTCAAGAGAACAGGTTCGGTAATTATTCCAAAATGAACTCGATGAATGGAACGTATCAATGGGATAGACTTGGGTTTGGGAATTGATCTTAGTTGTTTGAGGAATGCTAAGAGTAGACTAAGAAAATGAGTCTAAGGATTTTTCTTGAGGAGTTAGTCTAGAAATGTAAAGTAAGAGATGTTGGACGTTTTCATGAACGGATACGTAGATCGTGCTGGACGACTTAGAGTTCATGATATACATCGATGGTTTATAATGGAATTGTGGCTTAGTGATACAAGCGTAGAAAATGATGGATTGGTGAATCCTATTAAACGAGATAAAAAAGATAGTATGTGTGAATCGATAGGTTAACCCTAAAACGTAGGCGTATCGTGGGTTCGGTTGAACGAGCGTGTGGTATGATAGGGTGATCTGTGCTCGATGTTTAGAAATCTGAGTGAAACGAGCTTGGGTAGAATACCCGTGTAAAAGAACAATGGTTTGACCTTAGGGTGTTTGGGGCGAGCGTTGTGCAACACGGTTGCGCGATGAGTCGCAAACTTGAGTTGTACCTATGACTGTGTGTGCTGGCCTAGGGACTAGGCAGACGACCCTATGCCTTGAGTTAAACTGGAGTGGCTGACTTCAGAGTATCGTTCGGGAAGAATGATAGAACTGGGCAACAAGACTTAGAGTTAGAATTTGGAATTGGGAATATACACTAGCAACGTTCGCGTTGAAACAAACGTAATGCAAGATAGGACTCGGGTGATAATTGATTTGGCTGGATAGGTTACGCGACGGTAAAGGATAAGACGATAGCTGGATCGAACAAGAGTTCGGTCATTCATATAGCAGGACGATCTGCGTTTCAAAAGATTTTCACGAGTAGCTTGTCAGACTTAGCTGTCACTGAGCTTGGTTGAAATACACATATTTGGGGGACGCCTTGAATATGGGTACGATCCAGACTTAGCGATATGCATAACTCGGATGCAGCTGCAAAGGAAAATGTTCGGATTCGCATGGATGAGTATGGCAACTGAAATGATTTAGCCTTAACCTAAATTTTCATAGAGGAAAGATTGTATCGTTCCTTGTGCTACCGGGATAGTTCTGCGCTAAGGCGCAGTACGAGACTGAGTTTACGGATGCAATAGATGAACGAATAGATCGTTCGGATAAAATGATTAAGCACTCTGGCGAACGGAACGAGTAAAAACGAATAGAAAGTTAAGTTCGATTGAGCCAAAGGTGCGAAGGACTTGAGCGTACCCCAGGTAGGCAATTTAGCTCTGCGCTAAGGCGCAATATAGACTGAGTCAGAAAAAGTTGGTGATTTGGTGTGAATTTATTTAGTGAGATTGGATGGTGACTCAGAGAGATTTGATGCAAAAACGAGATTGGAAAATTGTCGAGATTCGAGCTTTTGGGTTAGGCGTAACGACGGGTTTCGATAGGCAACGTCAAGAAATAGGCTCAATTGTGTTGGGTTCCTATGGTGAGAACATAACAAGTTGGGCAAGTCCACCCAATTATGAGTCGTGAGTGCCCGTTGAATTATAGAATACCATGTGCTTGGGCAATACAGCCTTGCGCTTGGTGCAGTAGATTTTGAGACGGAAGTGCAACGATCGAGTTGAGTATAACTCGATAGCATTGAACGATAGAGTCGTTCGATGAGGATTGGCCAACATTGGCGTAACGCATGGTGAGGAAATAGATGATTGTAGTGTTGAGACAGTCCTCGAAGGATAAGACGAGATGTATAGGGAAGTTTAGAAGTTATGCGATAGCACGAGTTGCGCTCAGGAAGTCTCGAGGACGGAACTTGTTCTGAGTGGTATATGGTGTAACAACCCGCTCCGCTCAACCCGGAGGGCCAATTCAAACGGCACAAGTGTAGCTATTCAACCGTCTTGCTCAGCGAGATGGCTCGTTCGATGCAAAGGCTTTCATGTTGGGATCTTTAATGGAGTCAGACTTAGGCTTTCAGAAGCGCGTCCGGAGTCTAGCTCGACCGATGCGATACATCGCTAAGGTGGATGACCCCGGTGAACCTGTCTCTACTTAGCTGCACACTAAGAAAATGAATGTTACATGATAGTTTACAGGCGATAACCTTTGCATGCTAATAAAAGAGATGAACGCACGTAGCTAAGGGGATAACCCCGCATCATTATCGTATAGAACATGGAAATCTTACTTGCTAGTTGCGTAGTCGACTTGGGTCAGTTGAATCTGCAAGCGAACTTGTCGTACGCGGCGGAGCCTGTCTAAATTTTGAATCGTAAAAAGAAGCAGTTGCGGAACCGAACGTCTCGCTAGTGCGCGTACTGTGGCGAAACCACTCGGTCGAGAAGTCGACCTGGGAACTTGAATCTGATATGAGAGGAAAATTTCCCTCATTATTCCTTAGTGGTAGGTTCTATTCTTAAGTTTCGGGACGAAACTTCCTATTAGATGGTTATGATATAATGCCCCGTTCGTCCCGTTCCCCCTATACGGGGAGCGCGGCCAAAAAATACTTACGACCGTCCGAACGGGACAGATTGAATCAAGATCCTTTCCTCGTTATGGATTGGCTTCTTCGGAATCAGGTCCCATAATCAATGGATCGTGCCTCAAGGAAGGACTCGGCGGCAGAGTAGAGAGAGGCCTTTCCGTTGTGTTGGTTTTCCCTTGCCCGTTTTCGATTGCCGTTTGGTTGCATACTTGTTGGTTTTAGGACTTGCGTTTTCTTAAACGGTTTCGATGGACTTCATTGTTTTCGTTCTTAGGATTTCGCATTTCGTATCGAGCCTTGGAGACCGAAACAGGAGGTATTGATCATCCGTTGGTACGTGCAGGTGATCGTGTAGACGACGCGCGAGCGGAGTCTTAGGGATCTCTACTTCTTCTTCCTATACAACCAACGTGTGAGTGGCTCTATTTCGATAAGCACCTTCTTTCCAAGGGCTCTGTTCATAATAAAATTGACTCAGTTATGCATTCAATCAAACGATACCAATTAAGTAACAAGTTGGATAACAAGATAAGATAAGAAGTAGGCTTGGAACACCCATTGCTTGTCAATACAAAACCTTGCATAAATTCATTGATGCATGCATGTTCGTTGGATGTTTAATGGGTTGGTATTTATTGATAGTTCAAAGTGTTCTTCTATAAACTGCTGCATGTTATTTCATATAACTGTTGGTTGGTTGTGATAGTACGGTAAAGCAGTTTCGTACATGATGTTCTTTAAATGGCTAGTAAGTAAATCTATGATGTAGAGTTCATAGAAATGGTCATGGGAATTCTTGTGCACAAGGGATCCAGGTTCCTGCGAGCGGTTACCGGGGCACCGGGCCGTTTCGACCCGGGCGGAATCTACTTTCTTAGTCCTGGGAGCGGGGAATTGTAGCGGGGCTAGCTACCCGCGCTGCAAGCGTCGCCGCCAGCCCAGACTAAACCTATGATGGCTCCTAAACAACAGAGAAAGATGTTGTGTATATTTAAACTGTGCAGACTAACTATGTCTTCGTGACAGGGAAGGCCATGGTAAGTTGTACAGGTGGTTCAGACGGTACAGGTAAAGTCACCGAACGGTGGCATGTGAAGTTATGTTATTTTGTTCTTGCATACCTGCTAAATGAAATCTGATCTAGGCAAGAATAGAAAGTCACATAAACACATAAATGTTGCATGTTCATTTAAAACGCATCTAAAGAGCTTGGTAAAGTTGAGCAGCTAGCCTTCACCAGTACTTTTCGAAGTACTGACCCTCGTTGTAGCAGGTTCCCCGGCGCAAGGCAACGCGGCGAGGAGCTGAAGCTCTCTCCGGACTTTAGGGATTCTTGGCGGGTCGTGGCCAAGACTTTTGGAGGCTCAAGCTAGAAGCCTTCCCCTCTCTCTCCGTTGCGGAAATAACGCTAAGGCGATGGTGCTTACCCGCACCCAGGGTGTTTTGTGTTTGAAGCTATGTAAAGGGACATAATGTATGGATCGGCTATCTCATTTTGCGTCCAAGTTTGTAAGCCCGTGGGGCATTTTATACTTTTGAGTCAAGCAATGTAACAGGATGTTCATTATAAATAAAAGAGAAACTTTTCTATGCCTCAACCTTGTGTTATCTTAATTGTTTACTCTGTTGCATTGATCTAAAGAATATCCTTATGCCTAAGGCCTTGTGCACGCGCGCCCTACGCGTGCACGGCATCACGCCCGGGGGACGATTATCGATTAGGCGAAATCGGGGCATGACAATACCATTCTGTCACGCCCCGGTCCCGCCCGGGCCGCCGCTCCGCCCTGCCCCGCCCCGTGTGGTCGGAATTAAACGAACCGGGCACGAATTACCATACCTCGGTGCGCCGGACGCGAATCACCGCGCCCGTCCCGCAGGTGCGAGAAAGGAAGGGAGCTATGCGGATGGCCCGTTCGATCTTTCGAGGGACGTGATGCCGCACGGGCCTGGGGTTGCACCCGTGCAAGGCCAATCGTTTAAGTTGATAGTTGGCTATCATCGCATCAATCGAGTAAGCAGCGGAAAGGGACTTGTTGTAATGCAATGCATTTAGCCAACTGAGTGTTAAGGGACAATCAAGGCAACTTGGGTTTCCTTTAGCAAAGGCACACGTTCGTTCCATACATTATGCCCCTTATATGATAGCATTTTCGGGGCAACAATCGAAACCAGGATTCCGGGTCTTTGGGACTGTGGCACGCCTATCGCTCCCTCGGACTATCCAGTACCTACAAGCAAGTAAACTATTGGTGGGTCAGCACTTTATACAAGTACTGGTGAGATAAATCAACTGAACAGAAACAAGCATTCACTCAAACAGGCACTAAGTAATCATGTTATAAAACATTACATTACTAGTGATCTTTCTAGTTTTACCTAGGTTCGTTTCATGCAGTTCTAGCAGAGTCGATTTACTTGTTTAGAAACATGTTTGGAAACAGAGTTTCATATTGAATATGCAAGCAAGCAATCGTTCATGTTTCAGGGTGTGCGCAGCGTGTCTCGTGCGACTCGAGGGTCTGATGCAAAACTAGACACACGATGAACAATCTTAGGGGCAGTCACTAAACAAGCTAACACAATGACTTAGCTATATGCAGGGCGGTCCCCGAGTATCTCAGGATCGGCAGCTGGTGGAACAGCATACCAATGACTCATTCTCTGATGCTAATGGCAGCTGTGACCCATGGTGGCTATGACGCATGCAGTTCAGCTCTCCACCAAAAGCCATTGTTCGACTGCGTGCGAATGCATGGAACACTATCAAATAAACTCTAGTATGCAGACAAGACGAACCATTATAATACAATCGTTGTTGCGGGGTAATCCGACTTATCACTTGAACACGTTCAGGCACAGTATGGTTCTCTCGAAGCATAGACGATAGTGAACATGTTCATGCATTCTAAGCAAGCGATTCAGGATTCACGTTAAGCAGACATTGATTCAAAGACAAGCTAGGTGAGTTCGTTCATTAACATGCAAGGCAGGTTCTATCATTCTTTTATGAAAATATTGCAAGCAAAAACTCAGGTTATTATTAAGGCATGCAAGAATCAGAGAACGAAGTTCTGCCCACTCACCTTGATATATAACGCCGGCGCGGAGCGGGGCGTTACACCGCGATAGTAATTCAACCTAGTACAAGAGGAACCGTTGATTCACACAATTGGTCATCGCGCTTGGTTGAAAAGCCAGTGGCACGAAGCTACCGTATGTCGGATTATGACTGAACGCCTCTAAGTTAGAATCCAAGCTAAATAAGCGGTGCCTGCGCCCGTCGTTCGACGACCGACCCGCAGTAGGGGCCTCACCGCCCCCATGGGCCCATGCCGAAGGATGTCGCCTCCGCGAAGGACGTGCCACGGGGGAACCCTTGAAGTGAAATTCCAAACGGTCGGCAGGCTGAATCCTTTGCAGACGACTTAAATACGCGATGGGGCATTGTAAGTAGCAGAGTGGCCTTGCTGCCACGATCCACTGAGATCCAGCCCTTTGTCGCACAGATTCGTCCCCCCCCCAATTCTCCCAACAAAATGTACCCCCCAGGGTTGGTCGGGCGACAAAGGGCCCCGCATCCCAAGGACCCTCGACTGGGGCGCCACGGCGGGACGACGCACTTCCCGCACTTACCTACCGGGTGCTGCCTCACGCCGGACCGACTACTTAGCTGTGGCGCCTCGTCCCGAGGGCGGACGCATGGAGCTTGCATCCAAGTCCCGGTCTGACCCCCGACCCCCCTAGAACCATACCCGGGGCTATCACACGCCCGGATCTTACAGTACTACTTGTCCCCCGGGGCTATCACACGATACCGCCACCCCCTCCCCGGGGCGCGACCGAAACAAACGATCACCAAACGCATGGACGCTCACTGATAGGGGTACCAGACACCCGAAACAAGTTTCTAAAAGGGGGCCTTCCAGGGTGTATCGGCCGCACGGGGCTGAGCAACGCTGCAGTTCCAGCAGTTCCTGCGCACCCAACCAGTTCCTGCACACGCAAGCAGTTTCTGTGCACGACCGTGGGGGTCACAGGGTGTATCGGCCGCACGGTTGCAGCAGCTCCTACGCACCCAACCGGTTTCTGTGCACGGCCGTGGGGCTGACAGGGTGTACCGGCCGCCCGGGGGCAAGGTAGCCGGCAGTTTCTGCGTACGGGGGCAGACAAACTTAGCAAACGCACCAGTTTCTGCTCACGCAAGCAGTTTCTGTGCACGAGGGCAGACAGACTTAGCAGTTTTTGCGCACGCAAGCAGTTTCTGTGCACGGGGGCAGAGAAACGTAGCAAACGCACCAGTTTCTGTGTATGGGGGTAGACAAACTTAGCAAACGCACTAGTTTCTGCGTACGCAAGCAGTTTCTGTGCACGGGGCAGATAAACGTAGCAAATAGAGCAGTTTCTGCGTACGGGGGCAGACAAACTTAGCAAACGCACCAGTTTCTGCATACGCAAGCAGTTTCTGAGCACGGGCGTGGGGCTGTCGGGGTGTATCGGCCGCACGGGGCAGAACAAGGCTGCAGCTGCAGCACATTCTGCGCACCCAACCAGTTTGTGTGCACGGGGACGGGGCTGACAGGGTGTATAGGCCGCACGGGGCAGAGAAACCGTGCGGTTGCAGCACTTCCTGCGCACGCAAGCAGTTTCTGTGCACGGGCGTGGGCCTGACAGGCCGTCTCGGGCGCCCGGGGGCGAGCAAAGTGAGCGCCCCGCGGAAGATTGTGCGCCCCACGGCAGATTCTGCCCACGGCGTGGGCCTGACACGCTGTATCGCGCGCACGGTTTTGCGTTGCGTCGCGGCGCAAAAAATGACAAGCTCCTCGGGCACTTTGGTCCCCCTTAGTCAACCTCCTAATAAAACTGCAAATCTATTATAGGGGGAAGGTGGTGTTCGCGGAGGGTTTCATCGTGCACGACAGGCCCGTCCGCACGGAGGCGAGGATTTCGACGATCCCGTGCTCCACGATGCGTCTAACGCGGCTGACCCGTGCGTGCGGCGCCGCGCTGAGACGACCCACGCATCGAGCGACGGCATCGCTCGAGCGAGGCGAGGGATTCCAGGGGCGCGATGCGCTGCGTTGCATCAGTTTTTGCGCGCGCGCTGCGGTCCCCCTGCTGTGCGACAGAAATAGCCGCATCTCGTGGCTGCTTCTTGCCCCGCGCGGGCTGGGGGTTGGGCAAGTTTCCTCTAAAAATGACAAGCTCCTTGAGCACTTTGGTCCCCCGGAGTCAGCCCCACAATAAAACTGCAAATCTATTATAGGGGGAAGCAGTGTGTTGGGCTAAAATTTGAGGCGGGCAACGAAATACGAGTGGACAAAATGCAGCGCGGTGCGAACGAATTGCCCCCGACCCGACCCTATCGTTGCTGCGCTCGGTGCAGCAAGAACGAAAGTTGCACCATGGACCCTCGTGCGAAGCTAGCTGTGCGAGGCCATGGGGCGCGGGTGCGCGGCCGTGTGCGCACTGTGCGATGCGACCGAAGTGTGTCACAGCGGAGATGCGATGACAACCCCGGACGAGCTAAATTCGTTGCCTCGCTCATTGTGGCACGACCCGCCCCTCGATCGTGCAGCGTGCTCCTCGCTGCCGCCCTGCTGCGAGCACCGCGACCCGTGGCTGCACCACGAAATGCTGGAAACGATGGTAGAACGAGCGATTCGCCTCGTCGTGCTCGGCGGAGCACCGGATGCTGCTGCGTAGCTGACCCGATTCGTATCTCCCGCGGGTCGAGCCCTTGCGGCTCCTTGCGGTGGTATGATTCGGGCGGCGTGCGGCAGCCTCGGGTGCGACCGTGTCGGCACGTGAGTGGTTTTAGACCCGCTAGCCTCGGCAGGCTCCCTGCTTCCGTGCAGCCAACTGCCAACGCTACGGTCCCGTCAGTAGGTTCCCGGCCTCGCCGGCGACACCCTCAGTTGCTTGTGCATTAAACCCGGTCGCATCTGGGAAATGCCACGTTACGGATGTTCCGAGCCGTCCCTTCCGCCTCGTGTGGAAACGGAAGGGCACCTGAACTCGTGCCACTCGATGCCCCCGAGTCACAGCCCTACGTCGGCTTGTTTGGACCGGCTGGCCACTCGGTGCGCGCGTGTGTAGGGCCTGCGGATGCGGTAGACGCGGAGGGGCGCGGGGGACTTTCGTCCCACGGCCCCGGACCCGAACGGTTGTAAATGTGCCGCTCTCGATGACATGACCGCCGGCCCCGCCGTCGTCCCTCGCCCCGTACGAGCGGACGGGCGGAGCCGGCGTCGACGAGGATGTGCTACCTGGTTGATCCTGCCAGTAGTCATATGCTTGTCTCAAAGATTAAGCCATGCATGTGTAAGTATGAACAAGTTCATACTGTGAAACTGCGAATGGCTCATTAAATCAGTTATAGTTTGTTTGATGGTATGTGCTACTCGGATTGTCACGCCCCGGCCCCGCCCGGGCCGCCGCTCCGCCCTGCCCCGCCCCGTTCGGCCGGGATTTAACGAACCGGACACGTATCACCGTGCCTCGGCGCGCCGGACGCGAATCACCGCGCCCGTCCCACGGGTACGAGGGAGGAAGGGAGCTATGCGAATGGCCCGAGTCGAGCTTTCGGGGGACGTGATGCCGCACGGGCCTGGGGTTGCGCCCGTGCAAGGCCAATCGTTTAAGTTGACAGTTGGCTATCATCGCATCAATCGAGTAAGCAGCGGAAAGGGACTTGTTGCAATACAATGCATTAGCCAACTGAGTGTTCGGGACAATCGAGGCAACTTGGGTTTCCTTTAGCAAAGGCACACGTTCGTTCCATACATTATGCCCCCTTATACGATAGCATTCTCGGGCAACAATCGAAACCAGGATTCTGGGTCTTTGGGACTGTGGCACGCCTATCGCTCCCTCGGACGATCCAGTACCTACACAAGCAAGTAAACTGTTGGGGGGTCAGCACTTTTATAAGTACTGGTGAGATAAATCAACTGAACAGAAACAAGCATTCACTCAAACAGGCACTAAGTAATCATGTTATAAAACATTACATTACTAGTGATCTTTCTAGTTTTACCTAGGTTCGTTTCATGCAGTTCTAGCAGAGTCGATTTACTTGTTTAGAAACATGTTTGGAAACAGAGTTTCATATTGAATATGCAAGCAAGCAAACCGTTCATGTTCCAGGGTGTGCACAGTGTGTCTCGTGCGACTCGAGGGTCTGATGCAAAGCTAGACACACGATGCACATTCTTAGGGGCAGTCCTCTATCCAAGCCAACTCAATGACTTAGCTATATGCAGGGCGGTCCCCGAGTATCTCAGGATCGGCAGCGGTTAGTCCAGCATACCAATGACTCTTTTATCTGATGCTAATGGCAGCTGTGACTCATGGTTGCTTTCCACTATCTCTGTAGCAGCCGGGACACATGCAGTTCAGCTCTGCACCAAAAGCCATTGTCCGACCGCGTGCGAATGCATGGAACACTATCAAATAACTCTTAGTATGCAGACGAGACGAACCATCTATAAACACTCTTTGTTGCGGGGCAATCCGACTTATCCCTTGAACACATTCAGGCACAGTATGGTTCTCTCGAAGCATAGACGATAGTGAACATGTTCATGCACTCTAAGCCAGCGATCAGGATTCTCGTTAAGCAGACTTTGTTTCAAAGACAGCTAGGTGAGTTCGTTCATTAACATGCAAGGCAGGTTCTATCATTCTCTTAAGAAAATATTGCAAGCAAAAACTCAGGTTATTATTAAGGCGTGCAAGAATCAGAGAACGAAGTTCTGCCCACTCACCTTGATACATAATGCCGGCGCGGAGCGGGGCGTTACATACTTACCAACCAATAAAAAGTTTCGTCCTCGAAACTTCAAGGATAAACTTCTCGATATTCCGAGTAGCGATAGTGCCGTCCCTCGCCGTACTCAATCGAAACAATCAAGCAATTCAAGTTCAGGAAACATTTTGCACTTTGAGAATATCTATGGACTTATTGTATGGAACACTCTTTGCAAAACCATATCGATAATATCTCAGAGTCATAGCAACGGTTTGGGCCAGAGAATCGATTCCGCTCTGATACCATTCTGTCACGCCCCGGCCCCGCCCGGGCCGCCGCTCCGCCCTGCCCCGCCCCGTTCGGCCGGGATTTAACGAACCGGACACGTATCACCGTGCCTCGGCGCGCCGGATGTGAATCACCGTGCCCGTCCCACGGGTACGAGGGAGGAAGGGAGCTATGCGAATGGCCCGAGTCGAGCTTTCGGAGGACGTGATGCCGCACGGGCCTGGGGTTGCGCCCGTGCAAGGCCAATCGTTTAAGTTGATAGTTGGCTATCATCGCATCAATCGAGTAAGCAGCGGAAAGGGACTTGTTGCAATGCAATGCATTAGCTAACTGAGTGTTCGGGACAATCGAGGCAACTTGGGTTTCCTTTAGCAAAGGTACACGTTCGTTCCATACATTATGCCCCCTTATACGATAGCATTCTCGGGCAACAATCGAAACCAGGATTCCGGGTCTTTGGGACTGTGGCACACCTATCGCTCCCTCGGACGATCCAGTACCTGCACAAGCAAGTAAACTGTTGGGGGGTCAGCACTTTTATAAGTACTGGTGAGATAAATCAACTGAACAGAAACAAGCATTCACTCAAACAGGCACTAAGTAATCATGTTATAAAATATTACATTACTAGTGATCTTTCTAGTTTTACCTAGGTTCATTTTATGCAGTTCTAGCAGAGTCGATTTACTTGTTTAGAAACATGTTTGGAAACAGAGTTTCATATTGAATATGCAAGCAAGCAAACCGTTCATGTTCTAGGGTGTGCGCAGTGTGTCTCGTGCGACTCGAGGGTCTGATGCAAAGCTAGACACACGATGCACATTCTTAGGGGCAGTCCTCTATCCAAGCCAACTCAATGACTTAGCTATATGCAGGGCGGTCCCCGAGTATCTCAGGATCGGCAGCGGTTAGTCCAGCATACCAATGACTCTTTTATCTGATGCTAATGGCAGCTGTGACTCATGGTTGCTTTCCACTATCTCTGTAGCAGCCGGGACACATGCAGTTCAGCTCTGCACCAAAAGCCATTGTCCGACCGCGTGCGAATGCATGGAACACTATCAAATAACTCTTAGTATGCAGATGAGACGAACCATCTATAAACACTCTTTGTTGTGGGGCAATCCGACTTATCCCTTGAACACATTCAGGCACAGTATGGTTCTCTCGAAGCATAGACGATAGTGAACATGTTCATGCACTCTAAGCCAGCGATCAGGATTCTCGTTAAGCAGACTTTGTTTCAAAGATAGCTAGGTGAGTTCGTTCATTAACATGCAAGGCAGGTTCTATCATTCTCTTAAGAAAATATTGCAAGCAAAAACTCAGGTTATTATTAAGGCGTGCAAGAATCAGAGAACGAAGTTCTGCCCACTCACCTTGATACATAACGCCGGCGCGGAGCGGGGCGTTACACGGATAACCGTAGTAATTCTAGAGCTAATACGTGAGTAATAAATTCTTCAAGTAAAAAGATGTCACATAAAATCATTTTATGAAGAAGTTCCTCATAATCTTTATCATCATTACCCTCTTCTCCTATGAAGTCAGCTAACATGAGACCTAATAATTTAGCTAATGCATCTTGAGGATCCTCAGTTCCTCTAATTTCGAGCTTTTTAACACTCTACATTGGAGCTAGAATAGCTAACATGAGACCTAAGGTCGCCAAGGTGGTTCCCGTACCGGAAACTGAATAAAGATAGATTGATCAAAAAGAAAAGAATGAAAGAAAGAAACGAATGAAAGAAAGAAACGAATGAATGAATGAATGAAAGTATCAATGTAACTTAACCATACTGAGAAATGAACTGAACTGTATTGAGAAATGAACTGAAATGTACTAAAAAAAGGAGATAAGTTAATAACATGCATGGTCACGGACAACTTGTGCACAAGTTAGATTATTGAATCTAGTTCCGCGGACGGTCTCCGAGGCACGGGACCGATCCGATCTAGACGGAACCTTCTGGTATCATCTGTTATGGGCAGGACGGGTGCAATGCCCATTGTATCTTTCTTTCACACTATCTCCACCTTGAGACTACATAATCCACTATGGCATCAGGTCAGTGACCTTCTGTCATATAGATTAAGTTTGGCTCGATTGCGACAATCCGCGTGCGAGTACTGTATTGAATCTGTATCTGAATAATCTGTGTAACACATCTGTATCTGAATCTGAATAATTGTGTAATACATTTGTATTTGAATATAAACAATCTGAGTATAATGTGTCATGCTCCAGTCCCAAAATACGTAGGACTAGAAATACGTAAGCGTGCCAGCCGTATGTATATGGCAACTCCAATATATGGATACCATAATACACACGTACGTTGTATTATGAATATTAACTCACATGTGGTATATCTATATTGTCACAAGTCACAGGGCATAACTAGATCTCATCCACATAATCAAATAACCAATCAACTATATAACTGAATCAAGTATAAAATGTCACACCCCGATCTTCCACAGGCTAAATCGGCCGTCCCCGCTAGGCGAGAATCACCGCGCCAGCGCTCCCGCAGAACGATCGTTTCGACCCATCTGGACGTGATATCGCACGAGCATGAGACGCGCCCATGCAAGGCCGTGGTTCATTAGCTGGCAATAAGAAGTCTAAGCCACAGAGTAGCACAGATTATCCAAGTGTAGCAGAATTATAAACGCATAGGCAATTTGGTAATAAGTTCACTGAGTCGACAATAGCAGAAGCATTAAATAACATAAGTTGAAGTAGAACAAGCTCTTTATTGATATAAACAAGTGTTACAGGCGGCGCTTGGCCGAGATTATAATTCGCTCAGATCTCTCTCTCTCTAAAATAGTAAAAGCGTGCCAAGTGGCTACATTAGTGGAATGATTGTACAAGCGATGTTCAGGCGATGACTAGGTCAGGCGATGATGTTCCAACATTATATCTTGTATATGTGTTTCAGTTCCGGATACAGCGCTCCAAGGCTTCAGAGTGAACTCCACGCCTTAGCACACATGAAGGAGGCATCCGTACCGAACGAGGTTCTCCCGCACCCTGCAAACAACCTGATGGATTATCAGTACACGAATGCACTGGTGGGGAGGCTACTCGCCCGCTCGACAAATCCAAACACGTAACATAGGTTCCGTGCACCAACTATTATGTTATCTTTCTAGTTGTGCCTTAGGATCAGTTTTATGGCATATATGAAAAGCCTAACTCGTGTGGCAGTGCGCCGTGCGATATCAGAGGAAACATGACAAGACTTACCAACTTACCATTTGTCCTTCCCTATCCAAGGCAAACCACGTTAATTTAAGCACAAGCATGTACAAACATTCAGAGCAATAGCATATGCAAACACTGTGTTGTGAACGAGACTATGTTTCGGATGCACAAATTACTCTGATTATCTGGTGTGTTGCATAAGATGAACAAGTGCTCTTTATACACAAGTGTTATTATACCATGATCGTTCAGGTATTTCAGATTTATTTTGATGCAATACAATAACTCACATACGGATTGCTGCTAAGCGAGGATGACTTATCTATATGAACAGTTGTCGCTGGCATAGCCATAAAGGACAGTTTTTGTAGTCTCAAGGTCGAGGATAAAGTACAAGCAATAAAAACGATGGGCATTGCACTTATCCCACTGAAACAGACGACTACCAGAAGTTTTGTCTAGACCGGATCGGCCCCAGTGCCCCAGTGACCGCCCGCGGAACGAGATCCAAAGATACCCCTTGATTCCAAGTTGTCCACGATACGCAGTCTTGGTCTTCCAAATCCATAACACGATATGATAATCCATGATTCTTTGTTCTGAACCGAGAATTTGCTCCACGAGTTGGAATTCTGATTTGCTGACATGATTCTCATTCAGAGGCAAACTGGATATAATTATTATTCAGATATAATTATTTTTATAATTTTTGTTCAGATATAAGCTTGACTTGATGCATTCCCCTGGTGCGAGGATTGCCTTAGCGACCTAACGATCCCGGATACTTGCAGGTTCATTTGCACAGAAGAACTATTCGATAGTCTCCTGGTTAACTCGAATGCATGCACGATACCCTTAACGTTTGCTTGGTTGTGGCATAAGCATTGAATCGAGACAATATCACAAGTTAACACATAAGCAGGCAAGCATGCATTCATAAACATTCACGTTAACTCGGGCCCGAAGGTAAGCCGAGTAGTGAAATCGTAAGAGACTTTACTGAGCCACATTGTCTAGGGTTATGCAGTGTAGCAATATGGAAGTGCACAACAAAGCGTATAATGTTCATATCGGTCTATTCGAGGCGTAGTAGGGTCCAGTTGCACAAGGCAAAGGTAGCACGTGAGGGTCTGAATATAAGCAATATTTCATTTTCATGTTCTAGCATAAGCAATACCAGTTGGGATTATTCCCTTAGCTAGGTGCGTTAGATTCTTATTAGCATGCAGGGGGTGATTCACCTAGCAACTAGCATGTAGCTTTCCATATTTTAAGTGTGGTGGCTAAGCAAAGACAAGTTCACCGTAGCCACCCACCTTAGAGATGATTCGCCTCGGTTGAGCGATACGTCGAACGAGCCTCTGAAAGCCTAAGCTGAACTCCTATAGGAACAAGTCTGGATATCCTTTGCCTCGACCGAGTATTCTCGCCTGAGCAAGGCGGGTCGGGACTTGCACTTTTGTCGTTTGAATCGGCAGTCCGCTTGAGCGGAACTGGGTATTATATCATACACCACTCAGAAAAGTCTCGTCCTCGAGACTTACTGAGGACAAGCTTTACTAACACATTATAGAATCTATCCCAAGCGTAGCAATCGGTACCACTAAATCCAAATTGTGAACATAATCTCCTACTCATTCCTTACGTCGTGTTGCGTGTATGTTGAGTCAGTCTCATTTGCGCCTTAGCGCGGGACATGTTGCTTAACGCGGAGTACGTTTCAATCGATCTGGATTTACGATCTAGGGCTGAGCCAAACTTATACAAGTCGTTGTACTTGTTTAGATGGATATTCACTTGCACTAGCATTTGAGATCGACATATCGCGAGTCTTGGATCGTGCACGGATTTGAAGCGTCCTTCAAACACATGCATTTCAACCAACTTAGCGATAGCGAAGTCTTAACACTCGAGTTTCATATTTCTCAAGTCTTGGATCGTGCACACATTCAAGATATCCCTCAAACATATGCCTTCAACCAAACTTAGAGATAGTGAAATCGAACAAGTTACTTGCGAAAATCTCAAGGGTTTTTATTTTACGATTCACAATGGTATATCCGACAGGGTCAATCATATTCGATTCCATAACATTTCCATTTCAACTCAATCTCAAGTATTTGCACTACCGTTAAGCATGATCAATCTGATACCGACTAGCGTCCCTTCATTCGAGTCAACTTAGTATACGTTATCGTTCCCAAGTCTAACCCTAAGTCTTGCTGCCTTAGTTGTGATGCTTTATACAAGCAATATGTAAAGTCGGTAGGACAGGTTTATTCACTCGGCACAGGGTTGTCTGCCTAATTGCTAGGTCAGCTCACAAGGTCATAGGTACGGTTTAAGCATACGATTCATCGTACAAATTTGTCACACAATGCTCGGCCCAAATCCTAGGGTCAAACCATTTTTCGTTTGTACGGGGTATTCTACCCAAGCTCGTTTCACTCAGATTTCTAAACATCGAGCACAGATTTCCCTACACTCAATAACACGTTCGTTTACACGGAGGACGAGTCCGTTAAGTAAAATCCACAATATTCAAGGTTCAAGACAAGTCTAATAGTCTATCCCTCCAAACATGTTTTGATAGAATTCCCATCCATTTCAAGTCCACCAAGCCCTTTCTAATTATAACTCCAAGTAGTCCAACCCGATTCATGTATCCATTCATGAAACCATCAAGCGTAATTTATTTCAGGTTCTAGGCTAACTTATCCAATGAAACATTTTTCAATCATTTGTATTTCAAATTCGTCTTATCATGTTGAACCAAAAGTCAAGGCGATCCATTTGTTGTCATGCCTCGGTCTCCCGCAAGTTCGATCACCCTCGTTGGACAGAGATCATCACGCCAATGCTCCCGCTGGATAATCGTCCTCATCCGGGCGTGACGCATGTACGAGCATAGAGTTATGCTCACACAAGACAAGAATATTTGAATGTTATGGCTATTTTTGACACGATCGAGACACCTTATCATTTCTCTTTGCTTTATAAGTTTTGTATCCGTTCATGCAGTAATTATAGTTCGTCTAGCAGATCATCCAACTTCAATATTACCGTTCAGTAATTCCATAGTCTACCTATAATATTCCTCAAGCAACTAGTTTTAATTATTCAAACCCAAGTCTATTATATTTTGATACGTTCTATTCATCGAGTTCATTTAGAATAATCACCGAATATGTTCTTGTGAGTTCGATTATCCCCGCCGTACGTGAAATCACCACGTCGGTGCTCCCGCAGGATAACCGTTCTCGTTGGGAGTAATTTCAAGAGTTATCGTTTCGAACTTGATTTCAAGACCGTTCTCTTCAAACTCCAAGCCAAATCCATTATCGTTAATCTCTTTCGTCAAAACACAATATTTATTTCGGAATAACTTCTATTCGAGCGGTATTGTATTCAAGTTCAGTTCAGCTATTTCGGAATGATATGTACAGGTATTTTAGGTTTTCACACAAGTTATGTTTCCAGCACGAGTATATTCCTGAAGGAACTGGCACAGGTTGGCACAAGGCCAAATTATTTCAATTACGTACAAGTAATCATATCATTCACATGCACTTTTTGAAAGTATTTATACTTATTGTTGGAATATTCTGTTTAGGACATTGAGAGAGAGAGAGAGAGAGAGAGAGTGTGCACATAACCCACGAATGAGCTTTCAAAACTGAGAAAATCGAAGTAAAGTCCAAAGGTGTATAAGCCAAGCTCTAATACCAATCTGTCATGCCCCGATCTCCCGCAGGCTAAATCGGTCGTCCCCGCTAGGCGAGAATCATGCGCCAGTGCTCCCGCGGAACGATCGCTTTGACCCATCTGGGCGTGATGCCACACGAGCGTGAGATGCGCCCGTGCAAGGCCGTGGTTCATTAGCTGGCGATAAGAAGTCTAAGCCATAGAGTCGCACAGATTGTCCGAGTGTAGCAGAATTATAAATGCATAGATGATTTGGTAACAAGTTTACTGAGTCGACAATAGTAGAAGCATTAAATAACACAAGTTGAAGTAGAACAAGCTCTTTATTGATATAAACAAGTGTTACAGGCGGCGCTTGACCGAGATTACAATTTGCTCAGATCTCTCTATCTGAAATAATAAAAGCGTGCCAAGTGGCTATATTAGTGGAATGATTGTACAAGCGATGTTCATGCGATGATCAGGTCAGGCGATAATGTTCCAATATTATATCTTATATATGGGCTTCAGTTCTGGATACAACACTCCAAGGCTTCAGAGTGAACTCCATGCCGTAGCACGCACGAAGGAGGCATCCGCACCGAACGAGGTTCTCCCGCACCCTACAAACAACCTGGTGGATTATCAGTACACGAATGCACTGGTGGGGAGGCTACTCGCCCGCTCGACAAATCCAAACACGTAACATAGGTTTCGTGCACCAACTATTACGTTGTCTTTCTAGTTGTGCCTTAGGATCAGTTTCATGGCATATATGAAAAGCCTAACTCGTGTGGCAGTGCGCCGTACGATATCAGAGGAAACACGGCGAGACTTACCAACTTACCATTTGTCCTTCCCTATCCAAGGCAAACCACATTAATTTAAGCACGAGCATGTATAAACATTCAGAGCAATAGCATATGCAAACACTATGTTGTGAACGAGACTATGTTTTGGATGCACGAATTACTCTGATTATCTGGTGTGTTGCATAAGATGAACAAGTGCTCTTTATGCAAAAGTGTTGTTATACCATGATCGTTCAGGTGTTTCAGATTTATTTTGATGCAATGCAATAACTCGCACGCGGATTGCCGCTAAGCGAGGATGACTTATCTATATGAACAGTTGTCGCTGGCATAGCCATAAAGGACAGTTTTTGTAGTCTCAAGGTCGAGGATAAAGTGCAAGCAATAAAAACGATGGGCATTGCACTTATCCCGCCGAAACAGACGACTACCAGAAGTTTCGTCTAGACCGGATCGGCCCCAGTGCCCCGGTGACCGTCCGTGGAATGAGATCCAAAGATCCCCCTTAATTCCAAGTTGTCCACGACACGTGGTCTTGGTCTTCCAAATCCATAACACGATATGATAATCCATGATTCTTTTTTTGAACCGAGAATTTGCTCCACGAGCTAGAATTCTGATTTGCTGACATAATTCTCGTTCAGAGGCAAATTGGATATGATTATCATTCAGATGTAAACATTTTTATAATTTTCGTTCAGATATAAGCTTGACTTGATGCATTTCCCTAGTGCGGGGATTGCCTTAGAGACCTAACGGTCCCAGATACTTGCAGGTTCATTTGCACAGAAGAACTATTTGATAGTCTCCTGGTTAACTCGAATGCATGCACGATACCCTTAACATTTTCTTGGTTGTGGCATAAGCATTGAATCGAGGCAATATCACAAGTTAACACATAAGCAGGCAAGCATGCATTCATAAACATTCACGTTAACTCGGGCCTTAAGGTAAGCCGAGTAGTGAAACCGTAAGAGACTTTACTGAGCCACATTGTCTAGGGTCATGCAGTATAGCAGTATGGAAGTGCACAACAAAGCGTATAATGTTCATATCAGTCTATTCGAGGCATAGCAGGCTCCAGTTGCATAAGGCAAAGGTAGCATGTGAGGGTCTGAATATAAGCAATATTTTATTTCCATGTTCTAGCATAAGCAATACAAGTTGGGATTATTCCCTTAGCTAGGTGCGTTGGATTCTTATTAGCATGCAGGAGGTGATTCACCTAGCAACTAACATGTAGCTTTCTATATTTTAAGTGTTCTGGCTAAGCAAAGACAAGTTCACCGTAGCCACCCACCTTAGCGATGAGCGATACGTCGAGCGAGCCTCTGAAAGCCTAAGCCGAACTCTTGTAGGAACAAGTCTGGATATCCTTTGCCTTAACCGAGTATTCTCGCTTGAGCAAGGCGGGTCAGGACATTGCACTTTTGCCGTTTGAATCGGCAGTCCGCTTGAGCGGAACGGGGTATTACATAAAATGCTTGATAAGAACAAGTAGTTGGGTGGAGACAAATCCACTACCAAACTAGAATATAAGAGGAACAAAAATAAGTATATCTAATGAACAATGAGACTTGAAGAGCGACCTCCTCGAAAGGGAATGGAGTAGCAAGTCCTGATCCGTGCTCCTATAAATAGTCATAATCGTCTACACCTGGAAAGGGACCAGGTCCTCAGAGGGACGTAACAAGATACATAGAAGCATGCCAATTGAATACAGTAAAATATGCATAATAGATAGAAAATATATAAGTACGTTGTACTAGACAATATATATGAAATGCATAATAAGGACAAATTTTTGATGTATGGGCATGGGTAGACTACTCTATCTAATCTCACAACTCTCACACACGTCAGGAACATTAGAAATCGACATACCTCAAGGGTAGCGACCAGCACGACACCAAAAATTGATATACCTCGAGGGTAGCGACCAGCGCGACACAACTACCGTAGTGCGTGCTAGTTACTACGGTTTACCAGAGTGGTTATAGCCCATACGCCTACTGATTGTCCTCTCCTCCCATGATACTATGTGTCAAGTGTGTGTCAACATATATATTATATAATTATTACTGAAAGAAAATACACATGCAATAAATATATAAAAATATAATAAGCATGCAAAGTACTGTAAGCAATTTGGCAAGGTATCTTGCCTGGTCTGAAAAGGGATGAAGTTGCAACTCAAGGCGTCGTCCGATCTACCCGTCACATAAATTAAACAAGTTAGGTTACAAAAGTGGGTGAATAGGTTCCTCCATTTTAATCTATTTTAATTATAAATAAAATAACCTAAATTATTATTTTAATCTTATTATAATATAATTTTATTACTAAACCCTAATTTCGGTCCAAAGAAAATTAACTTTACGGATTTGTGATCCGTGGCATACAAATCGAGTCAATCTGTTGACCAAAAAGTTAACTGACTTAAATCCTTGATTTTTGTGTAGAATTCTATAGATTTTAGTGCTACATGAACATCGGAATCGACGGTTTCGTAAAATCATAAGTCGGTAAAGAGTTATGTCCACAAGGGCGCACATATGACATTTTTCGGTAGTTTTCTATTTACCTCTACGTTGCACAAATTTTATAGTAGAATAAACTTGCATATTAAATTATAGAAAAATAATTTTATGTAAGTTCATCATGTCAACTTTTTGAAACTTTAAACGGCTCATAATTCCGAGTTCGAGATCTCCCGAAATCTCAAAAATACCAAAATGCGTCTGATTTCGGACAACTGACACTTTTAGAATTTTTTGGAAAATAGGTTCATAAATTATTAAAATAATTTATATAATCAGAAAACTAATCTTGATATGGTTCTAACAAAAAAATGGAATGCGTTTGGAGTCCGGAGCTAGGAGATATCGTCTTTTTAAGTCGTCATAACTACTAGAAAATGAGGCTGAATTTATGACGAATTTTGACTGTCTTTGGACGAAAAAGAGAGAAATTTGGGAAAGAAAATATGAAAGAAGAATTTATTCCATAAGTCTAATAGGTATTTATAATTGTGGAGACTACTTAATTGAATACGACTAGGATTTGCTAATTTGGATATGATTAGGATGAGTTTAAATAAGGATAGGATATGCATGAAGTTGCTTTCCTAATAGGCTCAGGATTTGAATTAATTTAAAATAGAATTTGAGTTTATCTCAATAATTTATAAGCTTAAATAGAATCAAAGATAATACAAATAATTTATATATAATCTTATTAATATCTATTAACACTAAATTAACATCTATCTAATTTTAAGACTATATATAACCAAATAAATCCTAAATAATTTCAAAAATACAAATAAATTTCTTAAAATTATAAATAAATTACAAAAAATATAATTAAATATTTTAACCTAAAATAAATATTTGGTAGGAACAACATGCAAGTATGGTATCATAGTAAATAATGAAAGTTCTAGAAATTTACGTTTTCTATGTTTTAATTACCCAAAAAATTCTAGAAAAATCTCCAAAAATCTAAAATAGCTTAAAAATGATTCTAAATAAATATTTATATAAGTAAATATATCAAAAAAATTATTTTCTAATTAACTATGAGAATTCTCTAAAGAAATTCAATATTTAAAATAATCTATAATAAATATAATAATATAAATACACACAAAATACATATTTTGGGTGAGGGGGTTTACAATCTACCCAACTTAAAAAAAAATTCGTTCTCAAAATTAAAAATAAGGAATGATTTGTTAAATCTTTCACATTCGTATCTAAGGCAAGCCAACCACAATCTTCTTAAAAATTTAAATGTGAAAATCTATTCAATCCATCATAATCTCTTCAAAATTAAAATAACCACTGTTTAAATTAAAATTTAACCTATCATAATATCTTCTAGATTTTGAACAATTCTAATCAAATCTTATTCCTATATTTCAACTTAAGAATTTTATACTCTTCAAATTTTAAATTCAATTTCTATTATCAACATTTTAAATAGGTGATCAAACAATTAAAATTTAACTTTTAATTCAAATCATAAAATTATAAAATTTTGAATTCAATCCATTAATGTTCATGTTTAGAGTTCTATATTTTTTTCTCAAGATTTAAATCGTTAATTCAATCTCTAATATTCAAAATTTAAATTATGTGCTCAAATTATAAATATTTGGACCACAATATCAAAATTTTAAAATTTATTCTATAAGGCATTCTTATCTTTAAAGTTAAATCATCATAATCTAAATTATTCTTCTAAAAATTCTCAAAATTAAAATGACTTAAATCTCTCAATCTAATCTTACTTGATCACAATCTAATTTTTTTTTACCTCAAGTTGATAATGCAACTTCTACCCAACTTAGAATTTATCGATCTATCACATAGGCTATACATTTAAGAAAAACGTCCTCAAATTATTTAATCGTGTTATTCAATCTATAAAATATCTCACATGTTTTATGTCCTTAATTACAAAAGATAGTCACCAAGTAATATGATTGGCCTATGGGATATATATAGTACTATCCGTGTATCAAACTTATACCAAGCACTAGCGTTCGTCTTTCCGAAATAAGGGAAGACAAAATAATAATAATAAAGAATTCAAAAAAAGAGGTGATAGAATACAAGTACGGGGTTCAAAGCGATTTTAAGAATTCTAAAGAGAGTTGTCAAGGCAGTTGTGGATTAAATTTTTTTTTTTTGGTAAATTCCTATTCACATGTTCATATCAGAACAGTTATGTACCTGATATGATATGCTCTGACTTATCTAGGGGGCAAGTATATTCGTCTGACAAGTTGAGTCAACTATATATCTCAATCCACGTAAGGTAGTCATGCGAAGAGCGAACCAAGCGCACTAAGGTTGATCAGACCATAATACACTGATTCTAAATAGACAATTGTATTAGTGTGTGCACCCAATAATACATATGTCATGAACAAGCTCGATAAAAGAATAAGCTTGCAAAACTAGGCTATAATAGCAGCATAAGTCGAGGTAGTTCAGAAAATATAAGTACGTTAGATTATGATGAAAGAAGGTACAAAAATAATTCAAGTTCACCAAGAAGATCGGTGTTGTGCCTCTACAGTTGCCATACTAACTTCTTGTCTAAGTCTCTAGTCGACCAAATGGGCGTATGGGCCTCTTAGTTCTATAATCTGGATAAACATTATTGTCTTATGCTAGCATATAGTTGTTGTCATTCAATTATACTTTATTAATTAGTCAAAAGGATTACATGATACTAGGTTATGAGGCATACTACCAAACTTACAAGAATTTAATTAATAGTGTTATTGAACAATAGAGTGTATATACCTAGTACAAGTCATCTTCCTAACCCCTATCAAGCACGAAAGAAAAAATAAGATTAACGTTGAGGAAGGATCAAGCTAGATGCAATGCAAGCAACCAAATAAGAATACAGAACGAAATCAAGGGAGGTGATTAAATAAGTGGATGAGATCCTATATTCTAATCCTATGCGCAGGCTTGCTCGGTACAGTAACATAACCGAGACAATATGCTCTCGACCTGCATGGGCCACCACAAAAATATGTCACACCCCAGTCCCAAAATACGTAGGACTAGGAATACATAAGCATGCCAGCCGTATGTATATGGCAACTCCAATATATGGATACCATAATACACACGTACGTTGTATTATGAATATTAACTCACATGTGGTATATCTATATTGTCACAAGTCACAGGACATAACTAGATCTCATCCACATAATCAAATAACCAATCAACTATATAACTGAATCAAGTATAAAATGCTTGATAAGAACAAGTAGTTGGGTGGAGACAAATCCACTACCAAACTAGAATATAAGAGGAACAAAAATAAGTATATCTAATGAACAATGAGACTCGAAGAGAGACCTCCTCGAAAGAGAATAGAGTAGCAAGTCCTAATCCGTGCTCCTACAATTAGTCATGATCGTCTACACTTGGAAATGGACCAGGTTCTCAGAGGGACGTAACAAGATACATAGAAGCATGCCAATTGAATACAGTAAAACATGCATAATAGATAGAAAATATATAAATACACTGTACTAGACAATATATATGAAATGCATAATAAGGACAACTTTTCAACGTATGGGCATGGGTAGGCTACTCTATCTAATCTCATAACTCATACACACGTCAGCAACATCAGAAATTGACATACCTCAAGGGTAGCGACCAGCGCGACACCAGAAATTGACATACCTCAAGGGTAACGACCAGCGCGACACAAGTACCATAGTGCGTGCTAGTTACTATGGTTTACCAGAGTGGTTATAGCCCATACGCCTACTGATTGTCCTTCCCTCATATGATACTATGTGTCAAGTGTGTGTCAACATATATATAGTATATAATTATGACTGAAAGAAAACACACATGCAATGAATATATAAAAATATAATAAGCATGCAAAGTACTGTAAGCAATTTGGCAAGGTATCTTGCCTGGTCTGAAAAGGGATGAAGTCGCAACTCAAGACGTCGTCCGATCTACCCGTCACATAAATTAAACAAGTTAGGTTACAAAAGTGGGTGAATAGGTTCCTCTATTTTAATCTATTTTAATTATGAATAAAATAATCTAAAATAGTATTTTAATTTTATTATAATATGATTTTATTACTAAACCCTAATTTCGGCCCAAAGAAAATCAACTTTACGAATTTGTGATCCGTGGCACGCAAATCGAGGCAATCCGTTGACCAAAAAGTCAACCAACTCAAATCCTTGATTTGTGTGTAGAATTCTATAGATTTCAGTGCTACATGAACTCCAAAATCGACGGTTTCATAAAATCACAAGTTGATAAAGAGTTATGTCCACAAGGGCGCACAGATGATAATTTTTGGTAGTTTTCTATTTACCTCTACGTTGCACAAATTTTACAGTAGACTAAACTTGTATGTTAAATTATAGAAAAATAATTTTATGTAAGTTCATCATGTCAACTTTTTGAAGCTTTAAACGGCTCATAATTCCAAGTTCGAAATCTCCCAAAATCTCAAAAATACCAAAATGCGTCTGATTTCGGACAACTGACACTTTTAGAATTTTTTGATAAAATAGGTTCATAAATTATTAAAATAATTTATATAATCAGAAAACTAACCTTGATATGGTTCTAACAAAAAAGACTAGAACGCGTTTGGAGTCCGGAGCTAGGAGATATCATCTTTTTAAGTCGTAATAACTACTAGAAAATGAGGCTGAATTTATGATAAATTTTGACTATTTTTGGACGAAAAAGAGAGAAGTTTGGAGAAGAAAATATGAAAGAAGAGTTTATTCCATAAGTCTAATAGGTATTTATAATTGTGGAGACTACTTAATTGAATACGACTAGGATTTGCTAATTTGGATATGATTAGGATGAGTTTAAATAAGGGTAGGATATGCATGAAGTTGCTTTCCTAGTAGGCTCAGGATTTGAATTAATTTAAAATAGAGTTTGAGTTTATCTCAATAATTTATAATCTTAAATAGAATTAAAGATAATACAAATAATTTATATATAATCTTATTAATATTTATTAACACTAAATTAGCATATATTTAATATTAAGACTATATATAACCAAATAAATCCTAAATAATTTCAAAAATCCAAATAAATTTCTTAAAATTCTAAATAAATTATAGAAAAATATAATTAAATATTTTAACCTAAAATAAATATTTGGTAGGAACAACATGCAAATATGGTATAGTAAATCATGGAAGTTCTAGAAATTTACGTTTTCTATGTTTTAATTACCCAAAAAATCCTAGAAAAATCTCCAAAAATCTAAAATAGCCTAAAAATGATTCTAAATAAATATTTATATAAGTAAATATATCAAGAAATTTATTTTCTAATTAACTATGAGAATACTCTAAAGAAATTCAATATTTAAAATAATCTATAATAAATATAATAATATAAAATACACACAAAATACATATTTTGGGTGAGGGGGTTTACATAATGCATATGAGTATTCTGAATATATCATTCACTTGAGATAGAAACACGCTCGTGATACACTAGAGTTTACTATACGGTTCTTTGATTTGTGTCATATATGCTTGTTAATATGGTTTACCTTGGACATGATAGAAAAAATGGTAAGTTGGTAGTTTTATCGTGTTACTCTTATATCGTACGACGCACTGCAACACGAGTTAGGTTTTGAATCATATGCCATAAAACTGATCTTAAGGCAAGATTAGAAGACAACATAATAGATGGTGAACATGACTAATTCAACGTATTTGGTAATGTTGAGCAGGCGAGAAGCCTCCCCATCAACGCATTCATGTACTGATAACCCACCAGATTGCTTACAGGGTGCGGGAGTACCTCGTTCGGTGCCAAGTTTTCCCCTTATACGTGCTAAGGCATGGAGCTAACTCTGAAGCCTTGGAGCGTTGCGGTAGGAGCTGAAGCACATATACATGACATAATGTATTGGAACATTATTTATGTATCATCCCCAAAGTTGTGAGTTGCTTGGAATATTTTATTATTTTGAGAGAGAGAGAGAGAGAGAGAGAGAGAGAGAGCTTGAGCGACTTGTATCTCGGCCTAGCGCTGCTTGTAATAATTCTTCATTATCAATAAAGAGCTCATTTCTTGTTATACTTGTGTTCATTCAACTTCCGCTGCATTGGGACTATCTGTGCGACTTTGTGGCTTAGCTTCAATCGGCCATTTCAGGTACTTGCCTTGCACGGGCGCAACTTAGACTTGTACGATATCACACCCACGCAAGGACGTTCGGTCTTGCGGGACCAGGATGTGATATTTTTTGTATCAGAGCATGGCTTTACGTCCTTGATTTTGTATCAATTTTCTCAGCTTTGAACTTTGTTCATGGGTTATGTACAAAATGCTCTCTCTCGTTATCTCGTGGGATGTTCCATACAATGAGTCTAAATATATTTGAAAAGTGCATACTGGTGATCGGTTGAACGAGATTGTTATGCGAAGGCCTTTGTGCCGAAATATGTTGGACTTGAGTTAAGTAGACTCGTGCTAGAGTTAACAAATTATGTGCAAACTAGAATAACTTTACGATAATACTAGCAGGCTAGTGTACGAGACTAGAATATCATTTGGACAGGATAGCTATGAACACAGCTTTTGGCTAAGTTGTGCTGGGTAATCGCGCACCTAGACCCTTTGGTGCGAGCAAGCTTGCGAGCGAGATTGAATATCGTTCGAATAAGGATAAGTCAGACTTAGATGGAAATCAATTGAGACATTATCAAATTATTACTAAGGTGAGTATAGTGAATCGTGCTTGGATTTTTAGGGATGGTTCAGTCGGTTATTCATGTCGGAAAGATATAAATCAAAATATGAGTTATGTGATGACTATCTATAAAGGTGTACACGAGACTAAGATTTGTTGAGGCGGACAAAAAGGAATCGTACAAGAGTTTAAGGAACGAATTAGTTGGATATGCTAGTGATCAATGCGAACACGATTGATGACTTATTTTGATAACTTGATCCCTGATTGGTGTATGCGATAGCCTCAGGGACGAATAAACGATTTGAGGATAGAGTAGATTTTTGAGGATTCATAGAGTAGCTCGAACCCTGAGTGGTGTATGTATCGTCTTAAAAATGTTCGAGCGAATCGATGATTTATAGTAGCAATAAGTTAGTTAGCAAGCAATGTGTTTAATGCAAATCTTTAGAATGAGTATTGTTTAGATAGTCGTAAACTTGGATGTCTTATGTGAAGTTCGTTCGGACAATTGTGGATGAGTTGTGAGAAAAAATATTATTTGAATAAGGGTTTTGTCACGCCCCAGTCCCAAAATATCGAGGGACTGGACACGTGAGCAATGGCCAGCAGCACGCACCGATGGACAACCCAATTTAATGGAGCCATCAGGGCATGCTTAAGCTGTAGTCTAACAGTAAATAGAACCAATGATACAGGTCACAGACTATTCTAATCTCATCCACAACAGATAATCACAGATTAAATGCCAGAGTAATGCAAATAGAAATAACTATCAAATCTCAATAAAAGTGTCTCGGTGAACAATCCGAGAACAAGTCTGATACATCAAAGCAAATAGACAGGAAATAAAGGAACTGGAAATAGAAACAGAACTAACTGACTATATACAACCACTGCTCAGGAGAAGTCCTCTGGTACGAGCTCGTCCTCTGTTCCTGGTTCTGCTCCAAGGAGTGCTCCTGTACCGTACGCCTCGGGGTAGTTCTCTTCAGCTATACCTGGGGACATAGTCCATTCCAGGTCCTCAGGGGACATAACAAGGTACAGAAAATACAAGCCAAAATATATGGAGTGCAGCGATAAATGAAACAACAGGGTAAACTATATAACCAGCTAAGTGATATGCAATATGAGAGCAGCACTAGAACTCAGGCTGAAGCCACTACAAGCTCTGAGTCGGGGAGCCGGTAGCGGCAATAACTATGAACTACACTATGTTATATACTATGTTATATATATATATATATATATAATATCAGCCTGTAGTCTGTGTGTCTCTCCCCACCCAATGTAATCCCACGTCTCATGTCCACGATGCCTCATGTCCATGTCATGCACGATTATAACTAATGCAGCAAGTCTGATAGCTATGAATCAAATGTCTAAGAATGTAAAGTCTATGTCATAAAACATGCATCCTATACAGAATTACCTTGAATGTCTCAGGAAGACTCTGTCTCATAAAATAGTGTCAAGTGTCCTGGGTTCTGGTGTACTTGATAGGACAAGTACGAGAATTATCGGGTCTCGATATCCATGTCTATGTGATGTTACACAACCCTGCGTACGGAGTTGGCACCCGACTATGATCGGACACTAAGCACGTCACCCGCTTCCTAGGTTAAGCAGTTAAAACAAGTTTATATGTATTTACACAAGAAATCCAGCAAAATATTATCACAGGAACTACTGAGAATTGACAAGCTTTTCTTGCCTTGTGATGATTAATTAAGCCAAGAAAATAAATAGCAGACTGCAGGGTTTGGCAAGGTACACTTGCCTGTGGTTTTGGCTCTGATTTTGGCTCTGACTTCAGTTGGATTTGTAGGCGGTACTCCGGTTGCTGAAACAAACATCACCATCAGATCCAAAAAATATCAATCATCTAGAAACGCCTGTCCTTGGGTCCAATTTGGAGACAAGGGCAAAAACGGCAGTTTCGGGTCAAAACGGGGTCCACATGCGGGCCCGCTTTGCACCAAAAAATGCGTCAGGGTCAAAGGTCTCCAAATTCACCAAACTTAGTGTCAACAGGTCAGAAACGATGATACAAATCCAACGGAACTTTCAGAATTGAATTTCGATGAGCCGAACCCAAAATCGCCCGTCGAGCGGGGCCTGTGGGGCCCACGACACGCGATTTCGTCAACGTTCTCAGAATCGAACCAAACTTGGCTCACAGGACCAGCGTATCGCTACGAGTCCGATGGCGCAAGTTTCGTATCGATCCGACGTGTGTACACAAAGTTAGGGTGAATTGCAGAAATGTCAGATACGGGGCGATGTCCGCAGATACGCACTGATTTCGGTGTGCACGCACATCCAAATCAGCTTCTGCGAAATCCCACACGTCCGTATCAACGACGCGCACGTATCTGTGAAGACCGCATGCGACCAGGTCATCCCGTTTGGTGGGGCGTACCCAGTTCTGGGGTGAATCGGGACGTTGTTTTCCTGTTTTTGGATCGCGGTGTGCGATCACCACAGGACGCGATGCCCCGAGCGGTTTGTCCGGGCACCGAGAGGGTCACGCAGGCTTCGCGATGCAAAAGACGGAATCGAAATCAGAGCTACGAGCAAGAAGTTAGGAGTACCTCAACAGGGCTCAAAAGCCGGGGATTCACCGTGTCCGACTCGACACGGACACTACGTCCTAAACCAAGGAATTAGGGTTAGGGTTCAGGGCTCCTACCGGAGCTCGACGGTGCTGCGGTAGGGGAGACCGGCCGGAGGGGGCTCGGGCGCTGCCGGCGAGGCTGGGCGGAGGCGGCGCAGGGGCCGGAGGCGGCCGGAGCAGCGGGCGGAGGGGCTGCGGGCTGCTGAAGAGGAGGAAGGAGGAGGAGAGGGAGGCGGCGCTGTTAGCCGGAGGAGGCGGGGGCGAGGGCGGCGAGGTGAGGCGGTGTGGCTGGGGCGCAGGCGGCTGGGGACGGCGCTGCGGGGTGCTGGCCTGAAGGGGGAGGCCGGAGGCGGCAGCGGTGGGGGATGCGGTGGAGCTGGAGGCGGAGGGTGAGTGACCGGAGGGGGTTTTATAAGGGGATGGGAGCGGTGGCCGGCAGGGAATGGCGGAGGACGGGGTCGTCGTGGGCCGGGTAGCGCGGAGGGGAGGCCGGGAGACGCGGGCGGGTCAGGCGCGGGCTCCGGCGACGTGGCCGGAGCCGTCGGCGGAGAATGCGGGGTCGTGCAGAGCGGGGGAGGGAGACGGGTACCCGGGTCAGGTGCGGGTGGACCCGACCCGACTTGTTAGCAAACGGGCTGGGCCTGGCTAAGGGTTGGGTTGGGCCGGGCTGGGCCGGGGTTAAATAATTAAAAAAATAAACAAATAATTAATTAAATCATTAAATAATTAATAAATAAATAAATAATTTTAAATAATAGTTTTCAGGTGTTTTAAAATAGGTCCGGGGCCCAATAAATTCCAGAAAAAATTGTCCTAAGTCCAGTTTTTCTTTTTACACCCAAAAATATTATTTTTATAATATTTTAATATTGTTTATTATCATTTAAAAATTGTTAAATAATTAAAACCCTGTTTTTAAATTACAGAAAAATCCTAGAAAATTCCAGAAAATTATGAAAAATCCAGATTTTAAAAATTTAAAAAAATTAGGGGGTTTACAATCTACCCCCCTTAAGAGGATTGCGTCCTCGCAATCAAAAGAATCACCGGCCAACAGAGATGACACGGTTGCAAGTATCGTTCGAAACACATCACAAGATACTTAGGGAAAGATCTACAACTTTTATGAAAACCAGGTTATTATTAACAAGTTGCAATTGAACTGATTGGCCTCCGTGTCTCCGAGCTAATTCTGTCGATGGAGTTCTCCGCTTGGTTTTGCTGAGCTTCTTGTTGAACCTTCTGATAGGCTTGCATCATCACGTAGAACATGCGGAACATTTGCTGTTCGTCCATAGGCTGTCCCAGTGGGAAGGAAGGCATCGGTGGAGTAGACTGCGTCGAGGGTGGAATGTCATCTTGGTGGATTCTTGAGGCAGGCTGACTTGCTTGACTGCCTTGTGATGATTGGCCTTCACCCACTGGTGTCACATCGTCTTCGTGGGTAACCACCATGCCTCGCGGTATTTCTGTATGAGCCTCGTTGCTGGCTTGTGGGTCCATTTCCCTGCATCCAAAATAAACGATAAGAGGCACACAGGAATCAAGACAGGATGCAAGTCAATAAATTAATTTGAATAGATATCAAGGACGATTCAAGCAAGTGGATGAGATCCTAAAAACTTATCCTATTCTTATTGCAGGCCTGTTCGGTCCCTAAGTTGAAACCGAACAATTTAGTCGTAGACCTGCATGGGCCACCACAAAAACCATGTCACGCCCCAGTCCTAAAATATCCAGGGACTGGACACATGAGCAATGGCCAGCAGCATGCACCGATGGACAACCCAATTTAATGGAGCCATCAGGGCATGCTTAAGCTGTAGTCTAACAGTAAATAGAACTAATGATACATGTCACAGACTATTCTAATCTCATCCACAACAGATAATCACAGATTAAATGCCAGAGTAATGCAAATAGAAATAACTATCAAATCTCAATAAAAGTGTCTCGGTGAACAATCCGAGAATAAGTCTGATACATCAAAGCAAATAGACAGGAAATAAAGAAACTGGAAATAGAAATAGAACTAACTGACTATATACAACCACTGCTCAGGAGAAGTCCTCTGGTACGAGCTCGTCCTCTGTTCCTGGTTCTGCTCCAAGGAGTGCTCCTGTACCGTACACCTCGGGGTAGTTCTCTTCAGCTATACCTGGGGACATAGTCCATTCCAGGTCCTCAGGGGACATAACAAGGTACAGAAAATACAAGCCAAAATATATGGAGTGCAGCGATAAATAAAACAACAGGGTAAACTATATAACCAGCTAAGTGATATGCAATATGAGAGCAGCACTAGAACTCAGGCTGAAGCCACTACAAGCTCTGTGTCGGGGAGCCGGTAGCGGCAATAACTATGAACTACACTATGTTATATACTATGTTATATATATATATATAATATCAGCCTGTAGTCTGTGTGTCTCTCCCCACCCAATGTAATCCCACATCTCATGTCCACGATGCCTCATGTCCATGTCACACACGATTATAACTAATGCAGCAAGTCTGATAGCTATGAATCAAATGTCTAAGAATGTAAAGTCTATGTCATAAAACATGCATCCTATATATAATTACCTTGAATGTCTCAGGAAGACTCTGTCTCATGAAATAGTGTCAAGTGTCCTGGGTTCTGGTGTACTTGATAGGACAAGTACAAGAATTATCGGGTCTCGATATCCATGTCTATGTGACATTACACAACCCTGCGTATGGAGTTGGCACCCGACTATGATCGGACACTAAGCACGTCACCCGCTTCCTAGGTTAAGCAGTTAAAACAAGTTTATATGTATTTACACAAGAAATCCAGCAAAATATTATCACAGGAACTACTAAGAATTGACAAGCTTTTCTTGCCTTGTGATGATTAATTAAGCCAAGAAAATAAATAGCAGACTGCAGGGTTTGGCAAGGTACACTTGCCTGTGGTTCCGGCTCTGATTTCGGCTCTGACTTCAGTTGGATTTGCAGGCGGTACTCCGGTTGCTGAAACAAACATCACCATCAGATCCAGAAAATATCAATCAGCTAGAAATGCCTGTCCTTGGGTCCAATTTGGAGACAAGGGCAAAAACGGCAGTTTCGGGTCAAAACGGGGTCCACATGCGGGCCCGCTTTGCACCAAAAAATGCGTCAGGGTCAAAGGTCTCCAAATTCACCAAACTTAGTGTCAACAGGTCAGAAACGATGATACGAACCCAACGGAACTTTCAGAATTGAATTCCGATAAGCCGAACCCAAAATCGCCCGTCGAGCGGGGCCTGTGGGGCCCACGACACGCGATTTCGTCAACGTTCTCAGAATCGAACCAAACTTGGCTCACAGGACCAACGTATCTCTACGAGTCCGATGGCTCAAGTTTTGTCTCGATCCGACGTGTGTACACAAAGTTAGGATAAATTACAAAAATGTCGGATACGGGGCGATGTCCGCGGATACGTACTGATTTCGGTGTGCACGCACATCCGAATCAGCTTTTGCGAAATCCCACACGTCCGTATCAACGACGCGCATGTATTTGTGAAGACCGCACGCGACCAGGTCATCCCGTTTGGCGGGGCGTACCCAGTTCCGGGGTGAATCTGGGCGTTGTTTTTCCTGTTTTTGGATCGCGTTGTGCGATCATCACAGGACGCGATGTCCCGAGCGGTTTGTCCGGGCACCGAAAGGGTCACGCAGGCTTCGCGATGCAAACGACAGAATCGAAATCAGAGCTACGAGCAAGAAGTTAGGAGTACCTCAACAGGGCTCAAAAGCCGGGGATTCACCGTGTCCGACTCGACACGGACACTGCGTCCTAAACCAAGGAATTAGGGTTAGGGTTAGGGTTCAGGGCTCCTACCAGAGCTCGACGGTGCTGCGGTGGGGGAGACCGGCCGGAGGGGGCTCGGGCGCTGCCGGCGAGGCTGAGCGGAGGCGGCGCAGGGGCCGGAGGCGGCGCAGGGGCCGGAGGCGGCCGGAGCAGCGGGCGGAGGGGCTCCGGGCTGCTGAAGAGGAGGAAGGAGGAGGAGAGGGAGGCGGCGCTGTTAGCCGGAGGAGGCGGGGGCGAGGGCGGCGAGGTGAGGCGGCGTGGCTGGGGCGCAGGCGGCTGGGGACGGCGCTACGGGGTGCTGGCCTGAAGGGGGAGGCCGGAGGCGGCAGCGGTGGGGGATGCGGTGGAGCTGGAGGCGGAGGGTGAGTGACCGGAGGGGGTTTTATAAGGGGATGGGAGCGGTGGCCGGCCGGGAATGGCGGAGGACGGGGTCGTCGTGGACCGAGTAGCGCAGAGGGGAGGCCGGGAGACGCGGGTGGGTCAGGCGCGGTCTTCGGCGACGTGGCCGGAGCCACCGACGGAGAATGCGGGGTCGTACAGAACGGGGGAGGGAGACGGGTTCCCGGGTCAGGTGCGGGTGCGGGTGGACCCGACCCGACCCGTTAGCAAACGGGCTGGGCTGGGCCTGGCTAAGGGTTGGGTTGGGCCGGGCTGGGCCGGGGTTAAATAATTAAAAAAATAAACAAATAATTAATTAAATCATTAAATAATTAATAAATAAATAAATAATTTCAAATAATAGTTTTTAGGTGTTTTAAAATAGGTCCGGGGCCCAATAAATTCCAGAAAAAATTGCCCTAAGTCCAGTTTTTCTTTTTACACCCAAAAATATTATTTTTATAATATTTTAATATTGTTTATTATCATTTAAAAATCATTAAATAATTAAAACCCTGTTTTTAAATTACAAAAAAATCCCAGAAAATTCCAAAAAATTGTGAAAAATCCAGATTTTAAAAATTTAAAAAAATCAGGGGGTTTACAGGTTTAGAACAGTGAAACAAATGGATATATTGGTCAAGGAAACATTGTTGATCATACGTACGATTTTGGATTTAATTAATGGAAATAAGGTTTTGTATCGAGATTGGAGACTCGAGGATGCGATCGGAGATAGCACGATGGAAGATAGTGCTCATAAAAACTTTGGATTGAGAAGGATATTACTCGATAGAATTTAGCTTGAGTATGGATGTTGTGGTTTCGAATTTGAATGGGTTGGTACGATATCGATAGTTGGAAGATAGCACGGATTGATACGAGTTAAGAAATTTATTGATTTGTTGATTTGAGGTAGGCGATAACATGATTTAAACTTGAGTTGGACAAGCAATCTTGAATCTAGTTCAGAGGATATCATGGAGCAAAACGAATACGATATTGTGCGAATAGTTATGATACTTATGCAAACATACTTGAAGATATTGAAACAGATCGATGACGAACAAACTTTGGCTTGAGGATTTTTTTAGTTAAATGAACGACGAGTGTGTTATCGAATTAATGGTTTAAAGTTAGTTGATTTAAGAAAATGCTAGAGCTGGACTATGGATTAAACGAACGGTAACATTAAAGTTGGACGATTTGGCTAGACGAATATTGATGTTGGTGCTAACAGTTATTAAAGGAACACATCATGATGAATGAAGCAACTCTTAAGGATGGATTTTGGATTCAGTGTAACGATGAAGGGTCTTGGTGATTTTGAGGATCGTTTTGACTTATGGTTCGATATGATAAGGCGAATTTGAGCATACAAGTGCTATCAGATATGTGTTTCGAGGATGAGTTAGTCTAGAACATAAAGTAAGACAGGCTCGGTAGATTTACGATCGAATACGTAGCGATGTTGGATGACTTATAAATTGAATCATGACTTGGTGAACAAGACTTAAAAAATGGATAGGTAGATTATATCATATACTTGAGGAGATAGACTATACGAATTGTTAGGTTTGATGTACGCCATTAATATATTGAGGATTTGACTGTACGGACTTGTCATATGACGGATTTGCTGAAACAGACTCGAACCCCTTGAACGGATATTGTGAATGATAGTAGGATGATCTATGCTCGATGTTTAGAAATCTAAGTGATGCGTGCAAGGGTAGAATATTCCGTATGAATGAACAATGGTTTGACCTTAGGAATTGGGACGAGCATCATGCAAAGAATTTGTGTGATAAAAATTGTGAACTTGAATTGTACCTATGACCTTGTGAGTTGACCTAGCAGTTAGGCAGACAACCTTATGCTATGAGAGTGAACCGGTGTGACCAACTTTAGAGTATCACTCATGTAAGATGATAGAAATGGGGCATCAAGACAAAGAGTTAGAACTTAGATGTTAGTTATTGGTTTGAATAGGTCGTACAATAGAAATGAACGAGGCGGTATCGAGGATTTGTCGGACGGAATGCTTACGATAGGAATTATTGATGCTCAAGTAAAGTAGGGATAATGAACGAATTGAATCGTTGCTTGGAAGACATACTTGATGCTAGTAAAATGCTTGATATTGAGATAGAATTAAATTGGCTTAGATTTGAATGACCCCGCTCGAAGTATCGTTATGATTTTATAAGATGAGAGCACTCGAGAAATGAATCGTGACATCTCGAGGATGGATATGAACGATAACAAAATAAACTGAAGTTCGGTTAGTCGAGTTAGTAAAATGATCGACGATTCAAAATATTTTTACGAGTAGCTTATTTGACTTCGCTATCACTAAGCTTGGTTGAAATACATATATTTGGGGGATGCCTTAAATATATGCACGATCCAAACTCAGTGATATGCTAAACTCGAATGCAACTGTGTGAGGATATGTTTAGATTTGCTTGGATGGGTTAAGTAAGTAGCCTCAGCCTAAGATTTTTGTACTCGATGGATTATAGCATACACTGTGTTTAGAGATATAGTTATGCGCTAAGGCACAATAGAGATAGAGACAGAGAATACGACGATCGAATGGATATAGTCAGCTTGAATTGAGTGATAGAGTCATTCAATAAACCAGACTGCGCATACGTGCGATGTGGAAAGTAAGAAAAATGATTAGGAAGTTATGTTTGAACGGGTCTAAGATATGAAATAATATGCATGAGTTAGATTTGATAGTGTACGATAGAATGATTTGCGCTCAGGAAGTCTCTAGGATAAGACTTATTCTGAGTGGTGTATAATGTAACGACCCACTCCGCTCGAGTCGGAGAGCCATTTTAAATGACGAAAGTGTGACGACCCGTCCCACCTTGGTTAGTGAAATGACTCGCTTGGTGCAAGGCATTCAGACTTGGCCCTTCAGAAGAGTTCAAACTTATACTTTCAAAGGCGCACTCGGAGTCTCGGTCGGCCGATACGATACATTGCTAAGGTGGGTGGCCCCGATGAACCTGTCTTTGCTTAGCCTATACATCTAAAATACGAAAAATACATGCTAGATCACTAGGCGATAACCCCTTGCATATTAATTGGCACTTTTCGTTTCCGTTTTCGATATACGTATTTGGAACGTATTATTTCTTGCTTGCATGTAAATTAGTTTGCATGGAGACTAGACCCATTCTTTGGTTCAACTTGGTCCATGGTTTATTAGTATGGTTAGTTTTGGCCATGGTTTGAACCCATGGTCTAAACCTTAAGCCCTATATATATAAGCCATCATCTTTCTCTCTCTTCCCTCATTCTTTGCTTTCCTTCTCTTTCTTCTTCATTTAGGCAAGTACATCTTGCATGAGAATAAAAAAATATGGCACTTTTATTTCTTTAATTTTGCTTGTATATTATTAATCTAATATGTGTACATTATGATTCTAAGCATGTTTAACACTTGGAGTTTTTGGTTTTGATGGAAGGATTTGAGTATATCTATATTTCTAACTTAGCATTTTCATGGGTTCCATGAGTTTTTCTTGGTTTTGATCTATTAAAACATGGTATTTTAGAAAATCACTTTTTTAGGTGATAGAGCATTATATTTTGACGTTTTGGCTTTTGGTTCACTTGATTTGGAGTAAAAATGAAGATTTTATGAAGAAAATAAAATTTTGGATTTTGGAGCTTTTTCGTAGAGTTAGTGCAGTTCTGAGATGATGGAGTCTTATACAACACAGCTCTATGCAGCATGATCCAGCATGCGCCTATCTTGTTGGGCGCATGACTGCCCTGTGCATGTGTTCGAAAGACAGACGCATAAAACCCTGAATGCGTGAAACTTCACTAAGGCCAAAAATCTATGCAGCTCAGAGTTCATGCGCCCAGATGACTATGCGGCAGAGTGCCTTGCGTCTCCTTTTTTTTAACAAATGACTTTGCACGACTTTTTATGGTTTTGTCTTTTCTCCGACACACACTTTTGGCTTGTCACATCGGTCCCTTCTCCGACTTTTCTCAATGAGTTGACTTTGCCTCGCCTATGCGTCCCATATCCTATGCGCCTTGATCCCCTATGCATCCCCAACCCTTATGCGGCCTAAATCCTCATGCAGCTCTATGCACACGTTTTATTGAGTTGTTGATTTTGATGTTCTTTAGACTTATGATCTATGTATGGGGTCTTGATGACTGTAAGTGATATTAGACTCAGTAGCTATATGATTGGACCTGACTATGTGCCTGACCAACTATGTGTAAAATTCGACCATGCGCCAAATAACTACACCACCTATGGGCATGACTTGACTTATGTGTTACAATATGATAGGACTCTTGAGATTTACTTTGATTGGTGACTTGGCTTGACCACTTGTATCTGTACTAATACACTGACTATGTGCTATGTGTTCCAACTTACTATGTATTTCTATGTTATCATGTTACATATTTTATACTGAGATGTACCTATGTGCTACGCGATATGTGATATGACCCGATCTCTCCAGTATGGACATAAGAGCTAGTTACTAATACACTGGCTATGTGCTATGTGTTCCAACTTACTATGTGTTTCTATGTGATCATGTTACATATTTTATACTGAGATGTACCTATGTGCTACGCGACATGTGATATGACCCGATCTCTCCAGTATAGACATAAGAGCTAGTCAATAACTAAGCGTGGCTAGGATCTGTGGATTATTGCATCATGCTGGGAGGAATCCAAATTGAACTACCAAGTGACAAGTAGATTTGTATCTAGCATGGTCGTACTGCGGTACGACATATAAGGAAAATATCATGTGACCACGTCAAGAGATTTCAGTTAATAGTAGAGTTAACTAGGCAACTAAAACTTGTAGAACATTGGGAGGGAGGGAATTCCGATATCGTGCTTAACTAGCCACCCTCAAACAATTGTCTGGGAGTGCAGGCTGGCCCCTATGGATATGTTGGCCTAATATTTATGTTGAGTTTTTGAATATAGCTAATCGATTAAGTTTAGCATTATGGTAATCGATTAATCACTATAGTATGTTCTACTTAAACTCAACATTGTCCAGATATGTAATATTTGCTTCTGTATATTTTCTTGTTCATCTAACATGTACTTGCAGAAAATAATAAGCAAGATCAGCAATGGACATATGCTATATGACGATGAGCCAAAGACGGCGTTATACCAGAAGATTTAGTCCAACCGCCTACGACTTATCTAGAGCCTCGCACCCGGTGGTTCCGCTGCCTGGTCAGCGGACGGGGGTCGAGGGGGCAGCGCCCCTTAAAGGTATTCAGATTTCCAGATCTGGTTATCTTTGGACAACTGCCGTTACGGAAAAAAGCGTCTTCAAGTTAGCAGATGTTTCAGAAGTTTGGCGTCATCAGTGCTCTTGGTTTTTATATGTAATCTTTTATTTATTGAGTCTAAGATTGATGTAAGCTGAGTCACACTGACAAATCAAAGTACCTATACTCAGATACCCAATCTACTCAAATAAACCATCGAACCTATCTACCAAATAAGGTTACATTCATTTACAAAGTCAACCATACTTAGCAACCAAACTTAGGCCAAATTCGCCCCGAATTCATACCAAACTCGGTTACCCTTTTGGTATAAAATCAACCAGTTTAATTAGCTCTTGATTTCTTGGCCTCCAACGTTCGAATTTTGAATTAATACCTGACCGAACTCTGGCCGAACTTGGTTTGGTAATACCCTATAAATAGGATTGGATTTTCATATTCCTACTCACTCAACCATTCTCAATCTTTCTATCCTATAGTGAGTAAACCCTCAGAGCCTAAACTTTATTATCTCCAAGATCAACTCACTAGCCTTCTAAGTGCCAAGTGTAGTCTCGGTCTAGAAGTCTACAAGAGGGTACGTCCAGCCTACGTCGCAGCATCGGCGGTAGAACGCTGTCTAGGTCACAATGCTAGCTAATCACTCTCACATGAGTATCCAACTTCATAAGGAGACAAGGATATCACAATATAATACGGAATATACTCAATCACATAAACTTGAGCACGATGAGATATCGAAAAAATACAAATAAAATACACGACAAGTCTAAACTACAATAAATAGTCTAACCTGTAATCAATAATATCCAGTCTCCAAGTATGCTGGGAACAAGTCCTCTATGTCACAGTCTGGAAAAAATATCCAGTCAAGATTGGAACAAAATACACCTCTAACAGCAGTTCCACGTATATTAACAAAAACTATAACACAATGTAAAGAAATATAAGACAGATATGAATACTGGCAATAAGGAATACTGGAATAAAGAAATACTGGAACATCATCATCAATATACATCTAGCAATGAAATAGAAATATAAGTACACGCTAGAACAATGAACTGGTATATATGTGAATGCTAGAATCATGACTAGAACATAAGGAATACTGGATCAAGATACTAGAGATACATGTCAAGAATCATCTAACTAAGTGTGTAAAATATCAACATATCATGTGATCGGCTTGGGACTGATAAGACTCATTACATTGATTAGCGATCATCCTTGTAAAGTCTGGCTAACCACATGTAACAGCGATGAGGCATGTAATGGTCAGGCTGCACCGACGTGAGGTGTGGGTGAGAAATAATGCATGTAAAGTTGGGTATGATCACATAAGCTACTAATATTTCCCCTTTTTCTCCTGCTAGCACGATGGATTCCAACCACGACTCCTCGTGACAGGTCTCGATGATGCCAGCTCGTGTAAATCACAGTGTCAGAGTCATGTACGCTATACAACAAGAGTTATAGAGATAATCAACATAATAGAAACTGTCAAAGAATGTACTCGCCTGGGGTCCTGCTGCTGGCAATAACAATGTCTGTTTCCGAATCTTGTTTGAAAATCCAACAGTCCTAAAGATAGCATATAATACAATATTGCATCAGACATTACTCTAACACACAATTATAAATACACTGGACTCAGGCTACGCTAGGTATGACACTGGTCAACTAGGGTCAAGTGTGCGTCAATTGCACGGGTGTCGTGTCTATAATTGCTGTGCAATCAGACAGTCGGTGATACGGTCTTGCCAGTACGTCGGTGTACATATGGCAGTCTTCTAACATTTACAGGGTCACAGGTCAATATAACTACGGGGTATCCGTGGTTACACTCGGGTCATCTAGTACATGGGCATATAATACCTATTATTATTTATCATAAACATTAACACTAATTAATTACAACTATAATAGATATGTGTATATACATACTTAATAGATTTTATACTATATATATATTTATATACGTATACGTATACATACTAATTAATTATATTCATATTAACGTATATTAGGGAATATGTCTACAATACATATATATAAGTATATATATACTAATTTGAGAAATATACTATATATATATATATATATATATATATATATATGTACCAAAATATATTTAACATATATTAGGGAATACAAATACTATACATATATACTAATTATATATTAAGCACATGTTGAATACACATACTAATGGACAATATACGCATACGCGTACGTATGCGTACACAACAATCATAAGAGAATGCTCCTCACCTTGGCTTCGGCTTGCACGTGCATGAGCACGACGAGGACGATGACGTTGGCGATGGTGTTGATGATAATAATGCCGACGATGACGATGGTGAATGGTGATGATCATGGTCAGGAGGTGGTTATGATAATGATGGTTATAATTATGGTGAAGGTGAGGTGGAGATGCTGCTGGCATTCAGGTGGGGAGTGGCCGGATTCCAGCGGATGCTCGGGTGAATGGGAGGAGATCGAGGTGCTCAGGTGGTGGTGTTGAACAAGGATGGCCGGAGGGGATGGAGGAGACGGTGGGGGTGCACAGTGGTTCAGGCAGGGTCGTGGATGGCTCCGGGGTCGGGTACAGCGGGTTCGAGGAGAGGCGGGGAGCTCTAGGCGGAGAACAAGGTGGGTGAGGGAGGTCCGGTCGATGGGAGGCAGGGTCATGGGGGTGGTGCACGGGTCATCGAGCGGGAAAGGGACAGCGGCTTCAGGCGTTCAGTCGTCGGGGATAATCCGGTCGGGACTGGCGAGTTCACGGCCTCATGAAGGAGAACAGAGAGGAAGACAAAGTCGTCGGCTTCAGGTGGCGGGATGGCGAGGTCATCCGGCGGGGTCTGAACTCCGGCGAGCGGATCTCGACAGGGACGGGGAAGAGCTCCGGTCGGGTTGAGGCTAACAGGGGGTCGGGGACGAGCGGGTCAGGCGCTATGGAGGAGTCTTCGACCGTGGCAAGGGAGATGGCCGGGCTCCGGCGGTCGAGCAGGGGAACAGGGATAAAGGGGGAGATGAGTCGGCTGGGTATGGGTTAGTTTCTAGGTTTTAGTTTTTAGGAAAAAAAAGAGAAGGAAAAAAAAGGATTATTTATATGAAGGGTGATGCTTGACCTAGAAAAGTTTGACTGGTCAACCCCTCTTGGGATTGGGCCTCTCATGTAGGATTTCAATGGGCTAGGATTTGAATAGGTTCAAAAAAAATGGCCCATATTACATCGGTTCAAGGTTTGGAGGGCCAGGGTCTTAAGGAGGTTGATGTTGAATTACACACTCCTAAAAATTATAGAAAAATACATATGAAGGAGAATTAGGTTTATTCACGTATCGTGTCCAACGGGATGGACACCCTAATGCACTTTTGCACAAAAGTGCCCAACAATTGGAAAATTGCACAAGTTAAATTTACGGTTTAATTAAATTAAATTAAATGTAATTGGTGTTCTAAAATAAATTAGAAGTACAAGGGACTGAATTTAAGTGGGACACAAGTATTATAAATGAAGAAGACTTATAATAGAATATTACCCTAATTTGGGTTGCACGAAATGGGTTGAGATTGTGTCTCCAATTTCGATTGGAACGTACAACGATACAAAGTTAAATTTATTCGAATTTAAATAATAACGTCTGCGACGAGAATTGTGCGGCTAAAATGAAGCACAAGAGAACATAATTAGGAGTTACACAAGGGTCAAAAAAGAAGGCAGGCACGTCTAGGGCAAGGTTGTAGAATTTATTAGAAGACAAAGGTAGGGTAGCGCTCCAATTATCGAAGCAACGGTAAGGCGCAACAATGAAATAAAATTACGGCAATTTAAATATAATTAAATATCATGCAATCATTTATACATTAATTTATGAAAAGACAAAAATACCCCTAATCTGAAATGTGGGGGTGACAGTAGATTATTCTACTGCACTCTATTCACCCCCCTCTAGAGTTTCCATACACGGTCCTTCAGGATATTTTTTAAATCCTTATTAGTGGATTGCAATATCCGGCTATTATATTGTACTATGTGTTTTATGTGATCTTAGCATGGTGGCCTTACGAGGGACCTATGCATAATACTACGTGCTATACGGCAATTCATGGCTCGGTTAGCCCTGCTAGCATATGGTTCGATCTGAGGATTCCTATTATGTCACTACCACATTTTCTATGAAGGGTATTTTGGTCACTTTCATAATTTAATAATTATTGTGCATGTTGTATATTTATTTTTTGTATTATTTATTCATTGTTAGATGTTATATTTTATTTTGGACTTGTGTTAGCGAACCTATATAGTTAGAATAGACTCATGGACCAACATTATTTCTAGTTAGACTTGAGCCCAACAATCAAGCCAAATTCATTAAGAGAATGACTTAATTGGTTAAAACAAATTGGATTAGAACCTTCCATGCTTAATCCTTTTCTTCATGACAAGCCCTAAGGGGTATTTTGGACTTTACACATTTCTTGGATAGGGGGTAAGGGGCCAACCATAGGGGGGAGGAGAGAAACTCTTTCTTTCTTTATTTTATTTTATTTTACATTTTTAGTTTTTCTCTTCCAAATTCCTTCATCCCTACACCAATCACTATCCAAATTATCTCCCAATTCCTTCTCTACTCACCATTGAAAGCTATTGGAACAAGGAGAAGTTAAGGATCTATAAGGAGGTGAAGAGTGCACAAGTTGAAGGCTCTTTGCATCCATTTGGAGACTTGCATTGAGAATCCATCTTCCAATAGGTACAATTTAGTTTTTTTTCTAATTAGACTCTAAATCTGTAGTTTAATCATTAGAAACTCTTTTATGTACTAAGGCTACCCATATTATTTAGAATTAGGTTCATAGGAGGCATATGGAGAAAGTTTTGGTATATTTTGTGCCAATTTTGAGATTTGCACATCATTGTTTGATGATAAACAGAAGAATGAAACTAGGTTTATACGAAACCCTTTCTTTGTTTACAAACAAGAAAAAAAAGTACAACTAATCCTATACGAGGATGTTAAGTACAATAAAAAAAATAATTCTGGGAAATATTGCTATAGGAGTCTGATCTGCGGTCGATCACTTTGTCCCTTGGACCACACGATGACGAAGAAGTGCGGTAGAAGAAGAAGAAGCTTCAAAGATTGCGAGTGGGATTGAACTCTCGTTGCCAAAGTCGTCAATCAACACTCTCTATATGTGCTCTCTCTCTGATCTCCTCTCTTTTTGACCCTCTTTTTCCGACCTTCCCCTCCTGTGACCGAAAGTCTCTATTTATAGAGATCAGTCACAGTAACTGACCAGTCGCCGTAGAAGCCAATTAGTGGAGAGAGTTGCACCTTTTACGTGACGGTTATAATAACTGCTACCCACGTCTGAATGATCTCCTAAATTCGCGTGTGACGCGTGTCCCATTATGAGGTAACGCGTATAACTGTTTCTCGAAGACCACGGCATGCAAGCCACGTAGGTAACTGCCCCTAGCGTAGAGATGGTTGGCATAAAAGCCAAATAACTGTCTCATTGGCGTAAAAGCCAAATAGTTATCTTATTGGCATAAAAGCCAAATAGCTGTCCTGTTGGCGTAAAAGCCAAGTAGCTGTCTTGTTGGCGTAAAAGCCGAATAGTTATCTTGTTGGCGTAAAAGCCGAATAGCTGTCTTGTTGGCGTAAGAGCCAAGTTCTGCGTAAAGCTTGATGCTGCATAGGTAGGTAACCAGCGTAAACTAGCCAATTATCCTCCCAGACTGATGTTTTGAGCGTATTCTGGGCCAAATAGCCTTATCACGTACCTTTGCAAATATAGCCTGAGTTGGCATATTTCGAGGAGATAGCATACAACGTGCTCCTATAGTTGAAAATAGCCTGGTTGGTGTATTTCGAGAAGATAGCATACGGCGTGCTCCTATAGTTAAAAATAGCCTGGTTGGCGTAATATGCAGGGATAGTGATGTGAGCATATTAGCCCTAATTTTAGCTCTCCCAGTCATTAAAAGTAGAACCAAATCTCGTGCATTAAATGCAGAGATCTGCCCCCATCTCGCGCATTAACAACAGAGATGTGCCTCGAGTTCTGTACGAAGAACAGCTTTTGACGTGGCATCTGATTTCGTCTCATCTTGAGCGTAAAGGCTCATTTCTGCCTGTGTAAAATTGGGCAGCGTATTCCTTGAGTGCGTAAAAAAATTACTTGTATCCAAGATATGCCACTAAACGACAGTCTGGGCCTCTGTGCAGAATCATTATTACAGCCGTCCTCTCGATCGTCGTACAATACTCTTTGTCAGGAGTCAGATTCACTGTTTGGTCCGACAGGTTTGTTCAAGGAATACGAAGAGTTTCTTGTACAACTTTACGCTGCATTAAAAGCAGATATAGTTTATGCCGGAGGGAAGTGTAGCAACCTTTTACGACAAAACAGGCTTGAAGCGTTGCTTTACGCGGGCAGCTCTGAAGTCATGTTTTACGCCATACAATGCTGAAGCTCTGTTTTACGCGTGCTTCATGTATGTTTGGGGGTTTTACACGTATAATTCCCCAGCATATTTTTCATGCTTCTACAAGACCCCCTTCAAAGTTTTCAAATTCCTCGTAATTTGAAATACTTTGAATGAAGCATGAAACAGTCAAATTTGACTCGTTATGCGAGGCTGATTTCTCGGTGAATTTTAGGGAGTTGTTGGGATTTGATATATTCTCTTCTGCCTATATAAAGGCGAGCGAGTGAACCTGTTTTTCCATACTTCCTTCACCAAAAAGATGGCCGCTGAGATTCATCGGGCTGACTTAAGAAAGAAGAAGATTATGCTCTTCCAGCATGTAAGGAGCCGTAAAAGGAGGCATCTTTGAGCAAATATCCTCTGCAACGATGGATCATGGAAGGATATCATAGCTTTCTTTGCTCGGAATAATCAGCAATTTTATATGGCGATTCGTCCAGGAGAGAGGAAGGGTCGCATCGGACCACATAGCTTGCTAGCTGTATTTTCCCCTATTATGAAGCTGGACGTAGGTAGGCAGTTTGGCCCTGTCTTCGAGTATTGTGTTGGGTCGGAACCCCTACCACAATCCTAGGGCGTGTCTGCCATGGCGTATGGAGGGTGGGCTTGAATAATGCAGGCCCAGTTTTGTATCCTCCTGCCATTAATTATTTTCTTGTTCATCGGCCGCAGAAGCCGATGAAGTACCGTAGAAGATGAAAGAGATCTCCACCAATATGAGAACCTGACACAACAGATTCTCGATGTGATCTTAAATGAAAATAAGAAATATTTTGTAGAAAATAGATTTCCATCATATGTAATCATGAAAATAAAAAATCTTTTGTAAACTGGATTTCCATCATATGTAATCATGATCAATAAACTTGTCTTCTTTTACGCATTGCTGATTTGCCATATTTGCTGTGAGGAAGTCTGATAATGTGTAGCTTTGACACGTCTGAATAATTTTATGCTGACTCTGCTAAACGCTTATCTGGTCACGTCCCGTCTTTTACGCGTAACAGAAGATGCATAAAAAAAGCTCTTTAGCATTAAATTGTCTTGAAGATCCAACTGTCATGCTATTTTTGGACGAGTCGTATAGAATTCTGAACTGTCACTTCTTTGATACAAAGAATTTTGGTCAGACCATCATCTTGAAGAATGGTTTTCCCAAAAATCCCTCGAAATAGGGCGAGAAGTGTCCGCCGAACATGCCATACTTGAACTTAGATGTAAAAGATTCTGACTAAACTTCGAATGAACTTCCAATGGCCCAAGAAGAAGAGTCATCTTTAATGCTGACTTCTGTGTGTTTCAGGTACTTGGAATATTTTATAGCCAAAAAGGAGCATTTTCTGCGTAAACCCTTGTAATTGGTCTTCTCGAAAAAGTCATAGACCATAGCATCTGTTAGCTTCTGAGCGTAAAATCATAGATCTGTAGCTTTTGTGCGTAAAACCGTAGATTTGTAGCCTCTAAGCGTAAAAACTTCTGAGCGTAAAACCGTAGATTTATAGCCTCTCAGCGTAAAACCATATATTTGTAGCCTCTGAGTGTAAGAAGCTTCTGAGCGTAAAACCGTAGATTTATAGTCTCTGAGCGTAAAAGCTTCTGAGCGTAAAACCATAGATTTATAGCCTCTGAGCATAAAATCTGGATCCACTACGCAGCATGACTATCCGTCTTCTTTTTTCAAATGATAGGCTGACGTGGTCCCAAATCATAACCGACTATTAAATATCGGATTTGGTTAGGGATTCAAAGAGTTTATCCGAACTCTATAAATAGCCCAGGTCTCGAGAGAGAAACCCTTCATCTGTCTTTGCAAAAACCCTTCGTCTCTTTGAGAACTCTTCGTCTTTGTCTCTTTTATGAGAACTTTGAGCTTCGCCATGGCACCAAAATAGGCTTCCACTGCTAAGGAAAAGAAAACTGCTTCCTCATCTCGCTCATCTGCTCAAGCACGAGCAACTCCCATTAGGCTGAGTGAGCCCCGATCTGAACGAAGTGCTCCACCGTTGAGCTGCGCTCCGGGCATCACAGGTAAAGACTTCGATAGGAACGAAACCCTTCGTACATGTTGTACGTGTACGCGCAAGATCATCTTCTGTGCTAAGAGCCTCTTCGAGGAAGATGATGCACGGAGATATTTTATTATTACTTCCACATTCCTAATGTGTCAGCATAAAAACTCCATATTTTTGCAGTTTGGTATAAAAACTCAGACTGTCAAAATTTGGCGTATACTACAAACTTTGAGTTTTATGTGTTGGATGTAAATTCTGGCGTAAAAACTCAAATTTTGGCAGTCTGGCGTAAAAAGCTCAGAATGTTAGATTTTGGCGTATACTGCCAACCTTGAGTTTTATGCACTGAAAATAGATTCCAGCGTAAGACTCAAGTTTTTGTAGTCCGGCGTAAAAGCTCAGACTGTTAGTCTTTGGCGTATCATGCAAGAGTGTAGTATCTAGCGTAAAAACTGACTTATTTTTTTACATTTTGCAGTGGACTTGCAGATCCCTCCTTTGGCTGAAGTGATGGGCTCTGCTTGTGGGATGCTGAACTCAAACTATCTGGAGGACTTGTCCCATGTGACATTCCCTACCTCTGGAAATGAGTATCCTCAAGAAAAGGGAACTCTGATCTCGTCCCAAGGAGAACGAATGCTGCTGAGTATGATCAGTGGGGAGCCCCTGACATACATAGATGGGACTGAATATAAGAAACCAGGTTTCTTATTCGAGGATGTTATCGACAAACAGTCCCAGACTAAACCCAAGAAGAAAGATTGGGTATTTTCCGCTGAGGGCACAGTCATGTATCTGCCAAGGATGTCTAGAGATTACCCTATCTCGGCATTCTTCCATGCCACATATCCTAGGAAGATGATGTGGACTCTGACTCCCGATCTTCATGGCCGGCCGGGGAAGATTTTATACAATAAAGGATAGAATCAAGGAGCCTTTGTGAGCAGTCCTTCAGGCCCTGTTATGCCTTTTAGGGGATTACTGCCGGGTAGTGTCCCGAGTGAGGACACTTCACTGATCCAGCCGGTTCAAATATCGACTTTCTGCAATGACTTTATGGGGCATGGAGGAGTGTACCCTAAGGTCAACCCTCGGACCAGTGGATGGCTTAGCCCCGGGAATCTTCGATGGGCCAGTTTAACTGCCTGGGCCCTGAAGCACTTCCAGATGGAGCTAGAGAGTATTGGTTTGTTTGCGGCTGTGAGCGCCACTAGTGTTGGGATGTCTGTCAACCCCAACTTGTTCTTATCTTTGATGGAGCGATATAATTCGCTCACTGGGACTTTTGCTACTCCACTAGGGGAGTTGGGCTTAGCCCTTCATGAGATGGCAGAGATTTCAAAGCTGCCAATGGGGGACACTCCTTATGAAGAGTACATTCCCACAAACAGGGAGCTGAGGGATACAAACCCTTGGGCAGTGGCAGTGTACCAGGAGCTGATGAGCCACTATCTTGCCTGCACCACCTTCTACAAAGAGCCCTCTGATTTGGCTCATATCAACAAATGGGCATCCTACCTCTTCTTCCACCAGGCTAGAAATGCCAAGCCGGACAAGGTTGTAGATAACAGAGATAAGCCTTTGAACCTCCTGAGCATGCTTAATGCCAACACGGCCGATGACCTCATTGAAGACGCAGGGGCTTCAGATTATATTCTGGATGAGGAGATAGGGGGTTATCCTGTAGGCACTAAAGCCTTCAGTTATATGAGGCATTGTCGCAAGCCTCTGTCGAGAGAAGCTCAACTGGCTGGCTTCCTCTCTGTTTGGCTATGCCAATGGGTAGTGCCTGGCATCGCGTCTGCAGATCGCATTCATCGCAACACCTTATGGCCCGTAGTATGGTTGGTGTTTGGAGCAAGAATGGGCCTGCTTCCTGCCATGGTATATAGAATACAAGCTGGCCTGAGGGCCATTACTGATGGGCTGCTTGCAGATGATACACAGCGTGAAGGATTTTCTCGAGTGGAATTACCCTTCCTATACCTGATGGGATGGTTAATCCTTCACAACACCAGGGTGATGTCTCCCGGTTCTGCCAGCAGTTCGAGAAATAACTTCTTGTTGAATTATAAGAATTTCCTTTGGAATGTGGCGAGCGTCATAGATTGCCGGCAAGCATTAAATTTTGCCCATGGTTGGAAGCTCTTCTGTACCGTCCCCCCTGTACACATCCATCAATAGGGGACGAAACTTGAGGATGCAGGTCAACGGAGGACTATTCTTTCTCCTGAAGCCTTTTACTAGTTGGTCTGTATTAGACCTTCCCACTTGCTGTACAGAAGTGAGGACCACTGCTACTTGGAGCCTTATTTGCCCAGCCGGTTCGCCAGGCAATTTGGGTACGACCAGTTGCATATGGGGAATCCCATCACCAGCTTCAAGTCCAAAGGTGGACTTATTGATGGAGCCAGAGGATGGCAGTATTTTATCACGGGTTATACAGGTGCAATTTTTGCTGTGCCCGCGACTTCTCTCTATGGAGTTGTGCATTCTTCATTCGTACGCGCAGTTTTATGCGTCCATTAACACCTTCTATCGTAATTTAATGTGTATAGAAGTTTCAGGATGTCCACCCATAGGTCCACTGGAAGGGAGGAGATACCGTCTGTTTCATCTGATAAAGGTGAAGACCCTACTGGTGCAGACGAGTTCTTGTTGATAATACCGAGAGGCGTAATAGCTCCGCCAGCAGAGCCTCTCGTTATCTACAATAAACGGAAGGCTTTCACTCTGAAAGAGCCTTCTCCCCCGCAAGAAGAAAATGGTCAGAGGTCCTAAAAGGGCTTCCACCAAGGGGGCCTCTAGGAGTGAGCCTGTTGTACGAAGGAGGCATCCGCACCGAACGAGGTTCTCCTGCACCTTGCATACAAACTTGTGGATTATCAGTACATTGAATGCACTGGTGGGGAAGCTACTCGCCTGCTCGACAAATCCAAACACGTAATACAGGTTCCGTGCACAACTATTAAGTTGTCTTTCTAGTTGCCTTAGGATCAGTTTCATGCAATATTGAATAGCCTAATTCGTGTGGCAGTGCGCCGTGCGACAAAAGAGGAAACACGGCGAGACTTACCAACTTACCATTTGTTCTTCCCTGTCCAAGGCAAACATTTAACAATTTTAAGCTCAGGCATGTATGAACATTCAGGCGATAGCATATGCAAACATAAGTATGGTTATATTATTCGAGTTTAAACACACGAGGTGGATAGAGTCAAGGATAAGGATAACATACAATGAGAGCACACAATGAACACACGATGCGCTACAAGTTATCCCATCCGCACACGATGACTAAGCCACAAGTTTAATTGCACACGATGATCACTGGCTTGATGCCATTATGGACTAGTCAAGGACATGGATAACATGTAACGAGAAAACACGAGGAGCTCATAAAACATGATGCGTTACAAGTTATCCAGTCCGCACACGATTGACTATAAATACGAAGTCTGCCCGGATCGGATCGGTGCCAGTGCCCCAGCGACCGTCCACAGAACTTATATCCTTGTGCACAAGTTATCCATGATCGAACACGATTATTAAGTTCATATTTCATGCAGTTGAGGCAACACAAGCACACGATAAGCTATATTGCATGATTCATTTAGCTATTGGATATGCACAGTCTCCTGGGTTGATATAAGCTCACTTGAGGGAGACTTACGGAGATCCAAATACCTGAATGAGTCTTGCCATAGGAGTATGATTCTTTTACTTGACATGATGCAGTCCCCTGGATCGGGAACTGCCTTGGCGACCTAACGGTCCCGGATACTTGTAGGTTTATTCAGGCACGGAATGACCACGTAGTAGTCTTTCGGGTATTGGATGAGAACAAGGCAACATTCAAGCAGACAAGCATGCATTTCTAAGGAACATAAGTAAACATGTTTTCTCGGACCCGAAGGTAAGCCGAGAGATGAAACCGTTAGGGACTCAGCATGCGAGGGTCTGAATATAATTAATATTTCAATTTCCATGTTCTAGCATAAGCAATACAAGTTGGGATTATTTCCTTAGCTAGGTGCGTTGGATTCTTATTAGCATGCAGGGGTGATTCACCTAGCAACTGGTATGAATATTCCAGATTTTATGTGTGCTGGCTAAGCAAAGACAAGTTTACCGTAGCCACCCACCTTAGCGATGATTCGCCTCGGTAGAGCGATACGTCAAGCGAGCCTCTGAAAGCCTAAGTCAGATTCCTGTAGTGACAAGTCTGGATATACTTTGCTTCTTGTTGAGGCAAAGCGGGTCGGGACAGTTGCACTTTTGCCGATTGAGTCGGTAGTCCTCTAGAACGGAACGGGGTGTTAAATCCTACCCAACTCAGAAAAAGTCTCGTCCTCGAGATTTACTAAGGACTAGCAGTAATCTAGGGTTGAGGCAATCCTAGACAAGTCGTTATACTTGTTTATTTGGATATTCACTTGCACAAGCATCGAGATCGGCATATCGCTTAGTCTGGATCATGCGCACTTTTGAAGTACACTTCTAGCGTGAGCACGTCAACCAGCTTAGTGATAGCAAAGTCTTAGCACTCGAGTTTCACCTTTTCTTAAGTCTTGGATGGTGCACTAGTTCAAGGCATCCCTCGAATAGATGCATTCAACCAAACTTAGAGTTAGTAAAATTGGACAAGCTACTAGCGATACTCTCAAGGGTTCGCACAGGTTGGCACAAAGGCCACTCGCAGTACAACAACATACAAGCAAGCATATTATTACATTCAAAATGCATTTTGAAAGTATTTAGACTTATTGTTGGAACATCCCATCGAGGCATTGAGAGAGAGCGTGCACATAACCCACGAACGAGCTTTCGAAACTGTGATAATCGAAATAAAATCCAAAGGCGTAGAAGCCAGGCTATGATACCAACATGTCATGCCCCGATCTCCCGTAGGCAAATCGGCCGTTCCTGCTAGGCAAGAATCACCGTGCCAGCGCTCCCGCAGAATGATCGCTTTGACCCATCCGGGCGTGATACCGCACGAGCGTGAACCGCGCCCGTGCAAGGCCGTGGTTCATTGGCTGGCGGTAAGAGTTCTAAGCCACAGAGTCGCACAGATTGTCCGAGTGCAGCGGAGTCATGAACGCATAGGCAGTCGGTAACAAGTTCACTGAGTTAACAATATAGCGGAAACAATAAATGACACAAGTTAAAGTAAAGCAACTCTTTTATTGATATAAACATGTGTTACAGGCGGCGCTTGGTCGAGATTACAAGTCGCTCAAGCCTCTCTCTCTGAAACAGTAAAAGCGTGCCAAGTGGCTACAATTGTGGAATGGTTGTACAGGCGATGTTCAGGTGATGTTCACAATATTATGTCTTGTATATGTGCTTCTGTTCCGGACGCAACGATGCTTCGGAGTATTCTTCACACCTTAGCACGTACGAAGGAGGCATCCGTATCGAACGAGGTTCTCCTGCACCATGCATACAAACTGGTGGATTATCAGTACATTGAATGCACTGGTGGGGAAGCTACTCGCCCGCTCGACAAATCCAAACACGTAATACAGGTTCCGTGCACAACTATTAAGTTGTCTTTCTAGTTGCCTTAGGATCAGTTTTATACAATATTGAATAGCCTAATTCATGTGGCAGTGCGCCGTGCGACAAAAGAGGAAACACGATAAGACTTACCAACTTACCATTTGTCCTTCCCTGTCCAAGGCAAACATTTAACAATTTTAAGCTCAAGCATGTATGAACATTCAGGCGATATCATATGTAAACATGGGTATGGTTATATTGTTCAAGTTTAAACACACGAGGTGGATAGAGTCAAGGATAAGGATAACATGCAACGAGAGCATACGATGAACACATGATGCGCTGTAAGTTATCCCATCCGTACACGATGACTAAGCCACAAGTTTAATTGCACACGATGATCACTGGCTTGATGCCATTATGGACTAGTCAAGGACATGGATAACATGCAATGAGAAAATACGAGGAGCTCATAAAATACGATGTGTTGCAAGTTATCCAGTCCGTACATGATTGACTATAAATACAAAGTCTGCCCGGATCGGATCGGTGCTAGTGCCCCAGCGACCGTCTGCATAACTTATATCCTTGTGCACAAGTTGTCCATGATTGAATACGATTATTAAGTTCATATTTCATGCAGTTGAGGCAACACAAGCACATGACAAGCAGTATTGCATGATTCATTTAGCTATTGGATATGCACAGTCTCCTGGGTTGATGTAAGCCCGCTCGAGGGAGACTTGCGGAGATCCAAATATCTGAATGAGTCTTGCCACATGAGTATGATTCTTTTACTTGACATGATATAGTCCCCTAGATCGGGAACTGCCTTGGCGACCTAACGGTCCCGGATACTTGCAGGTTCATTCAGGCATGGAACGACCACGTAGTAGTCTTCCAGGGTTTGGATAAGAACAAGGCAACATTCAAGCAGACAAGCATGCATTTCTAAGGAACATAAGTAAACATCTTTGCTCGGCCCCGAAGGTAAGCCGAGAGATGAAACCGTTAGGGACTCAGCATGCGAGGGTCTGAATATAATCAATATTTCAATTTCCATGTTCTAGCATAAGCAATGCAAGTTAGGATTATTCCCTTAGCTAGGTGCGTTGGATTCTTATTAGCATGCAGGGGTGATTCACCTAGCAACTAGCATGAATATTCCAGATTTTATGTGTGCTGGCTAAGCAAAGACAAGTTTACCGTAGCCACCCACCTTAGTGATGATTCGCCTCGGTAGAGCGATACGTCAAGCGAGCCTCTGAAAGCCTAAGTCAGATTCCTGTAGGGACAAGTCTGGATATCCTTTGCTTCTTGTTGAGGCAAAGCGGGTCGGGACAGTTGCACTTTTGCCGATTGAGTCGGCAGTCCGCTAGAACGAAACGGGGTATTACAGTTGCGGATCTATTTAATGAAACGACGGTGATCGACGTCGAAGAAGCATGCTTTAAAACTGCCGATCTTTCATCCGCAACATTCTCGGGTATCATCCCGCCAGTGACAGTTCAAATAACATCAGAGGAGGATGAACCCACCATCCTGTCCGTGCCTCCTTCGTCGAGTATACCAGCAACTTCAACTGTTGTTGGTGTCTCTTCTTTTGTCGCGCCATCTGTTGAAGCAACGACTGTGGTGACCTCCTCTGCAGTCATTCCAGAAAGGAGACTTACCGATATTACGGCCACTCCCAGCGTCCATTCGAGCTTTGCTATGCTAGTGGATCAATACACTAGCATATTCTACCTCACTTTGAAAGAGTTGATATCGATGGTGCTGGAGAAGAACCTAGGTTTCGATGCTCTGAAGATGTCCTCCAATCTCCCTATAGCGCAGATTAGAAATTTCAGTGACGCTGAAAGAGCTGATGCGCTAGAGCAAATAGTTAATAGTTTAGAACAACCCATTAACGAGTATTTGCAACTATCTCGAGGCAGCATCGACGATCTGGTTCAAGCTGAGTATGACTCCTTGACTGCAGAACTTGCTGAGCAAATAGAATCTCTAAACAAATCCATCCAGGAACAGCAACAAGAGATGGATAAAGAGCAGGCTGTCTTGGTGGAGTTTATTCCTTATCTAGCTGAGTGTCAGGCCAAATTTGAGGGAAATGAAGCACGGGTTCAAGAATTGGAAGCTGAACTTGCTCAGGCAAGGGAGAGGCTTCTCAAGATATCGGCAATCCGCAATGTGTTGAAGGGCCAAGTGGATACAACTAAACAGAACTTGACACATGCGGGTGTCATCCACGTAAATTTTGTTAATTCTCGGTCTGAACTATCTCGCTTGAGTGATAACGAGGCAAGGCTGGCACGGGCTCGTAACAGTATTTTAAACTCCAGGAATGAGAGGATGGCTGCTTTGGTGCAACAGATCCGCGATTTAACGGCTCCTCCCCAATGATGTACCTTTTTGTTTCTTCTATAATTTTGCTATTCCCAGAGAAAATAAAGATACTTTTTCTGATTTTGTGGACCTATCACTTTTGAATATAAATGATAGGCTAAGATGAAAGTGATATCAGAGGTAATATGGATGTGATATACTTTTGATAAGTTTCAGTTGGATATATCTATTCAGAGGTTATATGGACATGATAGAATATGCTCCAACTAAATTTGTATACAAAACACTATCAGAGGTAATATGGACGTGATAGGTTTTGAAGTTTCAAATTAGTCAAACATATCTATTCAGAGGTCATAAGAACATGATAGCATATGATCCAACTAATCTTTGTATGTAATGTCATCAGAATGAAACATTCACCATACCCCTTTGAGCAAAGGAGATCAAGCATAGTACTTCTTCAGGAATTTGCCATTGATAGGAGCTATTATTAAGTCTCCATTAGGCTTGGCTAATCTGTAAGCACCATTTGAAAATGTGGTTTCAATCACATAAGGGCCCTCCCATTTAGGCTGGAACTTGCCCTTACTTTTGTGTGTAATGACCATTGGCCTCTTCACAGCTAAAACTAGCTCACCAACTTTGAACACTCTTTTCTTCACTTTTTGGTTAAAATCTCTGAAAATGCGTGCTTGGTAGAACGCAATGCGCTGTTGAGCTTGAAGGCATTTTTCGTCTAATCCTTCTAGCTCTTGAAGCCTTAATTAATCATTATTTTTTTGAGTCAACTCATTAGCCACTGCTATTCTGAGTGATGGAATTTGGACTTCAATGGGGAGAACTGCTTCACACCCGTAAACTAACGAAAATGGGGTACAACCCGTTGGCGTTCGTACCGTTGTGCGGTATGCCCAGAGACATTCCCCCAGCTTCTCATTCCAATCTCTTTTGTTCGAAAAGACGAACTTCTTTAAGAGTTTGATGATGGTTTTGTTGAAGGCTTCCGCCAAACCATTAGCAGCAGGATTATAAGCCGTCTAGGCCATATTCTGTATCCGATTCTTATCGCAAAATTGGTAAAATGTTTGGCTGATGAATTTAGGCCCGTTATCATGAATTATCCTTCGGGGTATCCCAAAGCGATAAATTACATGGTGCTTGATAAAGCTGATCACGTTAGATGTCTTTACCTTAGCAATAGTCTGTGATAGCCAATATGAACCGATGTCCTCTAGAAGATGACGGGTGAATAGGACCAATGATATCCATACCCCATGCTTCAAAGGGCCATGATGTAATCGTAGGATATAAATACTCAGAAGATTGATGTATAAAATCTGTATGAACCTGACAGGCTTTGTATTGTCTTACATATTTTACGGCATCTGCAATCATAGTAGGCCAGTAGTAGCCCATCCTCCTAATACGATCCTGTAACTTAGGACCAGGTTGATGTGCTCCATAAACACCGTCATGAGCTTCTCGGATAACCCGTCTTGCATCATCATCAGAGAGACATCGTAATAACAGTCCATCGTAAGTTCGGCGATATAGACTTTGTGAAGAAGCATCAAAATAGAAGCGTAATGACCGTCTTTTGATAGATACTGCTTCTTTAGGATCCTTTGGTAAGATTCCGTATGACACGAAGTCTATAAAGGGACTTCTCCAGTCTCTCTTAGGAGGAGCCGTATTTATAGCGTAGCTGCGTTCTATATGAAAATTATTTTTCACACAGAATAAATCTCTGTTAAGAAGGATCACCGAATTTTGCCTTCTTATAGGAATAGCTAGATCTGCAGCTAGGCTGGCCAGAGCATCTGCTTCCAAACTTTGAGATCGAGGCACATGCTCTAGGAAGAATCCTTTAAAAGACATGGCTATCTCGATCGTTGCTTGGTGATAAGGAATGAGGTCTAGATTGCGGACTTCATATATTTCTCTGACCTGATTGACTATCAGCTGAGAATCACCAAAACCTTCTATGTATTCAACATCCAATTCTTTAGCGACTTGAAGCCCGATTAGTAGGGCATTATACTCTGCCACATTATTAGAGCAGGGTTTGCTAAGAGAATATGCTCGATAGATGACGAGTTTATCAGGAGTTACCAGAACAATTCCCACTCTTGAAACCACATTTCCCCTGGGACCAGTCCTGGATGTACCGTCAAAGAATAGCTGCCATGTATCACCTTCCATTACCGAATTACATTCTTCAACTTCATCGGGAATATCCTCATATAATTTGGAGGTTTTCGGAATTGGATGAGCAGCTAAGAAATCAGCCAAGGCTTGACCTTTGATGGACTTCTGAGGGACATATACCATATCATATGGTGTTAATAGCATCGCCCAAGTCGCGAGTCGGGAATTAAGAACACTCGGCTTATTCATCAATACCCGTAGAGGATTGATTCTGGAGATGATATGAATAGTTTGGCCCATGACGTAATATCGTGTCTTCTGAATGGCGAACATTAGGGCCAAGCATTCTTTTTCCACTGGGTTGTACCGGTGTTTAGATCCGACCATCATCCTGCTTAGATAGTAAATAGCCTGTTCATGACCCTCATTGTTCTTCTGTGCGAGGAAAGCCCCTAAAGAATGATCCATTTCTCGAACATACAACAAAAATGGTCTTCCTATGACGGGAGGCACCATAACTGGAGGATTAGTAAGATAGCGTTTGATGTCATTAAACGCTTGCTGATAGGCTTCGTCCCATACGAATGACACACCTTTCTACATCAGGCGAGAAAAAGGTTGACATCTCCCAGAGAGGTTGGATATGAATCTCCTGATGTAAGCCAGACGACCTTGAAATCCCCTGAGTTCCCTCATATTATGGGGCGGTCGTATTTCTAGGATAGCCTTTACTTTATCAGGGTCAACTTGAATGCCTTTAGCGGTAATGACAAATCCTAGGAATTTGCCACTTGACACACCGAGAAAAGACTTTGTAGGGTTCATTTTGAGTTAATGTTGGCGCATCAACTCGAACACTGTCTTCAAGTCTTGGATGTGAGTAGCCTTGATGCGGCTTTTGACAGTGATATCGTCTACGTAACATTCTACTATTTTACGTAGATGCTCATAGAATATGTTACTCATTGCTTGCTGATATGTAGCCCCGACATTCTTCAACCCGAAAGGCATAACCGTATAGCAATATACCCCCAATGGTGTACGGAAGGTAGTATGCTTCTCATCTTCAGGATTCATCTTAATCTGATTGTATCCTGAAAATCCGTCCATGAAAGACATGCGCTCAAAACCGCATGTATTATCGATCATGACATCTGTAATGGGAAGAGGGAACTCATCTTTAGGGCAGGCCACATTTAGATCTCGGAAATCGATGCAAACACCCACTTTTCCATTTTTCTTCATGACCGGGACAATATTGGCGACCCAATCAGGATGTTGTTCTTCTCGGATGAACCCACAAGCTATTAGCTTCTTGATTTCAGCTTCGATGGCATCCATCAGATTTTTTTTCATGACCGACATTGATGTTGCTTTACAGGCTTCGAATTGGGCCGTATGTTGAGTTTATGGGTAGCCACTTTAGGATCAAGACCTGGCATATCCTCATAATTCCATGCAAAGACATCGATATATTCTTTTGTCAGCTGGATCATTTCTTCTCTTTCTTTTTCGGAAAGATTGTTACTGATAAATATCGGCTTTGGTGAAAATTTATCCCCAACATTGACTTGGATAACTTTATCTTCAGTGGGTGGTTCTTTTTGCTCGAACTGGAGTTTCCATTGTGTATCCATTTGCTGAGCCCAGGATTCATCTTCGAATGGTTTAGATTCTTGTCCCTCTATTTTGAGAGAATCTGTCAACACCATATTTACTGATAATGCCTGTTCGAGTTCATTATCTGAATCAGAGGATGACAAATCGTCTTTAAAAGAAGAAATGGTCTCCTCACTTGACTCAGAGTCATTGGAAGTTGCAAGATGTGTGGTATACCCTAACCCAAAATGAGTTCGTTGACAGTAGGGATCACCATGCAACGATATTCGTCTACCTTTCCCATAGTTGAGGCCTGGCTCCAACTTCAAGTCATAACCCATGCTTTGCATAATCTTCAAAGCTTGTGGGCTATATCTGTGAACTTGTATTTTCCCAGCATCAGACTCGTAAGAATCTTTTTATATAATTGGTCTGTTCCGCATGTGACCGAAGACTATTAGATACTGGTTATTGCGAGTAGGTGGAACAATAAAGATAGAATCTTCATGTGGCCCATATATCGTGACGATATTAGATGTTGACGCTACTTCCCATACATATGGATGATAGGAGTCTATAGCTTCCAAGAATTTTTGAGCTATAGGCTCTATATCGTCATGAGGGGAGGATTCCTGATTTGGAAATTGAGCGTCAGTATACTGGAAAAGAGAATCTTTATTATCGTTAGAAACCATATTTCCGGTTGTATTTACATCAGTCGGCTGCTTGTTGCGCCTAAGGTTGATGACCAAAGGTGGGGGCTTCTGGTTCAGAGTGATCACTAGAGGATCACTTTCTCCTCCCGATTTGGTTTTGCTCAAGTGGATAGCCATGGGTTCCATGACCTTCGGACGGGTAGTCCGCCCTTTCACTTGGATTGATAAAGGTTGCTCAGCAGATGGCTTTCCTGGCTCCCGGTAGGATTCCTCTTTCGTCTTGCCTGATATCTCCTTCATGTAGTCTTGGGTATACAACATGGCATCAGAATAGTAGGATTCAACTCCTTTGAAAGGATTGAGATCAATAAACTTTGTCTTCACTGTCCCTTGGGCGTCTACATATTTGAAGCATTGGTGTAGAGTTGAAGGAACAATATTGTGATCGTGGATCCAAGGTCTGCCCAACAAAATATTGTAAGACACCTCTGAATTAATGATGTAGCATGTAGCCACTGATCTAAGGTCACCAATCTGGATCCTCAGACGAATCTTCCCCAACGGCTTGCTTTTTCTGGAATTGAAGCCCACGATTGTAGTGGTAGTATACTCCAGTTCGCTTGTAGGGATTCTCAACGGTCTTAACAGACTGTGAGGGATAATGCTGATCGACGATCCCAGATCTATGTGAATCTGGTCTACCTCCATGGAGCATACATATCCAGTATAATAAAGATGCATGTCATGCTTGTTATGTTTTAACATGTCCTCTTGAGTGAAAGTAATATTAGGGACCACTTCCATCACACTATGGCATTGAGGGCATGCCACAGGCTCTTTATCAGGGGAATTGAGCCGAGTCAAGCATACATCTGCCTGCATTAACGCTTCACTCAAGGCTTGACGAGTGTCTTTGGATAGCCTAAGTAGCTCGAAAATGGACAATCTGGCTGGTGTATTAGCCAACTGGGCCAAGATATCGAAGTTATATGGTTTCTCTAAACCTTTGTTTTGAATATTCTTCAAAGGTTTATCGAAACGAACTTTTTTTTGCTTGCCCTTGTTTACCAAAGTTGGTCTAGAAGGACCTGCCTCTGGCATAACAGGTTCAGGCTCTGGAGGTTTGGCAGCTAAAGTGTCTGCCGTTGATTCCCCTTGGTTCCCTCTATAGTCCTTGAGGTAGGCCTTGCCTGACCGGTTCCGGTAGACAAAGCCTCTTCTTTTGATGTCGGGGATATTGCAACCATATGGCATGGTTTACATCTTGAGTTCTTTTTAGACTTAGCTTTAGCAGCTTGAGTCTCTTCTCCAATTTCTAACACCAGATCTGGGTGAACCCACATGATCTCACCACGCTTGGAAGTTAGGGGTACCAGGTCATGATTTTGACCCCTGGTCGGAGGGAGATTAATAATGTTCATCATCGCCCGTAGAATAGGTACTACACCATCCAGAATTTCCTGAGGGGACAGATTGCCAAACTGGAGCGAGATCATGTGGGCAGTGACTGTCTTCTCGCTATTATGCAGAGTGATGGCCTTGGCGTCGATCAACTCCTGAATTTTCCTTTTTAGTACATAACATGCCTTTGTGGGGTAATGTATGTATCTGTAGAAAATACAGTATTTAGGGTTATTGGTACTGCCGACTTCATTTGGCCGCTTTACCTCGGGGAGAGTAAGCTTGCCACTTTTGACTAGACAATCGAATATGCTCGGGATATCGTCGTCGTCAAAAGAATACTCTTTTTTAGGCCTGGAAGTCCCAGGATTCGTCTGCGTAGTCACTGGAGTATGTTGCCTGGATATGTTGATCGCCAGAGCATCTTTTCTTTTGGAACTACGAGTATGGTCGTTATTGGAGGATGACCGCTTCCCTCTATCAAAGGTAGAGATCATGATTCCATTGTCACGAGCCTTCCAACTGTTATCTTCAGCGGCTACCGCTGGTATGATAAATGAGGGCCAATCATGGAACTGATGTGGTCCCGTGAACACTGAGATCATCGGGAGAAGGTTCTTCCTGCAAATGTCCACCAAGGCAAAATCCGAAACTCCGGGAGGCATCTGCAAAGTAGCCTAACGAAAATGTTCGATAAAAGTACAAACGCTCTCTTTCTTCTTCTATTTTACTTCGATAAGTGATGATATAGACATGTCCATTCCTCTTTCGTAGAATCGAGCGAAGAACAGAGTCTTGAAATCTTCAAAAGAAGTAATGCAGTTGTCCGATAGACTACGATACCATTGATAGGCCACTCCAGACAGACAACCTTTAAACACTCGAGTGAGAAGGGCGTCATTCCCCTGTAACAACACTGTCATCATGCTAAAGTAGTTCATGTACTGGCTTGGTGACGTCTTTCCCTCAAACAAAACCATAGCCTGTGGTTTGTATTTAGGTGGGAAAGGAATCTCGTCCCAGATAGCTGGGTATGGCTGGTTGATTCCCAACTTCTTGAGCTGATCCTTATGCTTCAAGGCATCAAATTGGGCTTTCAATTCCTGAACTGCCTGCATCGGATCTTCCGCTGGGAAAGGGACCGCAGAGTGGTAAGAGGTAGGTTGTATTATAACTCCAACAGGAGGCAATACATTCTCCGAGGTAAAAAGTTGAGGAGCCGCTGACTCTTGATTTAGAATAGGCTCCTGGTTTGCGTTGGATGGTGGTAGGTCCACCCCCACACATAGTTGAGTCGGAGAAACCGATGTTTGAGCTATTGTAGCTGCATGTTGAGTCACCATCATCTGACGCATACTCTCCATCATGGAATGCATCTCTTTAAGCAATGCTTCCAATATAGTGATGCGTTGCTCAATACTTCCAGATGGGGAAGCCTCTTCATGTTCATCTCCAATAGCATAAACTCCTATTTCTTTGGATGTTACTGAGGGATTAGTATAGATCTCTGTAGAGATTGAGTCTATACTTTCAGCATCAGATTCAGGAAACTCGCGACCCCTAGTGTCGAAATCAGAAGAATATGAAGCCGTTTGTTGTGACCTCGAGCGGGTGTTTTGAAAAACACCTGCCTCAATATTCTCAAGGAGTCTGTCGAATCTTCTTTGGCTTGGAGTTCTAGAGAGATGACGTCTTGAATTTGACCTTCCTCTAGGAATGTGTGAAGCCATGTTTACTGATGCGAATGTCGGCTCTTCTTCCTGTAGAGACAAAGAGTAGTTCAACCGGTCGAAAACTGACCGTTTTGCCTTAGAACAGCAGTAGTTAACTACAACTTTATGACTATTACAATAATGCTCCCTAGGGGGTGTAATAGACATGTTAGAAGATCCCCTGTCTTTGCGCTTCTGGATCAAGAAATTACGTAAATCAGGGAGATTAACAGAAAAAGAAAAAAGGCTTATTCTGCCTTTTTACATCAGTAGGAGCGTGGATATTGGGAACCATGACCCTCTCTCTGCCATAAGTATACAACAGTTCGCCCATGTGAGTAGCATACGATCCATCATCCGTCTGAGGAGCGTATTTCCCCATGAAGCAGGTCTTCTTTACGCGGATGGGCTTATCCTGGCGTAATTTGGAGCTTTTCACAGATTTGCGTAAAACAGGGGGAGTCCTCAAACAGCCTCCAGTGTCATACGTAATATTCTTCTCTTGGTGGCGTATAACTCTAGCGGTTGGGAGATTCGCCACTCGTTTTCCCTTGATGTGATCCAAGGGTCCATCTGCCTCCTTGTAGATGGAAGATGCATTTTTACGCGCAAGGTGCGTTTGAAATTTCTGAATTGGCGCTGAGGCCTTGTCAGAAATTTCGTCTGCCTTATCACAGACGGGAAACGAAGTTTTACGCGCGGGACGCGTTTGAAATTTCTGAATTGGCACTGAGGCCTTGTCAAAAATTTTGTCTGCCACGTCACAGACGGGAGACAAAGTTTTACGCGTAATGTGCATTTTAGACTTCTGGATTGGCACTAGGGCATTGCCAGAAGCTTTGTCTGCCATGTCACAGACGGGAGATGGGTTTTTACGCACAGAGCATATAGGTCGTGATATCACAACCTTGTTGATCAGAGAGAGAGAGTCCGCAGGAAGGGTAGAGGATGTCCGGGGCATCCATACTTTATGCAGCTTCCTGTTATCCTGGACAGAGAGGGAATGAGAGCTACTCCCTGCTCGAAGCATGTCTTCATAAGCCGATTGGTCGAATTAGACGACCAAAGTCTTCTTCGTTGATCCGATGGATACAACATCGTATTGAGCAATGGCTTTCTCGTCAGATAAGAAAGTAGTCCCCAACAGGGTCGCCATCTTGTGTTTGATGATAAACAGAAGAATAAAACTAGGTTTATACGAAACCCTTTCTTTGTTTACAAACAAGAAAAAAGAGTACAACTAATCCTATACGAGGATGTTAAGTACAATAAAAAAAATAATTCTGGGGAAATATTGCTATAGGAGTCTGATCTGCGGTCGATCACTTTGTCCCTTGGACCACACGATGACGAAGAAGTGCTGTAGAAGAAGAAGAAGCTTCAAAGATTGTGAGTGGGATTGAACTCTCGTTGCCAAAGTCGTCAATCAACACTCTCTATATGTGCTCTCTCTCTGATCTCCTTTCTTTTCGACCCTCTTTTTTCGACCTTCCCCTCCTGTGACCGGAAGTCTCTATTTATAGAGATCAGTCACAGTAATTGACCAGTCAGCATAGAAGCCAATTAGTGGAGAGAGTTGCACCTTTTACGCGGCGGTTATAATAACTGCTACCCACATCTGAATGATCTCCTGAATCCGCGTGTGACGCGTGTCCCATTATGAGGTAACGCGTATAACTGCTTCTCGAAGACCACGGCATGCAAGCCATGTAGGTAACTATCCCTCACATAGAGATAGTTGGCATAAAAGCTAAATAACTGTCTCGTTGGCGTAAAAGCCAAATAGTTATCTTGTTGGCGTAAAAGCCAAATAGCTGTCCTGTTGGCATAAAAGCCAAGTAGCTGTCTTGTTGGTATAAAAGCCGAATAGCTGTCTTATTGGCGTAAGAGCCAAGTTCTGCGTAAAGCTCGATGCTGCATAGGTATGTAACCAGCGTAAACTAGCCAATTATCCTCCCTGACTGATATTTTGAGCGTATTCTGGGCCAAATAGCCTTATCACGTACCTTTGCAAATATAGCCTGAGTTGGCGTATTTCAAGGAGATAGCATACGTCGTGCTCCTATAGTTAAAAAATAGCCTGGTTGGCGTATTTCGAGGAGATAGCATACAGTGTGCTCATATAGTTGAAAATAGCCTGGTTGGCATAATATGCAGGGATAGTGATGTGAGCATATTAGCCCTAATTTTATCTCTTCCAGTCTTTAAAAGTAGAACCAAATCTCGTGCATTAAATGCAGAGATCTGCCACCATCTTGCACATTAACAGCAGAGATGTGCCTCGAGTTCTGTACGAAGAACAATTTTTGACGTGGCATCTGATTTCGTCTTATCTTGAGCGTAAAGGCTCATTTTTGCCTGTGTAAAATTAGGCAGCGTATTCCTTGAGTGCGTAAAAAAATGACTTGTATCCAGGATATGCCACTAAACGACAGTCTGGGCCTCTGTGCAGAATCATCATTACAGCCATCTTCTTGATTGTCGTGCAGTACTCTTTGTCAGGAGTCAGGTTCACTGTTTGGTCTGACAGGTTCGTTCGAGGAATACGAAGAGTTCCTCATACAACTTCACACTGCATTAAAAGCAGATATAGTTTACGCCGGAGGGAGGTGTAACAACCTTTTACGCCAAAACAGGCTTGAAGTGCTGCTTTACGCGGGCAGCTCTGAAGTCATATTTTATGCCATATAACGCTGAAGCTCTGTTTTATGCGTGCTTCATGTATGTTTGGGAGTTTTACGCGTATAATTCCCCAGCATATTTTTTATGCTTCTACAATCATGTGTTTATCAATAGGTCAATTAGACCAAATTGATATGTGTTTGATTGTGTGAGACTAGTGTCGTGTCCACAAAGGGATACGTGTAGGCCATACCATGGAAATTTGGTGATATAGGTTGATTTGGGGTTTTTTCTTTGACATAGGGTTTGAACATGTCATATTTTGACACAGGCTCGTAGATGAGTTGCTAGCTCTTCGTATTACTTCTAATTGTGATTCTAGACTTGCTCGTGTACTTCAGAATATGTTTGGTGGTGTTGTAGAGCCGTATCGCAAGCGTATCATAGATTGAGTGTGATACGGGTGCGGTGCACTCTATGTGTTCGATACTTTATTTTCTTATGGAATTGGCCTTGTGTATAGTTTATTTAATATTGATTTGAGTTATATATATATATAGATTTATATATATATAGCTATGATATAGTTTGTATTGTGTGTGTTAGATATGTTTTGTTGAGAAGGAGTTCATGTGCACTGTTGGTAGATATATGGACAGATGTGGGTTGATGTATGTGGACTGTATTGATAGCTCACTGATTTTGAGTTTTGTATTAGCTTTAGAGGAGTGTTGAATGTTAGTGAGGGTGAGGGGGTATTCTTGTGTGTGCCATGGTTGCACACATGTGCAAGGGGGATCTGGCTGTACCACAGAACAGTGGCAGCAGTAGAGGGACTACTGTGCAAGCACAGCAGTCGGGCTATATTGCCTAAGAGCAACAATAATAGTGGGGGCATTGGTGGCTGCCAATTGGAGCAGCAACAGCAGCAGTAGGTCGGGCTGTGCTCAGGAGGAGCACAACAGCAGCATGTTGCTTTGTGGCAGCAGCTACATGGTTGAGGGGTCGGGTTTTGGGGTGTTAAGTTGAGTAGTAGATCAATGTTAGTATATTATGACAATTAGTATGTGTAGAATGACATTGTTAGTTAGGTATATATGGTCTAGATGCTAGTAAATTAGTAGATGATAGTATATGTTAGTTATGGTTGTGAATGATACGTATTATAATACTTAGTTAGTATATATTTTGAGCATGTGAAGGTATTAGATAGAGTTGAGTATAACCTTGAGATACCAAGGTAAACCAAGGTAATTGCTAGGTAATGGAGTTGACTCCAGGTATTGAGTCAAGTTGGGTTAGATAATGTGATACCGGGTTGGCTCAAAGCCAAGGTATCCGTTAGCACTATTTGTAGCTAGGAATACTAGCATATATAATATTGTTATCTTATATAGTATTCTCATAAATAAATATTTATGTATCTTACGATACAATATAGTACTAATATCCTAGTATAACTAGTTTGACTTAGATACATAGTGTATGGACCCAATATCCTAGAGATAGACTCATACAACATAGAAATAGCTAGTTTGACCAAGTTTGACTAGTCTGACCTAGCGTTGACCTAGTTTGACTATTTTGACTTAGAATTGGCCTAATAACCTAGAAATGGACTAGTTTAACTTATTTTTATTCTAAAACCTTGTATTGATGTAACATTCCATATTTAGGTCTTCGAGGCATCGTTTTGGACATCTACGATATCATTCGCCGGATTTCAGGCAAGTACATTCTCTGAGAGTTTCTTATTTATGATATCCTCTATGTTTCTTGTATTTAGTGTAGATATCCTTGACTTTCTTGACACTTGGTTACACGGATTGGTATTTCTGGATCCCGTCATGAGATGTTATTCTAGTATTTCCTGGCATATCTCTTGTGCGAGCCCCAATTTTCTTGTGCGAGTATGGACACTGATTCATGAGAAGAGTCGCGACTTCTCATAGAATTCTGTGTCATAACGTGCTATGGTTGGATCCACTATACCTGTCGGGGGTAGGAAGGATTTAGTGTAGATATGGGATCATTCCCACAAAGTTCTTGTTATTCTTGAATAGTGTTAATCATACACCGCACGTATGATTAGCCAGGCCCGTGCATGAGGAGTACCCAAGCCGATCACATGTTGTCACTGGTACTCACTCATTTAGATAATTGCATCTATATTCCATATATAATGTTCGTATCTCTTGTATGTATTTTTCGTATTTTCTTATTCTAGTATACTTCTTGCCATGCCCTATTCCTCTTGGATATGCTCTCTATTTACTGTTACATAGTTTTTATCATTTATTGAAACTGCTTTTAGAGATGTACTTTGCTCCTTTCCTGACAGTTTATATTTTTTCCAGATGACACTGATGAGCGGTATCCCACTCACTACGGGCCTCAGGACGTAGTTGTCTTAGAGCCAGAGACTTTGGTTCAGGAGGAACTTATCCTGGTTGAGACATACGACCCTCTATCAGTAGCTTAGTAGATAGGCTTATTTTTTATACTGGATTTGTCTCCAGCTTTTGACAGTTAGATTTATATTCTATTTGATGACACATTAGATACTATATCTGTCTTATGAGTTGTATTTGACTCTTCAGTTCTTTATATCATATTTGTGCGATTATTCTATCTTATAGTTCTATGATTGAGTATACATATTTTATTGGTGGCATTATATACCTTTGTGATTCATTATTGCTAGATAGATAATTTACCCGACAACGTTCTATCGCCGATGCTGCAATGTAGGTTGGACGTACCCACATTCTCGTACCCTTATATTGGGTGCGGATCGTGACACATTTTTAGTGGTGGCCCATGTAGGTCCTCAAGGTCGCAAATAGTGCAATTCGTAGAGGTGCTCTGATTTGAGTGCTATTAAGAGCCTGCTTCAGGATATAGGATATAGGCTATAGGCTGAGAATACTCAATCACAACTAGGAAAAAAACTCTATTGTTCATTTCAGTTATTCTTCCTTGATATTGATAAATTGAGTGTCACTACCACATTTCTAGAATAGGAGCCTTATTGTCATTTACCCTATTTATTTTATTGTGTTAATAGATTGCATGATATATAATATACATATATATTTGTGTTCATTAATAACATGGGTTAGTAGACCAGACCTAAAAACCCACTAGATAAACCCCTACCTTTTTTAATTAATAATAAGTTTAATCCCTCAAATAAATTACTAAAACCCTCATTAATTAGTTCTTCATGACAAGCCATGAAGGGCAAATTAGACTTTATGCATTAGAAACCCTAACCCTAACCCTAACCCTAATCCTAGCCTATAAAGCAAGAGGGAGCCTCCCTCAAGCCACTCATCATTCATGAGGAAAAACCCTAAAAATAGCCTCCAAGAAAAACCCTCTTTCCTTCCACAAATTTCAGAATTTCTTAGCCCTAGATCCCTCATTCTTCCCTCATTCAAGGAGACCTAGAAGCTTGGACATAAGGAGACTTGGAAAAGGAGAAGCTACATTAGGAATCCATCTCCCAATAGGCAAAAATCTAGAAACCCTCAATTATTTCCTATTTGAATTAATTGTTTGGCCATTAGGAGCCCACCCATTGATTTAGGGATGACTTTTTAGGGAGAGCATGAGACTCTTTAGGTTGCATGATGATTTCCCATAGTGTCATAGGTGTATTTGGGGGTTTTTTGATCCAATGGTGCATTTTCCCCTAAATTTTGTAGCCCTAATTATACATATATGTATTTATACATATTTACATCATATACGTAGAGGTTTAATCGCATTTGGGAAGTTATGCATGATTATTCATGTGTATCCCATATTTTGCACCCTAGGTGTTTGGCAAAATGCTAAATAGGATGTATATCTGTTTTTATGGCCTAGTTTCTTATGCATTAGTATGTATGTATATATATATATATATATATATATATATGCACGTATATGTATTGATGTATTTATGTAGATATATTGGAGGGGAGATTACTACAAAGGAAGGTCGGGATTCCACAGTTTCAGCTACTGTGCAGTCGAGTTCGTGTGCATTGTGCACACTGTGTCAGTGTGTGGTGGGGGAGTGAACAGAGGTATCGGGTATCCGCACCCTGACAGTGCAGTGTTGTATCATCATTGGGGGAAATTGGGTTCCTCACTGTGAGCTTGCTGTATGCTTTCAAGGGAGATTCGAGTGGGTGTCAGTGTGCATGAATTTTCCTCGTGCAGAACCTGTGCACATGTGTGCACAAGTTGAGGGCAGTATCGGGTTATGGTGTATCAGTAGTTGGTTAGCTAATAAGCTTAGTGGTATCAGTGAGTTCCTGACCGTGTAAGAGTGTGTGTACTTGTGCTGGAGAAAAGGAGATTTAAGGTTGTGTTTGAGGGTGAGAGCAACTGAATAGCAGTGGCAGTTGAGTGAGAGTAGTGTGTGAGCTGTGGTTTAAGGTATCAGTAGTTGGGAAGTGAATGTATCAGTCGTGTGCTAATGTGAGTGTGTGAGTGTATCAGTCGTGTGCTGAGGTGAGTGTATGAGTGTATCAGTCGTGTGCTGATGTAAGTGTGTGAGTGTATCAGTGTCAATATGAGGGTGCTGTGTTCCAGTGCAGTGTGTGCTTATGTTTGAGTTACACAGTACATTGCTCAAGTGTACATGCGAGCTGTACATGTGTGTATGTGTAGTGGCTAATTCAACAAGTGATAGAAGGGGGGGGGGAGACCTAGCTCTGCACAAAAAGTTAGTTCCCTGTGCAGCAATGTGATTCACTGTAGTAGGAGCACAGCTATGTGTAGGTATGTTATGTAGATGTCTTGTGTTGTTTATAGATGAGTATCAGAGTTTTACACTGGGAATGCACTAAAACTATATGTATCAGTGAGCTCTAGACACCATGGATGAGTGAACTGGGTAGAATATGTGAAGTACTAAGGTCTGCACACGTGCACATGTGGTATTGAGACATATTGGTATCGGATGAAGGGGGAGCACTGACAGCAACATGGGGGAAATTAAGCCTGTATCTGATTTAGAAAGAAAGGGTGACAGTTCATCTGTGTGCATTAAAATGTACCAGGTAGGTCTCAGAGCTGTCAAGCCTTGGGGGAGATTAGTATCAGTAACAAGTAGGATGCATCCATTGTGTACCTTGTAGTATCAGCTCAAGTGTTGAGGTAGCTGAGATACCTAGATGTGAGGTGATACCTAAGAGTATCAGGTTGAGTGTTATCTAACTTTGACAGCAAGGTAGAGTAGGAGTACTAGGTGCACTGCTCCAACATCAGTAGCAGTATAGGATATTGAAGGGCTAGGTAAGATCTCGGGTAATGAGTCATGTGGGGACTGATAATTGGAGTATCAGTGAGATGATATTGACCTGTGTATTAGTCGTGGATCGAGCAAATGCCAGTGTGTGTGTTTAGGTTGGAATCATTAGTTAAGGGTTGTAAGTAATTAACAGTAAGAGACAGGTACCAGTCACTTGCAGGGGAGGTTAGTATAAGTGCTATATATTTGGGAGGCGGTAAGGACTAGTGTATCTGATGCATTAGAGCATCAGTAGAAGAGGGTGAGAGTCCTCGAATACCAGTGGGTACCTTGCATAGCAGTCTAGCAGTAGTCTAGTATAAGGATAGATGTATTAATTAGGAACTAGTAATATTTAGTGCAAACTAAGTATTGTGACTTAGCTAGTACTTGCCTCGATCTCTTCATGCGGCTTTGAAGCCTATAAATAGATGGCGGGGAGGAGAGCGAGAACTTTATCTCTTTGCTTCCTTTCTTTCTCCTGTGAGGGATGCTTGAGGATGTGGCTCTTTTCATCGAGGAGTTCGCCGAGGGCAACCTTGATCTGTGACCTCCTGATAGAGGTACGGGAGCACCAAGCTTCTCTTATTGGGCCGCCAAGGGCACGGTCTTGCTGCGTGGGTGAGAAATCACCTAGGACACGTGAAGACTCTTTACAAAGTTTTGCTGCTTGGATGAACATGCACGGACTTTTCACAATGTCCTGTCGTACGGATGAGTACCCCTCTGCAATATCGTACAAAACCTATCCGAGGCTTAGTCGCTTGGACTGCAACATGCGAACAGGGCCTATATGTAGCTGGACCGCATGGATGAGGTCTTATCTTGCTCGTCCGGGCAGTCTGAGCTGTACGCGGCAGCAGCCTGGCAGCGGTTTGCGGCAGTATATATCTTAATCCACGTAAAATAGTTATGCGAAGGGTGAACCAAGCGTACTTTGGTTGATCAGACCGTAGTACACTGATTCTGAAATGTATTAGTATACGCGTCCAATAATACATATGTCGTGAACAAGCTTGATAAAAGAATGAGCTTGCAAAATTAAGCTGTAACAGCAGCATAAGTCGAGGTAATACAAAAATATAAGTACGCTAGATTATGATGAAAGGAGGTACAAAAATAATTTAAGTTCACAAAATCAAACAAGATACAAAATTAAGACTCTACAATCTCTACAGTTGTCATACTAACTCCTTGTCTAAGTCGCTAGTCGACCAAATAGGGGTATGGGCCTTTAATTTCTACAGTCTGAATAAACACTATCTTCTTATGCAAGTCTAAAGTCGTGTCATCCTATTACACTTCATTAATGGGTCAATAGGGCTATGTGGTACTATGTTATGAGGCATACTACCCAACTTAAAACAATAAACTAATACTGTGACAGTCTTAAGGGGATCCTACAAATTAACAAAGTTCTTGTAAATAAAGTACAAATTCTTATAGGGCTATACGAGGAACGGATCTTAATACTTATTTGGGTCTCTTATTGTATCATGTAGGTAATGGCTTTCTTAAGTCTTAATCATAGTGCTTATAGAACAAGTATCAATAGTATGAATGGAGAAGTTACTGGTCTTCAAGGAAAAAAAGGATATAATCTATATTGAGGTAGGGTACATGTTACGTGATTTAAAACTAAGAATAATCAGATCACAATCTAAGGGAACAACTCAAACTATCAAATTCTAACTACCACACACAAAATTCAAAGTTCAAGATTACAATTATCATCCTAGCAAACTATATATCCTAACATAGAATAAGATCACTTGGCCTTCAATCATAAGAGTTATGTGGCACGAGTTAAAAGATGAAGAAAAGAAGAATCATAATTTAGTCGTCGCGCAATTAGCGAACGCTAAGGTTTTGGAGGAACAAGATATGGAATTAAAATAGAGGGACTCAAGATAATATCATAGTTTTCTAAGGGGAAGGTGACGAGCAATTCTCCGTGTTTGAGGTATGATCAAGGGGAATATCATACTCGTTGCTCTGGGATTCCTGAGGTACTGTCTGCTAATATCGAGACAAGGATCTATATCCTAACACTATCTCACTATGCAAATTAGGTTCAGTCCCTACATTCGATCTCGGATTTCTATTGGTTCCTCAATACTAGGGTCAAACATTAGGGTCAAATCTCTAACTAGCTCTAGTAGTGCCTATACTACTCTTAAGTCATTCATAATTATGTCAAGGAATAATGGTAAGCCATTCTTTAGATAAGGATGCTATGGTTTACTTAAATATTCTAAACTTAGTGACATGTCAGGGTTCTAGTTACTCCTAATAGGAAGGTTACCCTACTTATTATCTAACAACAGGGACTTCTATATTCTAGGAGAAGGCTACACTCAAGGAACTATCAGGGATGCACATGAATCAAGCAGGAAGCAATTATTCAAATAGAATGGATTAGAAGGAAGATGAGTCATAGTTAGATGTGGATGAGATCCTATATTCTAATCCTATTTGCAGGCTTGCTCGGTACAGTAACGTAACCGAGACAATATGCTCTTGACCTGCATGGGCCACCACAAAAATATGTCACACCCCAGTCCCAAAATACGTAGGACTAGGACACGTAAGCATGCCAACTGTATGTACATGGCAACTCTAATATATGGATACTATGATACACACATACGCTGTAATATGAATATCAAATCCACAAGTGGTATAAATCTATCACGAGTCACAGGGTATAATCTAAATCTCATCCACGAAAATCAATATAAATAAATAACCAATATCTATGAAGCTAGATCACAATATAAGGTATCCAATGCTAGTCGTCGGATGGAAACAAATTCACTACCGAACTAGAATATAGAATAAACAAGTTAAATACAATATAAGTACCATATCTAACAATCATGTGGTTCGAAGAGAGGACCTTTCGCAATATAAGTAGCCAGTCCGGATCTGCGCTCCTGCGAATACTCATGAACAATACACCTGAAGGACCAGGTCCTCAGAGGGACATAACAAGTTACATAAAAGCATGCCATAAAGTAAATACTGTAAAAACTCAAGGTGACCTAACCATCTAAGTAAAATGCAACTTGAGGACAACTTTGAGAGTATAGGAAAGTGTAGGCTAGACATATGCTGACGTAATTCACCAATCATGACAACTGGCTAGTATATGCCACATATGCCCCCAATACAAGGGCGCATGTATATAATAACGTTCTACTGCTCCGAAGAACGGGGAATTTGCATAGTATATAACGTCCATATTGCTCCGAAGAACGTAGAATCTGCATAATATATAACGTCCATATCGCTCCATCGAGTGTAGAATCTGCATAAAAGGAAGTGGGTGTCCCATACGCCTACTAGTAGTCCTCCCCGTCCAATGATCTAAGCATGTTGTATCCACAATACGCCTTAGCTACTATGCCAAGGCATCGTAACTCTGGCTCATAGTCTATCGTTTGAACAACAGCCCAACCTTATAACCAAACAAGGAGAAGGATGGGACCTTCGTACCACAATAATGTATGCTCCGACTTCTAATAACTGCTAAGTCTTCTAACATGCATTGCTAATAGCAGTTATTCACTATCCGTTACACAACCTACACGTATAGGTGGCCAACCATATACGCAAGTCTGTGCCCTACATGAGACTCACAATACGTGTAAGAAATGTGTCAAGGCCTGGGGAGTCATACTAATAACTCCACAACTTTAGGTGGGTCTACTAGACACTAGGTCAGACATAAGTCCTAACGTCAACGCATTCGTTGACTATACCCGAGTCTCTCTCGAACGCGCATAGTTATAATAGCTAAAACAATAAACAAGCAGCTAAATAATAACTGAGATTTAAACAGTACAACAAAGGCAAGGTATACTTGCCTGGCAAGGAAGTTACGCAGTACCAATAGCCAGCTCCGGAAGTCGCGTAGAACCAATCCAACAGATCTGCGGGGTCAGTGTACACAGGTACGGGAATTAGGGTGATTACTGTGGGTTGTCGGGCAAGGGTGACGGGTCTATGATGTCGATGATGATGAGGGTTATGACGATGATTGAGGTTGACACGGGTGATGGTTTAAGGGTGATAATGACTATGGTGATTAGATGATGAGGTGAGAAGGATGTTGTAGATGGTGTCTAGGATGATGGTGATAATGAGGATGAGACGATGATGATGACGACAATAATGAGATGACGATAATGACGATAATGAGATGATGATGATTAAATGGATGTGGATGATAGGGATGATGATAATATTGACGATCATGATGGTGGGGAGAATAACGATGTCAGTGACGATGGTGATGATGATGCCAAGAACGATGATGATGATGACTAGGATGATGATGATGAGGATGACGATGTTGTAGAAGCATAAAATATGCTGGAGAATCGTATGCGTATTATACAGTCAAAACCCCCAACATACATGAAGTCTGCATAAAACAGAGCTTCAAGGTTATGTGGCATAAAATATGGCTTCAGGGCTGTCCGCGTAAAACAGAACTTCAAGACTGTTTGGTGTAAAGTAGAGCTTCAGAGCTGCCCGCGTAAAGCAGTGCTTCAAGGCTGTTCTGCGTAAAAGGTTGCTTTACCCTCCAGCGTAAAGTTTAAAATATGTTATTTTTAATGTAGCGTAAAGTTGTACGAGGAACTCTTCGTATTCCTCGGATGAATTTGTCAGACAAAATAGTGAACCTGACTCCTGACAAAAGTACTGCACGATGATCGAAAGGACGGTTGTGATGATGATTTTGCATAAAGACCCAGACTGTCGTTTAGTGTCATATTCTTGATACAAGTCATTTTTACGCATTCAAAGAATACGCTGCCTATTCTACATGGGCAGAAGTGATTTTTTATGCTCAAGATAAAGACAAAATTAGACGCCACGTCAAAAGCTGTTTCCTGCACAAAGCTCGAGGCATATCTCTGCATTTAATGCACGAGATGGAGGCATATCTCTGCATTTAATGCACAAGATTTGGTTCTATTCTTCAGATTTTGTCATGACTGGGAGAGCTAAAACTGTGACTAATACGCTCACATTACCATCCTTGCATTTTATGCCAACCAGGCTATTTTTAACTATAGGAGTACGCCGTATGCTATCTCCTCGAAATACGCCAGCTCAGGCTATATGTGCAAAGGTATGTGATAAGGCTATTTAGCCCAGAATACGCTCAAGACCTCAGTCGTGATAGATAATTGGCTATTTTATGCTGGTTATCTATTATTCATGCACCATCAAGTTTTACGCAGAGTTTGGCTTTTACGCCAACAAGACAGCTTTTTGGCTTTTACGCCAACAAGACAGCTTTTTGGCTTTTACGCCAACAAGACAGCTATTTGGCTTTTATGCCAACAAGACAGCTATTTGGCTTTTATGCCAACAAAACAGTTATTTGGCTTTTATGCCAACCATCTTTACGCTGGGGGGCAGTTACCTACGTGGCTTGCATGCCGTGATCTTCGAGAAGCAGTTATACGCGTTACCTTATAATGGGACACATGTCATATGCAGATTTAGAAGGTCATTCGAACGTGGGTAGCAGTTATTATAACCACTGTAACACCCTATTCCGTTCAAGCGGACTGCCGATTCAAATGGCAAAAGTGCAATATCCCGATCCGCTTTGCTCAGGCGAGAACACTGGTTTGAGGCAAAGGATATCCAGACTTGTCCCTACAGGAATCCAGCTTAGGCTTTCAGAGGCTCGCTTGACGTATCACTCGACCGAGGTGAATCATCGCTATGGTGGGTGGCTATGGTGAACTGTCTTTGCTTAGCCAGCACACATAAAATCTGGAATGATATATGCTAGTCGCTAGGTGAATCACCCCCTGCATGCTAATAAGAATCCAATGCACCTAGCTAAGGGAATAATCCCAACTTGTATTGCTTATGCTATAACATGGAAATGAAACATTGCTTATATATGTTCAGACCCTCGCATGCTACCCTAGAATGTGTCGCTCGGGAAGTCCCTTACGATCTCACGCCTCGGCTTACCTTCGGGCCCGAGCTAACGTGAATATTGTGTTTATATAAATGCATGCTTGTCTGCTTGTATGTTGCCTTGTTTTCATCCAAACCTTGGGTGACTGCCAAGTAGTCGTTCCGTGCCCGAATAAACCTGCAAGTATCCGGGACCGTTAGGTCGCCAAGGCAATCTCCACCCCAGGGGAATTACAGCAAGGCAAAAGATATTTATTGAACAAAATGAATCATGCAATACTGCTTATCGTATATTCGTGTTGCCCCAACTGCATGAATTATTAACTTAATAATCGTGTTCGATCATGGACAACTTGTGCATAAGGGTATAAGTTCTGCGGACGGTTGCTGGGGCACTGGCACCGATCTGATCCGGGCAGACTTTGTGTGCAGTCAATCGTGTGTGGACTGGATAGCTTGTAACGCCTAGTGTATTTATCGTGTGGCCATCGTGTGTTCTCATTGCATGCTATCCTTGTCCTTGACTAGTCCATTATGGCATCAAGCCAGTGATTATCTTATGTATATGGCTTGCAATGCCTCGTGTGTTTATCGTGTGAATATGGCTTGCAATGCATCATGTGTTTATCGTGTGTATTTAAACCTGTTGCATGCTTGCTTGTATAATAAAAGATAAACAAGTCATTCTCGCTTAGCGGCTATCCGCGTGCGAGTCATTACATCGCATCAACTGAACACCTGAACAATCAGGATACAATATTGCTCGTGTTTGCATATGCTATGCCCCCTAAATGTTTATACTTGCCCGTGCTTGAATTAACAATGTTTGCCTTGGACAAGGAAGGCCAAATGGTAAGTTGGTAAGTCTCGTCGTGTTTTCTCTTATGTCGCACGGCGCACTGCCACACGAGTTAGGCTATTCAATATTTGCATAAAATTGATCCTAAGGCAACTAGAAAGACAACATCATAGTTGGTGCATGAAACTTATATTACGTGTTTGGATTTGTCGAACGGACGAGTAGCCTCCCCACCAGTGCATTCAATATACTGATAACCCACCAGATCGTTTATAGGGTGCAGGAGAACCTCATTCGGTGCGGATGCCTCCTTCGTGCGTGCTAAGGCGTGAAGATCACTCCGAAGCAGCGGTGCGTCCGAAACTGAAGCACGTATACAAGACATAATGTTGGAACTTGCCTGAACATCGCCTGTACAATCATTCCACAAATATAGCCACTTGGCACGCTTTTACTATTTCAGAGAGAGAGGCTTGAACGACTTGTAATCTCGACTATATGCCGCCTGTAACACTTGTTATTATCAATAAAATAGCTTGCTTTACTTCAACTTGTGTTATTCAATGCTTCCCCTATTGTCGACTCAGTGAACCTGTTACCAAATTGCCTATGCGTTTATGACTCCGCTGCACTCAGACAATCTGTGCGACTCTGTGGCATAGAACTCTTACCGCCAGCCAATGAACCATGGCCTTGCACGGGCGTGGCTCACGCTCGTGCGGCATCACGCCCGGATGGGTCAAAGCGATCGTTCTGCGGGAGCGCTGGCGCGGTGATTCTCGCCTAGCGGGAACGGCCGATTTGCCTGCGGGAGATCGGGGCGTGACATGTTGGTATCAGAGCCTGGCTTCTACGCCTTTAGACTTTAATTCGATTATTACAGTTTTGAAAGCTCGTTCGTGGGTTATGTGTACGCTCTCTCTCAATGCCTCGATGGGATATTCCAACAATAAGTCTAAATTCTTTCAAAATGTGTTTTGAATGTTATGATTGCTTGTATGATATCATAATGCGAGTGGCCTTTGTGCCAACCTATGCGAGACCCTTGAGATTATCGCAGAAGCTTGTCCAATTTTACTAACTCTAAGTTTGGTTGAATACATATGTTTGAGGGACGCCTTGAACCTGTGCACGATCCAAGGCTCAAGAAAAATGTGAAACTCGAGTGCTAAGACTTCGCTATCGCTAAGTTGGTGAAGTGCATGTGTTTGGAGAGCTACGAATGCGTGTACGAATCCAGACTAGCGATATGCTGATCTCGATGCTAGTGCAAGTGAATATCCAAATAAACAAGTACAACGACTTGTGTAGGTTTGCCTCAGCCTTGTATCATTAAATCAAAATGGATTGAAACGTACTTCTTGTCCTCAGTAAGTCTCGAGGACGATACTTTGGGTAGGATGTAATACCCTGTTTCGTTCAAACGGACTGCCGATTCAAATGGCAAAAGTGCAATGTCCCAACCCGCTTTGCTCAGGCGAGAACACTCATTTGAGGCAAAGGATATCCAGACTTGTCCCTATAGGAATCCAGCTTAGGCTTTCAGAGGCTCGCTTGACGTATCACTCGACCGAGGCGAATCATCGCTAAGGTGGGTGGCTACGGTGAACTTGTCTTTGCTTAGCCAGTACACATAAAATCTGGAATGATACATGCTAGTCGCTAGGTGAATCACCCCCTGCATGCTAATAAGAATCCAACGCACCTAGCTAAGGGAATAATCCTAACTTGTATTGCTTATGCTAGAACATGGAAATGAAACATTGCTTATATATATTCAGACTCTCGCATGTTACCCTAGAACGTGTCGCTCCGGAAGTTTCTTACGATCTCACGCCTCGTCTTACGTTTGGGCCCAAGCTAATGTAAATGTTGTGTTTATATAAATGCATGCTTGTCTGCTTGTATGTTGCCTTGTTTTCATCCAAACCCCGGAGACTGCCAAGTAGTCATTCCGTGCCTGAATGAACCTGCAAGTATCCGGGACCGTTAGGTCGCTAAGGCAATCTTTGCCCCAGGGGAATTGCAGCAAGGCAAAAAAATATTTACTGAACAAAATGAATCATGCAATACTGCTTGTCGTGTATTCGTGTTGCCCCAACTGCATGAATTGTTAACTTAATAATCGTGTTTGATCATGGACAACTTGTGCACAAGGGTATAAGTTCTGCGGAAGATCGCTGGGACACCGACACCGATCCAATCTGGGTAGACTTCGTGTATAGTCAATTGTGTGTGGACTGGATAGCTTGCAACGCCTTGTATATTTATCGTGTGGCTATCGTGTGTTCTCGTTGCATGCTATCCTTGTCATTGACTAGTCCATTATGGCATCAAGCCAATGATCATTGTGTGTATATGGCTTGCAACGCCTCGTATGTTTATCGTGTGAATATGGCTTGCAATGCATCGTATGTTTATCGTGTGTATTTAAACCTATTGTATGCTTGCTTTTAAAATGAAAGATAAACAAGTCATCCTCTCTTAGCGGCTATCCGCGTTCGATTCATTGCATCGCATCAACTGAATACCTGAACGATCAGGATACAATATTGCTCGTGTTTGCATATGCTATGCCCCCTAAATATTTATACTTGCCCGTGCTTGAATTAACAATGTTTGCCTTAGACAGGGAAGGCCAAATGGTAAGTTGGTAAGTCGCACGGTGCACTGCCACATGTCACGCCCCGATTTCGCCTAATCGATAATCGTCCCCCGGGCGTGATGCCGTGCACGCGTAGGGCGCGCGTGCACAAGGCCTTAGGCATAAGGATATTCTTTAGATCAATGCAACAGAGTAGACAAATAAGATAACACAAGGTTGAGGCATGGAAAAGTTTCTCTTTTATTTATAATGAACATATTGTTACATTGCTTGACTCAAAAGTATAAAATGCCCCACGGGCTTACAAACTTGGACGCAAAATGAGATAGCCGATCCATACATTATGTCCCTTTACATAGCTTCAAAAACACAAAACACCTTGGGTGCGGGTAAGCACCATCGCCTTAGCGTTATTTCCGCAACGGAGAGAGAGGGGAAGGCTTCTAGCTTGAGCCTCCAAAAGTCTTGGCCACGACCCGCCAAGGATCCCTAAAGTCCGGAGAGAGCTTCAGCTCCTCGCCGCGTTGCCTTGCGCCGGGGAACCTGCTACAACGAGGGTCAGTACTTCAAAAAGTACTGGTGAAGGCTAGCTGCTCAACTTTACCAAGCTCTTTAGATGCGTTTTAAATGAACATGCAATATTTATGTGTTTATGTGACTTTCTATTCTTGCCTAGATCAGATTTCATTTAGCAGGTATGCAAGAACAAAATAACACAACTCCATATGCCACCGTTCGGTGACTTTACCTGTCCCGTCTGAACCACCTGTACAACTTACCATAGCCTTCCCTGTCACGAAGACATAGTTAGTCTGCACAGTTTAAATATACACAACATCTTTCTTGTTGTCTACTAGCCATCATGGGTTTAGTCTGGGCTGGCGGCGACGCTTGCAGCGCGGGTAGCTAGCCCCGCTACAATTCCCCGCTCCCAGGACTAAGAAAGTAGATTCCGCCCGGGTCGAAACGGCCCGGTGCCCCGGTAACCGCTCGCAGGAACCTGGATCCCTTGTGCACAAGAATTCCCATGACCATTTCTATGAACTCTACATCATAGATTTACTTACTAGCCATTTAAAGAACATCATGAACGAAACTGCTTTACTGTACTGTCACCATTAACCAACAGTTATATAAAATAACATGCAGCAGTTTATAGAAGAACACCTTGAACTTATAAAAGAGCACTTTGAACTATCAATAAATACCAACCCATTAAACATCCAACGACCATGCATGCATCAATGAATTTATACAAGGTTTTATATGACAAGCAATGGGTGTTCCAAGCCTACTTCTTATCTTATCTTGTTATCCAACTTATTACTTAAGTGGTGTCGTTTGATTGAATGCACAACTGAGTCAATTTTATTATGAACGGAGCCCTTGGAAAGAAGGTGCTTATCGAAATAGAGCCACTCACACGTTGGTTGTATAGGGAGAAGAAGTAGAGATCCCTAAGACTCCGCTTGTGCGTTGTCTACACGATCACCTGCACGCACCAACGGATGATCAATACCTCCTGCTTCGGTCTCCAAGGCTCGATACGAAATGCGAAATCCTAAGAACGAAAACAATGAAATCCATTGAAACCGTTCAAGAAAACGCAAGTCCTAAAACCAACAAGAACGCAACCAAACGGCAATCGAAAACGGGCAAGGAAAACCAACACAACGGAAGGGCCTCTCTCTACTCTGCCGCCGAGTCCTTCCTTGAGGCACGATCCATTGATTATGGGACCTGATTCCGAAGAAACCAATCCATAACGAGAAAAGGATCTTGATTCAATCTGTCCCGATCGAACGGTACCAAGCATATCTTAGCCGCGCTCCCCGAATTGGGGGAACGGAACGAACGGGGCGTTACATCATAACCATCTAATAGGAAGTTTCGTCCCGAAACTTAAGAATATAACCTACCACTAAGGAATAATGAGGGAAACCTTTCCCTCATATTTGATTCAAGTCCTCAGGTCGACTCCTCGACCGAGTGGTTCCGCCATAATACACGCACTAGCGAGACGGTTCGGTTCCGCGACTGCTTCTTTTTACAATTCAAAATTTAGACAGGCTCCGCCGCGTACGACAAGTCCGCTTGCAGATTCAACTGACCCAAGTCGATTACGCAACTAGCAAGTAAGATTTCCATGTTCTATACCATAATAAGGCGGGGTTATCCCCTTTGCTATGTGCGTTCATCTCTTTTATTAGCATGCAAAGGTTATCGCCTGTAAACTAGCACGTAACATTTATTTTCTTGGTGTGCAGCTAAGTAGAGACAGGTTCACCCGGGGTCACCCACCTTAGCGATGTATCGCATCGGTCGAGCTAGACTCCGGACGCGCTTCTGATAGCCTAAGTGTGACTCCATTAAAGATCCCAGCATGAAAGCCTTTGCATCGAACGAGCCATCTCGCTGAGCAAGGCGGTTGAATAGCTACACTTGTGCCGTTTGAATCGGCCCTCCGGTTTGAGCGGAGTGGGTTGTTACACCATATACCACTCAGAACAAGTTTCGTCCTCGAGACTTCCTGAGCGCATCTCGTGCTATCACATAACTTCTAAACTTTCCTATACATCTCGTCTTATCCTTCAAGGACTGTCTCAATACTACAATCCTTTATTTTCTCACCATGTGTTACGCCAATGTTGGCCAATTCTCATCGAACGACTCTATCGTTCAATGCTATCGAGTTATACTCAACTCGATCGTTGCACGTCCGTCTCAAAATCTACTGCACCTAGCGCAGGGCTATATTACCCAAGCACATGGTACTCTATAACTCAACGGGCACTTACGACTCATAATTGGGTGGACTTGCCCAACTAGTTATGTTATCACCATAGGAACCCAACACAATTGAGCCTATTACTTGACGTTGCCTTTCGAAACCCGTCGTTACGCCTAACCCAAAAGCTCGAATCTCGACAATTTTCCAATCTCGTTTTTGCATCAAATCTCTCTGAGTCACCGTCCAATCTCACTAAATAAATTCGCACCCAATCACCAACTTTTTCTGACTCAGTCTATATTGCGCCTTAGCGCAGAGCTAAATTGCCTACCTGGGGTACGCTCAAGTCCTTCGCACCTTTGGCTCAATCGAACTTAACTTCCTATTCATTTTTACTCGTTCCATTCGCTCGAGTGCTTAATCATTTTATCCGAATGATCTATTCGTCCAACTATTGCATCCCCAAACTCAGTCTCGTACTGCGCCTTAGCGCAGAACTATCCCGGTAGCACGAGGAACGATACAATCTTTCTTCTATGAAAATTTAGGTTGAGGCTAAATCATTTCAGCTACCATACTCATCCATGCGAATCCGAACATTTTTCTTTGCAGCTGCATCCGAGTTATGCATATCGCTAAGTCTGGATCGTACCCATATTCAAGGCGTCCCCCAAATATGTGTATTTCAACCAAGCTCAGTGACAGCTAAGTCTGACAAGCTACTCGTGAAAATCTTTTGAAACGCAGATCGTCCTGCTATATGAATGACCGAACTCTTGTTCGATCCAGCTATCGTCTTATCCTTTACCGTTGCGTAACCTATCCAACCAAATCAATTATCACCCGAGTCCTATCTTGCATTACGTTTGTTTCAACGTGAACGTTGCTAGTGTATATTCCTAATTCCAAATTCTAACTCTAAGTCTTGTTGCCCAGTTCTATCATTCTTCCCGAACGATACACTGAAGTCAGCCACACCAGTTTAACTCAAGGCATAGGGTCGTCTGCCTAGTCCCTAGGCCAGCACACACAGTCATAGGTATAACTCAAGTTTGCGACTCATCGCGCAACCGTGTTGCACAACGCTCGCCCCAATCACCCTAAGGTCAAACCATTGTTCCTTTACACGGGTATTCTACCCAAGCTCGTTTCACTCAGATTTCTAAACATCGAGCACAGATCACCCTATCACACCACACGCTCGTTCAACCGAACCCACGATATGCCCACGTTTTAGGGTTAACCTATCGATTCGCATACACTATCTCTTTCATCTTGTTTGATAGAATTCACCAATCCATCATTTTCTACACCTGTATCATCAAGCCACATTTCCATTATAAACCATCGATGCATATCATGAACTCTAAGTCGTCCAGCACGATCTACGTATCCGTTCATGAAAACGTCCAACATCTCTTACTTTACGTTTCTAGACTAACTCCTCAAGAAAAATCCTTAGACTCATTTTCTTAGTCTACTCTTAGCATTCCTCAAACAACTAAGATCAATTCCCAAACCCAAGTCTATCCCATTGATATGTTCCATTCATCGAGTTCGTTTTTGGAATAATCACCGAACCTGTTCTCTTGAGTTTGCTTATCCCTACCGTACGTGAAATCACCACGTCGGCGCTCCCGCAGAATAATCGTTCTCGCTGGGACAGATTTCGAATGTTATCTTTCTGAACTTGATTTCAAGATCGTTCTTCCAAACTCCAAGCCAAATCTATTACCGCTTAACTCAATCCATCAAAATCATAATTTTTACTAACTTGCATCAATCCGAGTTATCTTCCAACCATTTTTATAGTTTAAAACTTCCCAAAAGTGAAATTATCGCATTCGTACTCAATCTGAACTCTATCGAGCGATATCCTACTCAAATCCAAATTTTCCATGCACGTTATCATTCGTTCGCGCCATTGTTTCTAATTGTACTTACTTCGATCGCATCTCAGATTATTCAATCTCGACTCAAGTTTTTAATTCACTTGTTTCAACTCAAACTCGCTCGTACAATCCTCTAAGTCTTTTCCGACCATGATATCGATTTCCAATTGCCCTGAATTTCTATTCGTTGTAAGCCTTATCCCTTATTCAACTTATTGTAACTCGTTCGAACCAAACATTGCATGCTTTCTCCGAGTTCGTTTACTTGCTAGGCACTGTTTATTTATACTAAGGCTTTACCCAATCTCGTCGCTTGTCGCTAGACTCGCTTAACTATCCGAATCCACGACTTCGTTTAAGCATTTCTAAGCCAACAAATACACCACTCAGTGTTCGAGTTATACTCCTTGAATCTTTACAACTCATTATATCCACAAATTGCATAATCAAATAGGGGACTTATTGCATACACTACTCAGGAATTGAGTCATCCTAATAACTCCTGATTCGCGTTCGCATCCTACAGTCGTATGCCCAATTCGTTCCTTAGAACTCCAACACCGTCCCTATTTATCGCCTTAGCGATCTTAGACTCGTACACACCTGTATTCATAGTCCTCTATACGGACTATGCTTCAAATCATAACTTATCGTTATGAATAACCGTCCAACTATTTTCGAAGATTTCCTACACGATTCCCATTACTCGCCTTAGCGGCAATTCGATAACGTCTCTATCGATTTCCCTCCAAGTCAACTTTATTCTCATCCCAACAATACCCAAATCTCGCTGCAACTCATTAGCACCAAGGGTCTTGGTGCACAATACTTAACACAATTTGGCCAAAAAGGCCATGTGCATGGACCACTGTCTGAACGATATTCTTATCTCGCACTTTACTCGTTTGGTGTTTTTATATAGACATATAACTTGCCGATTATAACACGAGTCTCCTCTCACAACATCCTCTATAAGTTGGGACAAAAGCCCTCACATCATAATCCCGTCCAAGCAATCGTATAATTCCCACGCACTTTTCAAAAATATTTAGACTCATTGTATGGAACGCATCTCATTTTGGCCAAGCGAAATTCAAGGGTCTACTCGGAAGGAACAAAGTCCTCTTTAGAAACTTTCTTTATGAGATCAAAGGATCTGAAGCATGCTCTGATACCAATATGTCATGCCCCGATTTCGCCTAATCGATAATCGTCCCCCGGGCGTGATGCCGTGCACGCGTAGGGCGCGCGTGCACAAGGCCTTAGGCATAAGGATATTCTTTAGATCAATGCAACAGAGTAGACAAATAAGATAACACAAGGTTGAGGCATGGAAAAGTTTCTCTTTTATTTATAATGAACATCTTGTTACATTGCTTGACTCAAAAGTATAAAATGCCCCACGGGCTTATAAACTTGGACGCAAAATGAGATAGCCGATCCATACATTATGTCCCTTTACATAGCTTCAAAAACACAAAACACCTTGGGTGCGGGTAAGCACCATCGCCTTAGCGTTATTTCCGCAACGGAGAGAGAGGGGAAGGCTTCTAGCTTGAGCCTCCAAAAGTCTTGGCCACGACCCGCCAAGGATCCCTAAAGTCCGGAGAGAGCTTCAGCTCCTCGCCGCGTTGCCTTGCGCCGGGGAACCTGCTACAACGAGGGTCAGTACTTCAAAAAGTACTGGTGAAGGCTAGCTGCTCAACTTTACCAAGCTCTTTAGATGCGTTTTAAATGAACATGCAACATTTATGTGTTTATGTGACTTTCTATTCTTGCCTAGATCAGATTTCATTTAGCAGGTATGCAAGAACAAAATAACACAACTCCATATGCCACCGTTCGGTGACTTTACCTGTCCCGTCTGAACCACCTGTACAACTTACCATAGCCTTCCCTGTCACGAAGACATAGTTAGTCTGCACAGTTTAAATATACACAACATCTTTCTTGTTGTCTACTAGCCATCATGGGTTTAGTCTGGGCTGGCGGCGACGCTTGCAGCGCGGGTAGCTAGCCCCGCTACAATTCCCCGCTCCCAGGACTAAGAAAGTAGATTCCGCCCGGGTCGAAACGGCCCGGTGCCCCGGTAACCGCTCGCAGGAACCTGGATCCCTTGTGCACAAGAATTCCCATGACCATTTCTATGAACTCTACATCATAGATTTACTTACTAGCCATTTAAAGAACATCATGAATGAAACTGCTTTACTGTACTGTCACCATTAACCAACAGTTATATAAAATAACATGCAGCAGTTTATAGAAGAACACCTTGAACTTATAAAAGATCACTTTGAACTATCAATAAATACCAACCCATTAAACATCCAACGACCATGCATGCATCAATGAATTTATGCAAGGTTTTATATGACAAGCAATGGGTGTTCCAAGCCTACTTCTTATCTTATCTTGTTATCCAACTTATTACTTAAGTGGTGTCGTTTGATTGAATGCACAACTGAGTCAATTTTATTATGAACGGAGCCCTTGGAAAGAAGGTGCTTATCGAAATAGAGCCACTCACACGTTGGTTGTATAGGGAGAAGAAGTAGAGATCCCTAAGACTCCGCTCGCGCGTTGTCTACACGATCACCTGCACGCACCAACGGATGATCAATACCTTCTGCTTCGGTCTCCAAGGCTCGATACGAAATGCGAAATCCTAAGAACGAAAACAATAAAATCCATTGAAACCGTTCAAGAAAACGCAAGTCATAAAACCAACAAGAACGCAACCAAACGGCAATCGAAAATGGGCAAGGAAAACTAACACAACGGAAGGGCCTCTCTCTACTCTGCCGTCGAGTCCTTCCTTGAGGCACGATCCATTGATTATGGGACCTGATTCCGAAGAAACCAATCCATAACGAGGAAAGGATCTTGATTCAATCTGTCCCGATCGAACGGTACCAAGCATATCTTAGCCGCGCTCCCCGAATAGGGGGAACGGGACGAACGGGGCGTTACACCATACTAGTTAGACTATTCAATATTTGTATAAAATTGATCCTAAGGAAACTAGAAAGACAACTTAATAGTTGGTGTACGAAACTTATATTACGTGTTTGGATTTGTCAAGCGGGTGAGTAGCCTCCCAACCAGTGCATTCAATGTACTGATAATCCACCAGATCGTTTGCAGGGTATGGAAGAACCTCGTTCGGTGCGGATGCCTCCTTCGTGCGTGCTAAGGCATGAAGATCACTCCGAAGCAGCGGTGCGTCCAAAACTGAAGCACATATACAAGACATAATATTGGAACTTGCCTGTACAATCATTCCATAAATGTAGCCACTTGGCACGCTTTTACTGTTTCAGAGAGAGAGGCTTGAGCAACTTGTAATTTCGGCTATACGCTGACTGTAATACTTGTTATTATCAATAAAAGAGCTTGCTTTACTTCAACTTGTGTTATTCAATGCTTCCGCTATTGTCGACTCAGTGAACCTGTTACTAAATCGCCTATGCGTTTATGACTCCGCTGTACTCGGACAATCTGTGCGTCTCTGTGGCTTAGAACTCTTACAGCCAGCCAACGAACCACGGCCTTGCACTGGCATGGCTCACGCTCATGTGGCATCACGCCCGGATGGGTCAAAGCGATCGTTCCGCGGGAGCGCTGGCACGGTGATTCTCGCATAGCGGGAACGGCCGATTTGCCTGCGGGAGATCGGGGCGTGACAACCGTCGCGTAAAAGATGCAACTTTCTTTACAGTTTGGCTTCTACGCCAACTGGATAGTTATTATGACTGATCTCTATAAATAGAGACCCCTGGTCACAGGATATAGGATCATAGATCAAGAATCAAGAGATCAGAGACAGAGAGTGTTGATTGACAACTTTGGCAACGAGAATTCAATCCCACTTGAAACTTTTGAAGCTTCCTCTTCTTCTACAACACTTCTTCATTATCGTATGGTCCAAGGGATAAAGTGATCGACCACAGATCATACTCCTATAGCAATTATTCTCCAGAATTATTTTTATTGTACTTAACATCCTAGTATAGGATTAATTGTACTCTTTTTCTTGTTTGTAAGCAAAAAAAAGAAAGGTTTCGTATAAACCCCCTTCTTCTCTCATTTTTGTTTATTCAAACACAAGATGGCAACTCTGCTGGAGATCACTTTCTTATCTAACGAGAAAGTAATTGCTCAACACGTGTCACGCCCCAGTCCCAAAATACATGGAACTAGGCCACGTGGCAATAGCCAGCTGTCATGTCTCCGAGGATATCCTAATTTAATGGATCCTAACAAAGAGTACTACACTGTCCTAAAATACTAACATGTCCAATATCAGTCAACAACATGTAAACTAATCTCATCCACAATAATAAACAGTAAGAAGTACTAAATAAACTGCTGGAAGATAAACACTAGTCTCAAGATATTATAGTACAACTAATAATGTCTGGTGGGAACAAACCCACTACTATGACGAAATAAAATACCGAAATGATAGGTAAAAGATAATGACTAGGGCATCGACTGACTAGATAATGATGCTCATAATCCTAGGCAGAAGGCCTACCAAGTGATCACAAAAACTCCGACAGTAGTACCTCTAGCTCCTCTGCGGTAGCAAACCTCGTCTCCTGTCCTGGGCCGTACACTGTGGGATAATATGCCTCGTCCAAATATGGAAAGGTACCAGGTCCTCAGAGGGACGTAACAAGATACATAGAAGTATGCCATATATAAATACTGAATAAAATAAATACAGCAAAGGGTGTGCTAACCATCTAAGTGAATGCAATATGAGGACAACTTTGGTACGTATGGGTAGGCGTAGGCATAACATCCAACACCCCGAAGAGCATGGCAGAAGTGCAGTATATCGTCCATATCGCTCCGAAGAATGTGGCAGCAGTACAGTATATCGTCCATATCGCTTCAAAGAACGTGGCAACAGTGTAAAGGGAGTCATTGGATCCGTGGCTCCTCTGGATACTACGGACTCCAATGGGTGTATCCTATACGCCTACTAATGTCCTCCCCGCCCAATATAGATACACAAGTCAAATACTCGACGTGCATACCACGTATCTATATGCCAAGTCTCTACCAATAAAATATAACTTGAACTACGTACTAACCGAGATGTAGGTCACACGCACCGATATCTAGTCGAGTACGCAAACCCGCATCCCAATATGAATATGTCTCAGTGAACGTGTAAGGTGTCAGGTCTCAGAAGATAAGAGGGTATCCTCCAATGGGGTGAGTCTGCTAATGACTAGGTCAGGTATACTAATCATCGACGTATCCGTCGAATGCAACCGAGTCAATCTCGGACGCGCACAGTTGTATAAAAGAAAAGCACAAGAATACAATACAACATATGCATAATTTAAATTAGACAGTAAATATGGCAATGTATCTTGCCTGAGTCCTCAAGCTGTGAATGCCAATAGCCTGCTCCTACGGTGTCTCCTGGCTGATCCAATAATCCTAAACACACCAATATAATATAACAATCCATTATCAGACACTAAGTAATATATACACTACGTTGCTCTTTAGTACTGACGCAAGGATCACGTCGGTCGAATACAGAGTCACGGTGCATGTAGCTAAGATACACGCGTGCCCTATCTTCAGTCACCGTGTATCCCGCGACGGTAAAAACTAAGGTCATAAGTCACTAACTAATTATGTTTAGTATAATTAATGGTCCTTATCATCCGTATTAAGCATTCTTGTCGAAGTCCAGGTTTAATGATGCTTTACAAGTCTTAAATAACAATTCTGCTTACAAGGATGTTCACTAAGTTATTGATTTCTAACTTATTAGTTATTAAGAAATCTAATTAGGCATACATATATTCATAATTAGGGTTTTTGAATTACTATTTCGTGTCCATGCTAAAATACGACACGTCGACACGGTGATAAAACTATTCATGATACAAAGGGGAAGAAGGCCAACAAGAGTTACCTGTTCGAGGATGAACATGGGGGGGGGGGTCCTGTTTGTCGCCGTGCGCACTCGCCGGTGGTCAGCGGAGCTCCGGTGTCGGCGGCAAGTCTCGGCAGCAGCGGCGACAGCTGCTGCAGTTATAGCAGCGGCAACAGCGGCTTTGTAGCGGCGGCAGCAGCGTCGACGCGGCTGAGAATGGCGTGGGTCGACTGACACGTCGTGGGGGTAGGTTGGGGTAGACCTCACGGTGGTGGTCGACGGTGCTAGAGACGGCGGGGGTACTCGGCAGCGGCTATGGCGTATGTGGATGGGTGAGTTGATGATGGTGAAGTCGACGGCGGCGTTGGGCGGCTGGGATGGTGGTCCAGCAGTGAGGGGGTCCGGTGACTGCGGTGGGCCGGTGGTGGTCGGTGATGTCGGGCAGTCGGGGGAGCTCGGGTGCAAGGGGGGACGGCTAGGGTTTGGCTAGGGTTTTGATGAATAGTAAAATTAGGGTTTCATGTGGGAGTATGTATATTTATAGGTGTTGGCTCTCGTGGGCTATCCTGGGTATTTGGGTCGGCCAGGGCTCAAGGGTGGAGCTGGTCCATATTTAAGGTGTACACGGGCTTGGTCTAGTCCTATTTTTGGTGAACTTAGCCTCAACTTAATTAAATTACAAATTAATATGCAAGGCGCTCACTTACGAATATTGCGAAGCTAAGGTGAGACGCAATGACGAGTATCTAAGTTTGCACAATGGTCAGAGGGGTAGCCTGGCATGTCTAAGAGATGTTCGTGACCTTCAGTAGAAGATAACTACTAGTGCGATGCTCCATTCTCAAAACAACGACAAGGTGTATTAGGACAAATAATTATTTGCATATTTATTCCAATTGTATCCAATTAATTCTAAGTCCCTCTATTTAATTTAAATTGAACCCTAAATTGGTCGAGGGGGTTTACAATCTACCCTTCTTAGAGCATTTCATCCTCGAAATTAAAAACATGCGCATGGTAAGAAATACTGACTGAATCTAAAAAGCTAATACATACCTAGTCCTTCGAAGAGATGGGGATAACGCTGTCTATTATCCTCCTTGCGTTCCCAAGTTGACTCTCCTGGTGCATGATGTCTCCAGGTGACGCAGACTAGGGGGATAGTCTGACCTTGCAGTACCTTCTCGCTTCTGTCCAGGATCTCAACAGGCTCTTCTTGGTAGGATAAATTCGGGCCGACTGTGATCTCCGAATGGTCAAGTACATGACTCGAATCTGGTATGTACCTCCTCAGCTGTGATACATGGAAGATGTCATGGACTCCTTCCAAAGTCTACGGCAAGGCTAATCTGTAAGCAACCTCTCCGACGTGTTCTAACACATCGAATGGTCCGATGTACCTCGGACTCAGCTTTCCTCTGCCCCCGAATCTGATGGTCCCTCGAGTAGGCGAGATCTTTAGAAATACGTTATCTCCAACCTGGAACTCTAAGGGTTGTTGATGCACATTCGCCTAATGCTTCTGTCGGTCTTGTGCTGCTCGTAGGTGCCCTTGGATCTTCTTTACCTTCTCTACTGTATGAACAACCAACTCGGGGCAAAGAATCTGTCTCTCGCCTATATCGCTCCAACATACGGGGGAACGATACTTCCTGCCATACAACGCTTCATAGGGAGCCATTTGGATACTTTCTTGATAGCTGTTGTTGTAGGAAAACTCGACCAAATGCAATGGTCCTCACAAGATCCTCCAAAATCAAGCATGCACGATCTTAACATGTCTTCCAATGTCTGAATGGTGCGCTCTGACTGGCCATCCGTCTGTGGGTAATATGATGTGCTAAATTTCAGGCGGGTACCGAGACTCTCTTGTATACTCCGCCAAAAGTAAGTGGTAAATCTCGTATCTCTGTCGGACATGATGCTAACTGGCACTCCGTGTAGTCGAATAATATCTCTTATATACATATCTGCTAGGACCTCTGTAGATTATCCAACTTGGAAGGGTAAAAAGTGCGCGGACTTGGTGAGTCTATCCATGATTAACCATACTGCATTTTGACTACTAGGACTCCGCGGAAAGCCCGTAACAAAGTCCATAGTAATATGCTCTCATTTCCACTCTGGTAAAGGAAGCGGTTGAAGCAATCCTGCAGATCTCTGATGCTCAGCCTTGACTTGCTGACACACCAGGCACTTGGCCATAAAGCGTGCTATCTCTCTCTTCATTCCATGCCACAAGTAGTACTATCTCAAGTCTCTGTACATCTTCGTGCCTCCTGGATGGATATAGTAGGTTGAACTGTGTGCTTCTGCCATCAACTCCTGCCGAAGCTCTTCATTTGGAACATAGAGACGATCTCCATATCTCAAAGTTCCGTCTTCATATATACGCAGTCCTGTATGTATTCCAGCCTTTGTCCTCTGTCTAAGCCTCTGGAATCTAGCGTCTGTTGGCAAAGCAGCCTTGATCCTCTCCACTAATGTCGACTGCAACTGAAAACTCGACAACTGTCCGTCTATTCCGGGCATAACGACTTCTATACCCATCTGCTCTAGATCTCTCAGCAGATGCTGCTGGGTAGTCAAGAAAAATGCCATAGGTCTTCTGCTCAATGCGTCAGCTAATACGTTGGCCTTTCCGGAATGGTACTGTAGCTCAATCTCGAAGTCTGTCATCACCTCGAGCCAACGTCTCTGTCTCTGGTTCATATCCTTCTGAGTATAGACGTACTTTAGGCTTTTATGATTAGTGAATATTTCTACTCTTTCTCCATATAGGTAGTATCTCTAAAGCTTTAAAGCAAAAATCACTGCTGTAAGCTCCAAGTCGTGGGTGGGATAGTTTTTCTCATGGGTTCTCAACTGTCTAGAAGCATAGGCTACAACCTTCCTATGCTGCATCAAGACACATCCTAATCCTTTCCCGGATGCATCGTTGTAGATCACGAATCCTCCGGGTCCAGATGGTATGGTCAAGATGGGTGCTGTAGTCAGGCGCTTCTTCAGCTCATCAAATGCTGTCTGACACTCCTCTGTCCAAGTGAACTCCTGCTCCTTATGAGTCAAATGGGTCAGTGGCTCTGCGATCTTCGCGAAGTTCTCCATGAACCTCCGGTAATATCCGACAAGTCCTAGGAAACTCCTCACCTCTGAGACATTGGTAGGGGTTGGCCATGTCTTTACGACTGAAATCTTTGCCAGATCTACTGAAATACCATCTCCTGAGATGACGTGTCCAAGAAAAGTGACACAATCTAGGAGAAACTCGCACTTGCTCAGCTTGGCATAAAGCCTCTCTTTCCTCAGCGTCTCTAACAGTAGTCTCAAGTGCTCTTCGTGCTCTTCATGGCTCTTCGAATACACCAAGATGTCGTCGATGAAGACTACCATGAACCGGTCTAAATATTGGTGGAATACTCTGTTCATCAAGTTCATAAATACAGCTAGCATATTCGTCAGTCCAAAAGGCATCACTAATAACTCGTAGTGACCATAACGAGTCCTAAATGCTGTCTTTTGAATGTCTTCTCTTCGCACCTTTACTTGATGATAACCCGATCTTAAGTCAATCTTTGTGAACACCACTGCTCCTGTCAGCTGGTCGAACAAATCATCAATCTATGGCAGGGGGTACTTGCTCTTGATAGTCAAAGCATTAAGGGCTCTGTAATCAATGCAAATGCGTACCGTTCCATCATTCTTAGGTACAAACAATATTGGTGCTCCCCAAGGTGATGCACTAAGGCGGATAAATCCCTTGCTCTGCAACTCCTCTAATTGTAGCTTCAGCTCATCTAGTTCCTTCTTCGCCAATCGGTATATATTGGAAGATACCGGTGCTACTCCGGGTACTAGCTCGATGGTGAAATCTACGTCTCTATCTGGCGGTAAGCCTGGCAATTCTTCAAGAAAAATATCCTCAAATTCTGCAACTATTGGTGGGGGTGCCACCTCCATAGCCATATAAGTTCCAGCTATCTATCCTACTCCTTGTTCGACGGTCCCTCGCATGTACTCGAACTCCGGTTGATCTGGCGGTCTAAAGGTGACGCTACCCTTCCGGCAGTTCAGTACGGCATTATACTGGCTTAACCAGTCCATGCCTAGCACAACATCAAATTACGATATGGGTAATACCAAGAATCACGCTCTCATCTCTCTACCACATACGACAATCGAACACGTTCTAAAAGTGCTGGTAACCGGCATGATACCTCCTCCGGTAAGAATCTTCCAACTCTTAGGTAAGGGGGAAGTAGCTACTCTATGCATTGCTACAAATCTACTAGATATGAATGATAAGGTAGCTCCAGAATCAAACAATGCAGTCGCAAGTAATGATGCAACTGAAATGGTACCTGTGATAGCTTCCCCTTCTGTTTCCTCCTCTGTAGCTGCTAGTGCAAAGGCCTGTCCGTGCCTCTGCCCTCCGGTCAGCTATCGAGCTCGGTCAAACTGTGCCTCCTGTGGGGCCAAGGGTGGTCCCCTCTGAAATCCTCCGGGTGCTGGTGGACGTTGGCCTCCTGGTGGGGGTAGTATCCTCGGAACTGGTGCTGCTGGCCTCTGTACGACCGGTGGTGCTATCTCTCTGCGCTGTGGGCAGTCTCTGACCTGGTGCTGGTCTGACCCACAAATCAAACATGTCCTCAGTCTCTTTCTGTATTCCTTCTCGTAATCTCCTCTTTTCCCATAGTGGTAGCAAGTCAGAATCTCCCTTTGCTGGTATGGCGTTGTCCTCTACTATGTCTGTGCTCCGGTACGACGGATCGGTCCTCCTATTTCGGGCTGGGCTCTGGCTGGTGCGGCTGTATTGGAACGTCTTGTTCCTTTGCCGATGGCCTCCTGGACTCTCGCCTCTGAAAGAACCTCTTCATATAAAATTCTCGCCTGTGCGGTGGTATACCTCTGTAGCTCGAAGGTGAGGCTGTAATGGAATCTCTGGGCCTTCTCTAGATCATTGGGTATCAAGACGACACTAAATCTGCTAAGGTGGCTGAACTCTGCGTCATAGGCGTCAACAGTCATATTTCCCTGTTCTAGATGTAGGAACTGGGAGTACAGGGCATTTTTGACTGTAACTGGGAAATACTTCGCATTGAAGTACTCTAAGAACTGTTCCCAAGTCTGGCTTTTGTCTACACTGCGCTCAATAGAATCCCACTAGTGATGGGTATTGCCTTTCAGTTGGGCCCTCACTTCGGTCATCCAAAGGTCTGGGTGCAGTTGTGAAGCCTCTAGTAGCATCTCCGTATTGGCGACCCAATCAGAGATTTGCTCTACGGTCTTGTTGCCCGAGAAAGTATCTGGTCCCATCTGTCGGAACCATCTTACAGTGCCACCTGTCTGGGCTGGTGCAGGTGCTGGCACTGGTACTGTGACAGGTGTCCTCTCTAGTACTGTCATCAAACTCTGTCTCAACGTCTCGGTCTGATGCCACTGTGCTTGCATCATAGTCTGAAAGAACTAAAGCATCTGTGGCTGTCCATCTAGCTGTGGCATCTGGGGTGTATAAGGTAGAGGTAGTGGTAGTAGAACCTCTGGCTGTGCGGTAGGTGTCTCCTCAGATGTCGGCCTCTCGGTCTGCAGCATCGGTGTAGCTCCTGAAGTCTGGCCCTCAAAATAAGGTGTGGGGATCATTTGTGAAGTCTGTCCCTCTAGCTGCTGTGTAGGATCGGCCTGAGAAGTCTCGTGCTAATGAGTCAGCGGAGCCTGTGGCGGTGGTTGCCCTCCAGGTAGTCCCTGGGGTACTTCTTCTCCTTGCGTGGTGTTGTTTGGCACCACGGCACTGGGTGCTCCTCGTCCACTACGCAAGTTTATCTTGCTGCAAGAGACATGATTTTATTAAAAGAGTACGGAATCAAGCAAACAAGATACAGATATTTAGAAGCAATACGAAGAAAATTCAAAGGCGAAATCAAAGTGGATGAGACCTAAAAATTTCTATCCTATTACAGGCTCGCTGGGCATGTTTCCATACCACAAGCGAAAAGTCGACCTGCATGGGCCACCACTGAAACCATGTCACGCCCCAGTCCCAAAATACATGGAACCAGGCCACATGGTAATAGACAGCTGTCACGTCTCCGAGGATATCCCAATTTAATGGATCCTAATGAAGAGTGCTACGCTATCCTAAAATACGAACATGTCCAATATCAGTCAACAACAGGTAAACTAATCTCATTCACAATAATAAACAGCAAAAAGTACTAAATAAACTGCTGGAAGATAAACACCAGTCTCAAGATATCATAGTACAACCAATAATGTCTGGTGGGAACAAACCCACTACTATGACGAAATAAAATACTGAAATGATAGGTAAAAGATAATGACTAGGGCATCGGCTGACTAGATAATGATGCTCATAATCCTAGGCAGAAGGCCTACCAAGTGATCACGGAAACTCCGACGGTAGTACCTCTAGCTCCTCTGCAGTAGCGAACCTCGTCTCCTGTCCTGGGCCGTACACTGTGGGGTAATATACCTCGTCCAAATCTGGAAAGGTACCAGGTCCTCAGAGGGACGTAACAAGATACATAAAAGCATGCCATATATAAATACTAAATAAAATAAATACATCAAAGGGTGTGCTAACCATCTAAGTGAATGCAATATGAGGACAACTTTGGTACGTATGAGTAGGCGTAGGCATAACATCCAACACCCCGAAGAGCATGGCAGCAGTGCAGTATATCGTCCATATCGCTCCGAAGAATGTGGCAGTAGTACAGTATATCGTCCATATCGCTCCGAAGAACGTGCCAGCAATGTAAAGGGAGTCATTGGATCCGTGGCTCCTTTGGATACTATAGACTCCAATGGGTGTATCCCATACGCCTACTAATGTCCTCCCCGCCCAATATAGATACACAAGTCAAATACTCGACGTGCGTACCACGTATCTATATGCCAAGTCTCTACCAATAAAATATAGCCTGAACTATGTACTAATCGTGATGTATGTCACACGTACCGATAGCTAGTCGAGTACGCAAACCCGCATCCCAATATGAATATGTCTCAGTGAACGTGTAAGGTGTCAGGTCTCAGAAGATAAGAGGGTATCCTCCAATGGGGTGAGTCTGCTAATGACTAGGTCAGGTATACTAATCATCGACGTATCCGTCGAATGCAACCGAGTCAATCTCGGACGCACACAGTTGTATAAAAGAAAAGCACAAGAATACAATACAACATATGCATAATTTAAATTAGACAGTAAATATGGCAAGATATCTTGCCTGAGTCCTCAAGCTGTGAATGCCAATAGCCTGCTCCTACGGTGTCTCCTGGCTGATCCAATGATCCTAAACACACCAATATAATATAGCAATCCATTATCAGACACTAAGTAATATATACACTACGTTGCTCTTCAGTACTGACGTAAGGATCACGTCGGTCAAATACAGAGTCGCGGTGCATGTAGCTAAGATACACACGTGCCCTATCTTCAGTCACCGTGTATCCTGCGACGGTAAAAACTAATGTCATAAGTCACCAACTAATTATGTTTAGTATAATTAATGGTCCTTATCATCCGTATTAAGCATTCTTGTCGATGTCCAGGTTTAATGATGCTTTACAAGTCTTAAATAATAATTTTGCTTACAAGGACGTTCACTAAGTTATTGATTTCTAACTTATTAGTTATTAAGAAATCTGATTAGGCATACATATATTCATAATTAGGGTTTTTGAATTACTATTTCGTGTCCATGCCAAAATACGATACGTCGACACGGTGATAAAACTATTCATGATACAAAGGGGAATAAGGCCAACGAGAGTTACCTGTTCGAGGATGAACGTGGGGGGGGGTCCTGCTCTTCGCCGTGCGCACTCGCCGGTGGTCAGTGGAGCTCCGGCGTCGGCGGCAAGTTTCGGCAGCAGCTGCGGCAGCTGCTGCAGTTATAGCAGCGGCAGCAGCGGCTTTGTAGCGGCGGCAGCTGCGTCGGTGCGGCTGAGAACGACATGGGGCGGCTAACACGTCGTGGGGGTAGGTCGGGGCAGACCTCACGGTGGTGGTCGGCGGTGCCAGAGACGGCGAGGGTACTCGGCAGCGGCTATGGCGAATGTGGATGGGTGACTTAGTGATGGTGAAGTCGATGGCGGCGTTGGGCGGCTGGGATGGTGGTCCAGCAGTGAGGGGGTCCGGTGACTGCGGTGGGCCGGTGGTGGTCGGTGATGTCGGGCAGTCAGGGGAGCTCGGGTGCAAGGGGGGACGGCTAGGGTTTGGCTAGGGTTTTGATGAATAGTAAAATTAGGGTTTCATGTGGGAGTTTGTACATTTATAGGTGTTGGCTCTCATAGGCTATTCTGGGTATTTGGGTCGACCAGGACTCGAGGGTGGGGCTGGTCCATATTTAAGGTGTACACGGGCTTGGTCTAGTCCTGTTTTTGGTGAACTTGGCCTCAACTTAATTAAATTACAAATTAATGCGCAAGGCGCTCACTTACGAATATTGTGAAGCTAAGGTGAGACGCAATGACGAGTATCTAAGTTTGCACAATGGTCAGAGGGGTAGCCTGGCATGTCTAAGAGATGTTCGTGACCTTCGGTGGAAGATAACTTCTGGTGTGGTGCTCTATTCTCGAAACAACGGCAAGGTGTATTAGGACAAATAATTATTTGCATATTTATTCCAATTGTATCCAATTAATTCTAAGTCCCTCTATTTAATTTAAATTGAACCCTAAATTGGTCGAGGGGGTTTACAACATGATGCTGTATCCATTGGATCGACGAAGAAGACTTTGGTCGTCTAGTTCGACCAATCTGCTTATGAAGATATGCTTCGTGCAGGGGGTAGTTCTCATTCCCTCTTTGTCCAGAACAACAGGAAGCTGCGTAAAGTATGGATGCCCAAGACGTCCTCTACCCTTCCTGCAAACTCTCCTTCTCTGATCAACAAGGTTGTGACAACACAGCCTACATGCCTTGTGCGTAAAAATTTGTCTCCCGTCTGTGACGTGGCAGACAAAACTTCTGGTAATACCTCAGTGCCAATCCAAAAGTCTCAGACGCGCTCTGCGCATAAAACTTCGTCTTCCGTCTGTGACGTGGCAGACAAAACTTCTGGCAATGCCCCAGTGCCAATCTAGAAGTCTCAGACACGCACTAAGCGTAAAACTTTGTCTTCAGTCTGTGACGTGGCAGACAAAATTTCTGGCAAGGCCTCAGTTCCAATCCGAAAATTTCAAATACGTCCTGCTCGTAAAAGTACATCTCCCGTCTATGATGAGGCAGATGGACCCTTGGATCATATCAAGGGAAAACAAGTGGCAAACCTCCCAACCTCTAGGCTTGTAAGCCCACAAGAGAAGAAATTATCCACTCTTCAGATTACGCGTGATGCTGGAGGCCGTTTGAGGACTTTCTTCGTTTTACGTGAATCTGTGCAAAACTCCAAATTATGCCAGGATAAGTCCGTTCGCGTAAAGAAGACCCGTTTCACGTGATAATACGCTCTTCTGAAGGATGATGGATCGTATGTGTCACTACCACATTTTAGGAAAAAGGGTATTTTGGTAATTTCTTATTTAAATAAATATTGTGCATGGTAAATAATTTTTGTTGTATTATTTAATTGTTGTTGGATGTTATTTAATTATTTTGGACTTATTTTAGTAGACCCAACTAGTGTAGTTTGGACCCATGGACCAACATGAATTAAATAGTTAGACTTGGCCCATTTAGAAAGCCCATGGTTAAGGAGATGGATTAAATTAATTAAATGATTAGACTAGAAGCTTCCTTCCTTAATTATTTCTTCATGAGAGGCCCCAAGGGGTACATTGGACATTTTATAATTGCTTGGGGAAGGGGGCATGGCCGGCCTATGTTAGAGGGGGGGGGGAGAATTTCTCTCTCCTCTCTTTCTCATTCCAAATCTAGATCTAGAATTTCCCACTCCCAAATTCCCTCCATTCCCATTCCAAATTCATACCAAATTCATACCAAATTCATTCCAAATTCTTCCCAATTCATTATTAGAAAGTTGAGAAGCAAGGATCTAGAAGGAGGAAGCAAGGATCTACAAAGAGGAGCAAGGATCTACAATTTGGAAGCAAGTTTATCTCAATTGGAGGTTTCATTGGGAATCCATCTCCCAATAGGTATAATTCAGTTTTTCCCATTAAAATAGCTTCTAAATCTGAGATTTAATCATGTAAAATCAACCTATATATATGTACTACCCATAGGACTTTATTTTATGTTCATAGGAGACCCATGGAGAAAGTTATGGTGCTTTTTGTGTCAATTTTGTTGGAATTCCGAATTTACATTTTGTTGTGTGTGTCAATTGATCCTATAGATCAATTGGGCATGTGCTTATGTGTTTGGGACTTGTGTCGTGTCCATATTTGGGTACATATGGTTCGTATCCCAACTATTTGGTGATACGTGTCATTTTGGGGGTTTTCCTCCGACACGGGGCTTTGAACATGTCGTATTTTGACACGGACACATAGATATACTTTTGATACTTTGATTTATTCATAAATATTATTTGTGACATATTTGTGTCCTTCGGGGTGCAATTGGTTGTGTGTTGGACTCGTGTCACATGCGTATCCTAGATCTAGTGGGATACGGTGTGAAACTTTCTAATTTGGTGTGTTTATGTGTAGATCTAGTTATTTATGCTTTAAATTCTTCATTTATAACTAGTAAATATATATAGATATTATATATTATTTTAGTATATTTATTATGGTATTTATTGTAGTATAGATCTATAGATATTTCTATGTGTTCTAATGTGGTGTATAAATATATGTATGTAGCTTTCTTGCATGCAAATATATATGTACTTATGTTAATAACATAAATTATACATAAATGTTTTATAAAATATATTTATGTGTTTAAATGTGTAATTATATTATTTATAATTATTATGTAATTATTTGGATATTAATGAATGTATTTTTATGTGTGCTTCTAGCCATGTAAAATATGTACATTAATATGTGCATTGTGTTTAGTAATTATTAATATTTTAATGTGCAAGTTTATGTGTATATATATTTATTAAATTATTTTATATATGTATATATATATATATATATTTATATTAATTTATAGTTATTAATATATAGGTTATATATATATAGCTTTGGCGACAGGGCATTTAATGACAGAATCCTGTCATTAAAACAACAGCCACTGTAGCATTAATAGAGCATTTAATGACAGTTCTGTCATTAAATGCAGTGGGCGGGTTTATTAAGCAGCAGTTTCCGCGACAGTTTCTGCGACAGTTTTAACTGTCAGCGATCCGAGTCAGCAGTGGTTTATATATAGAGTTTCTGCGACAGATTTTCTGTGACAGTTGAGACTGTCACTATAAGCTGTTTTATTTAAATTGTATTTTCAGCTCACTATTTTCAGTGACGATTTGGCAGACTTAATTTATATATTATATATTATATTTGTATATATATATATGTATATATATAGGTGTTTTTGTGAGGTATAATACTAGTAATAATATATTATTTTATTTGTATAAATATTGGTTTGTATATACATTATTTAGAGTGTATAATATTGTATTATTAGTATACTTTGTGTGGGTATCAATTGGGATCTAAGTTTGATTCCTAAATTATTGTATTTTATTTTCTATATTATTTGTATAGATGTCTTGTGAGGATGACCTTGGTTTGACCATGTTTGACTTTAGTTGACTTTAGAGTTGACCATAGTTGACTTTTGATTTATAATTGATTTTTTTGACCTAGAAGTTGACTAGTTTGACTTGTTCTCTTTCTGGGACCTTGTATTAATGTGGTATTCTATATCTACGTCTTCGAGGTACCGAGTCAGACATCTGTGATACTGTTCTTTGGACTTCAGGCGAGTATATTCTCTGATAGTTTCTCATTTATGATATCCTCTATGTTCGTTGTATCTAGTGTAGATATACATGTTTCTCTTGACACTATGGTTACACGGATTGGTATATCCGGATCTCGTCATGAGATATTATTCCTTGGTATATGGTGTATATGGTGCAAGTATTGTTTCATTTGGTTATCTTGTACATGTACAGACACCGATTTTCGGGAGGAGTCGCTCTCTTCTTGGGGAATCTAGTGCCATAGCATACCGTGGTTGGATCTATTATACCAGTCGGGGGTGGGGAGTATTAGTATAGATATGTGATCAAATCCCTATTGAATAAAGTATTGGTAAGCGAATAGTGTTGATCATGCACCGCACGTATGATTAGCCAGGCCGCATTGCATCTTGCCTAAGCCGATCACATGTTAAGCTAGTACTCACACACTTAGTCATTAGTATTATTGTTTCATTGGCATATTGTTCATTATTGTATTTCTTTCCAGTATTTCCTTATTGTCTATATATATCTCTTGTATCTATTGTGCATCTTGTTTATCCATAGCTATTTACTGTTACATAGTTTTTATCATGGATTAGAACTGCTGTTAGAGATGTACTCTGCTCCTTTCCTGACTGGATATATTTTTCCAGATGACACTGAGAAGTACCCTACCTATTATGGACCCCAGGATGTTGTGGGTTTAGATTCGGAGACCCTGGCTCAAGAGGGACTTATCCCAACAGAGATAGTTGACCCTGGAGTGTAGCTTTGTAGTATGATAGTATTCTTTTGTACTGGATTTGTCTCCAGCTTATTTTTGTTACTCTTCAGACTCATTGATATACTATTTTTAAACTCATGAGTTGTATGATGACTATTCTATTCTCATCTGATTCGTGCTCATTCTATCTTAGTTCTGTGATTGAGTATTCTATCATTATTGGTGGTTTATTACTTTAGATAGACTATCTAGACAGCGTTCTACCGCCGATTTTGCGGCGTAGGCTGGGCGTTGTTTCCGACTAGTATCCTTACATCGGGTACGGGTCATGACACGTTTTTGGTGGTGGCCCATGTAGGTCTAGCTTCATAAGTATGTGATGTCATGGTAGTGCGACAACTTAGTTGTACTACTGCGAGCCTGCGATAGGATATAGGATATAGGCTGAGATACTCAATCACATCTAGGAAAATTCTTTTGATTCAACTATTCTCCTTTGAGATTGATACTTGAACCCTTAAACTGTCCTTTCCTTGATGTCTTACATCTTGTGCCATATTGATTCTCATTCCGTCTTTTTATGAGACATACTCGGAGATACTTGCGGAGGCACGCAAGGTTGAGCGGATCTGGGTTTGAAGACCAAGAGAGACCGTGATTCTTTTCTGGGGGCCAACGGCAGTACAGTATCTGCCAAACGTCCTTATTTCCAGTCCAGACCTTTCCAGCAGCCACAGTAGAACTAGACTCCAGCTAGAGCACCTTTTTACCAGGCACCTCAGCAGCAGAGACAGATACAGCAAGCTCCATACAACTTCTGCAAGAAGCCCGACCACATCTGGGAAGTTTGCAGGAGGAGGCTAGGAGTTTGTTTGTATTATGGTACTGAAGGGCATCAATCAAGGGAGTGTCCTCGTTGTGCAGTTCAGGGAGCAGCTCCAGCTCCGAGGACACAGACGAGACCACCTGCAGCACAGCCGAGGGGACCGCTTCCGACACAGCAGTAGCATTTTGTCCAGCATCAACAGCAGGAAGGTGCTCGACAGGGACGAGCGTTTGCTATGACCGTCGAAGAGGAGGAACCCACCGGAGATGTTATCGCAGGTTCTATTCTTCTTGATTCCATTCCAGCTTTAGCTTTGTTTGATAGTGGTGCTTCCAATAGTTTTGTATCTATTTCTTTTGCTCTGAAGCATGGTTTGGTAGCTGAGTCTTTGCTTAGGACTTGCAAGATCATGACCGGGGGAGGCATTATCCCGGTTAATGATATTTACAAGGATCGGAGAGTTACTCTGGGAGGCCGGGAGTTGAGTGCGTGTCTACTTGTAATGACACTTCCAAGCTATGACATTATACTTGGGATGGATTGGTTGAGTAGGCACCGTGCTAGCATAGACTGTAGAGGAGGTAGAGTTTTGTTTGGTTCGCCAGGAGGGCCAGAGTTCGAGTTTGCTAGAGGAGCTGCGGAGCAGGGAGAAGGCATTATTTGTGGAGCTATGGTGGAAGACAAGGAGTTGCCGCATCCGTTGATAGCAGAATTCTTGGATGTGTTTCCTGAGGAATTGCCAGGATTGCCGCCAGATCGAGATGTTGAATTTTTTATAGACTTGGTGCCAGGTGCAGAACCAATTTCACAGCATGTCTATAGAGTAAACAACAGCGAGCTGGTCGAGTTGAAGAAGTAGGTGGATGAATTACAGGATAAGGGGTTTATCAGATCGAGTTCTTCACCATGGGGAGCCCCGGTGTTGTTTGTACCGAAGAAGGATGGATCGATGCGCATGTGCATTGATTACAGGGCTTTGAATAATCTCACTATCAAGAATAAGTATCCTTTGCCACGGATTGATGATCTGTTTGATCAGTTGAGTGGTGCGAAGGTATTTTCTAAGATAGATTTGAGATCAGGCTACCATCAGGTGAAGGTGAAGCCGGAGGACATACCGAAGACTGCTTTTAGAACTCGGTATGGTCAGTACGAGTTTATGGTGATGCCGTTTAGTTTGACTAATACACCGGTGGTATTTATGAACTTGATGAACAAAGTGTTCCACCAGTACCTTGACAAGTTCGTGGTGGTGTTCATCGACGACATACTCATATACTCGAGGACACCGGAGGAGCATGAGGAGCATTTGAGGAATGTGTTGGATGTGCTGAGGAAGAAGAAGTTGTATGGGAAGTTGTCCAAGTGTGAGTTTTTCCTGGACAACGTGGAATTCTTGGGGCATGTTGTGACTGGTGATGGTATTTCAGTGGATCCGAAGAAGATTTCAGCAGTGGAATCTTGGAAGACTCCGAGTTCGGTAGCAGAGATCAGGAGTTTCTTGGGATTGGCAGGCTATTACAGGAAGTTTGTGCAAGATTTTTCGAGGATTGCCGAGCCGATGACCAGACTCACAAGGAAGGATGTGGAGTTTGTTTGGACGGAGGATTGTCAGGTTGCTTTTGAAGAATTGAAGAAGAGGTTGACGTTTGCTCCTATTTTGACGTTGCCATCAGGGTCCGGAGGTTTCACTATTTATAGTGATGCATCGGGAAAGGGTTTAGGTTGTGTTCTTCAGCAGCATGGGAAAATGATTTCCTATGCATCCAGGCAATTGCGTCCTCATGAAAAGAACTATCCTACCCATGATTTGGAGTTGGCAGCCGTCATCTTCGCTCTGAAGTTGTGGAAACATTATTTATACGGAGAGCGTGTGGAGATCTTCACAGACCACAAAAGCTTGAAGTACGTTTTCACGCAGAAGGAGTTGAACATGTGTCACGACCCGCACCCGGAATTTGGGCATGAGTCGTGGGTACGTCCAGCCTACGCCGCAGCATCGGCGGTAGAACGCTGTCTAGGTCTCAACATATAATATATCCTGTCAATAGTCTCAACTCCGTACGGAGGACAATGATAAATATCTACAGTTCTATAATATACTCAATCACAAACTATAAGAAATAATGGCACGATGAGAATAGAAAAGAGTTCTATAAAAAACCCAACCACAATAAGTCCAAATCAAATCCTGGGTCTAAATGACCTCACAAAATCACAAAATAATAAATACAACTCAGTCTCAGTCTAAAACAATAATTGCAGAAAATAATCTAAGAACAGCCAGGTAAATTTTCCTCTAGACTAGGCAACTCCTCTGGGGTTTCTGGAGTGAAATCACCCTATAATCCTGGGCCGTAATGAGTGGGGCACAAGCTCTCCAGGTCCTCAGAAAAATATTATCCAGTCAGGATTGGAGCGAAGCACAAGCACTAACAGCAGTTTTATTAAATTGACAAAATCTATAAACAGTGTAAGAAATACAAGATGGAAAATAAATGCTGGAAATGTAAAGTACTGAAGAAAATGGAAATAGGCAATAGAGCATCTAGCAATGAACAATAAATAGTGAATGCTAGACAATAAGTAGTGAATGCTGGAACAGGTGAATCTGAATAAAATAGACATCTAGCTAAGTGTTTGAATTATCAGTTTATCATGTGATCGGCTTGGGACTTGATCAGGCTGGTTATATATGATTAACTATGATTCTTGTAGGTCAGGCTAACCATATGGTTAGCTATGATGCATGTAGTGGTCAGGTTAATCATATATAACAGCTATGATGCATGTAAGATGGTCAGGCCGCACCCAACGTGAGAAGTGGGGTGAGCTATGATGCATGTAAAGGATTTGGATATGATCACATAATCTACTAATAGTTCTCCATCCCCCAGCTAGCACGATGGATTCCAATCATGACTCCTCATGATGGGGATCTAGGGTGCTAACCCGTGTATCCACAGTGTCGGAATCAAGTATGTAATACACTACAATTTATAGAAGTAATCAACAATGAAAACTGTCAGAGAATGTACTCGCCTGTGGTCCTGAGCAAGGTGTGAGGATCAATGTCCAAAGTGGGATCACAATAACCTATATATAAGATATCAATGTTAAATGGTGAATTCAAGGGATAAACATGATTAACTAATTAAATATGGGGTTTCTAGGTCATACTAAGGATTAGGGTTCAAAACTAGTTAATTAGTCTATAAGGTCAATTAACTAACTAGTACTAACTATATCAGGAATATGATACTCTAACTCCTAATGTTGCTGCTACACTTTGGTGAAATCAAATATGACTAGTATCATATCTAGTATTAGACTCACCTACCTAACTACCTGGACACATAACATACTGACAACCAAGGAACACAGGTATCCAATACATAGGTAAACACACACACCCTTAGGCTAAATTGATACACACAACATACACTACCCCACACAGTCTAGTACTGATGCACACATATCCTACTGATACTAACCTACTGCACATATCCTACTGATACTAATGAACTTCTCATTGACTTAACCTCACTGCACAGATACACCAAGTACTAACTGATACACATAACTTGAGACTCACTTGGACCTTAATACTCCAGTATGTCCAACTGCTCCCTGAGAAAACTATGCTCACAAGAAAAATATACTGAAATACAGGGTCATACACAACACCTCTCTGGCACATTGAACTGAGACTTCTCACTGAACTCACTGCACATTGATACTTAGTATCAGGAACTGCAGTCCAACCAAAACTCCCTCACTAAACTCACTGAACTCGAACTGATACAGTCCCCTAATGTCTGATGCACTGAGGCAAGATCACAGCAGCAACTGCACATCTACACTAATTACTTCCTGCAACACAGTACACACACACACATTCACTCACTGGCACCCTAATACACACACAGGCACTCAACACAGAGCTATACTGATAACCCAACACACAGGAACAACTCACACCTACACACATAAGCTATACACACAGACACATACAGTTTCACACATACCTACACACTCTAATTCACTTGCACAGACACAAAGACTCCCACCTAATACCTAAACACATAGGCACACAAACACACAGGAAACTGACACAGGTAGACTTAGCTGAAACTGTGTGCACTAACACAGACACTGCACACTAAATCTGAGGACACACACACACACACATTCTGCTACACACTGAACACACATAGATACACCCACTGATTCCCAAATTTCCCTGTATTGAATTTGGTTACCCTTCTCCCCAAAGCCTGATACACAACCACAGTCAGTCCTCACAAAATCTGATACACTCTACACACCCACATAGCTACTGATACTCAGGAATACACACTGGTTCACATAGGTAGACACAGGTTTACACTCAGGTCTGATACTCTAGGGAAACCCAATACAACATAACCCATTACACTAATCCAATTACCTACACACACAGATACATAAAAATCCTATACACATATACACAAAATTACTGATACATAGGTAGTCATCAACCTGGAACAATTCACTCTACACCCTAGATGTTAATTTCCTAACTCACACACTGGTCCTAATTAACTGAGACACCCACACAAAGTTCTGAACTGACACCGAATACACATAGTTGATTTACTGATACATAAACACACAGTTCACAGTTCAAATTTTGAACATAAACCTTACACACACACACCAACACATAGGTTCTGAAATCTAAAAAGGAAACTAGGATACACACAGTTATTTAATACCCCTCACTCTCAGAATTCTACACTAAATTACCCAACCCCAATTCCCTGATTTGCTCTCTAAAACCCGACTGCTCACAGAACTTTTCCAACTGTGCACAGGAACCCCACAGTGTATCCCCCTCTTCAAATCACACAACTGCTCTACATACATATGTATAAATATATATATATACATCATACATCATACATCATACATCAATTTAGATAATATTAGAGTAGATTAGATAGGTGTTCATCCTTCTTGGCATTTCATCAAACACATAACGTGCTGAAAATGGATTCCACAATATTACTCATGAACCCAAACGTAAAACCCTAAAATCGAAATCCAACTACACGTTGGAGATGAAATCAGTCTACATACAAATACCTAGGGTTAGGGTTCCTGAAAAATTGGGGAAAACACCCGTAGGTCACCCAAAACACAATTCGACCTAGGTTTTCATGTAGAATCCCTAGAAATCGAGATCTACACAAATAGGGGGTTTCCTAATGGGCAATAATCACAGAAAATAGAATATAAATGAATTAAAAATTGGTTTTTACCTATAGGGAGATGGTTTCCCTATGAAGGTTCTTCTTCCCCAAGGTTCCTTGACCCAAGTTCCTTGCTTCCCTTGCTTTGGAGGAGGAGGATGGAATCCTAGGGCTTAAATTCTGAATTTGTGGTGAGGGAGATGGCTCTCTTGATGGAGGCTAGGGTTTCTTCTTTCTACATGAAGAAAAAGAGGGTTCCCTTTTATAATAAACCAAGTTAGGGTTTCTAATGTATAGTTTTAGGTTAAACCCCCAGGTTAGGTCATGTAGAGCCCAAATAACTCAGGTTTAGCCCTTCTAGGGTTTGAGGTTCAACCTACAAATTTGAATTCTAGGGTTTCTCTAGAATTAGGTTTACAAATTAGGGTTTACTCATTAGAGTTTGTCCTACTGAGTTCTAGGTTTTTTTTACCTAAAACCAAACACAACTAACCACATATAAATAGTTTTAAAAACTCAACAAATTAATTAAATACATATTTATTCAAATAGTAAAATTACACAAATGCCCTTATTTGGAATTGTGGTAATGACAAGTCTACCCTCCTAAAAGAAATTTTGTCCTCGAAATTGGATTGAACTAGAACAAGAATAAAATCGAAAGAAAATATACCTCAAGTCTAGAAGAGATACGGGTATTGCTCGCACATTTCATCCTCTCTCTCTCCCAGGTCGACTCCCTTGGAGAGTGATGTCTCCATGCAACACGAACCAAGGGAATAGTTTGGTTCCACAACAACTTCTCTCTGCGGTCCAAGATCTCTACGGGCTGCTCAGGGTAGCTGAGCGTCGGACCAACCTCAATCTCCGAGTGATCAAGTACGTGACTAGGGTCTGCCACGTACCGTCTTAGCTGCGACACGTGGAACACATCATGCACTCCTTCTAATGCAGGCGGCAAGTCAAGTCTATACGCCACTGCACCTACCCTCGCAAGAATGCCAAAGGGTCCGATATAGCGTGGGCTAAGCTTCCCATCTCGACCAAAACGAATCGTGCCACGCGTCGAAGAAATCCGTAGGAATACTAAATCGCCAACCTGAAACTCAAGGGGTCTACGGTGGCTGTCGGCCCAATGCCGCTGTCTGTCCTGCGCCACTCGCAGTCTGTCTCTGATGAGTTTCACCTTTTCTGCTGCATCCACGACCATTTCTGGTCCTAGCAAGGCTCTCTCTCCAACGCCGTCCTAAGATAACAGTGTACGACACCTCCTTCCATAAAGGGCCTCAAATGGTGACATCTCGATGCTGGCCTGGTAGCTGTTGTTGTAAGCAAACTCTATCAGGTGCAGATGATTCTTCCAAGAACCTCCAAAATCTAGAACACAAGTGTGTAGCATATCCTCGAGAGTCTGAATAGTCCGTTCAGACTGCCCGTCTGTCTGGGGGTGATAGGCGGTACTGAACTTGAGCTGAGTGCCCAAGCTAGCCTGCAGACTCCTCCAGAAGTGGGAAGTGAAACGGCTATCCCGATCTGAGATGATGCTCACAGGAACTCCATGAAGTCTAACGATCTGTCGCACGTACATCTCTGCTAGCCTCTCTATCGACGTGCCCACCTTGAAAGGTAAGAAATGGGCTGATTTGGTCAACCTGTCCACGATGACCCAAATCGCGTCCTTCCCTCTTGGAGAACTTGGAAGCCCTGAAACGAAATCCATGGTTACGTGCTCCTATTTCCACTCTGGGATCGGTAAAGGTTGAAGCAAACCACCTGGCCTCTGCCGATCTGCCTTTACCTGCTGGCACACTAGACACCGAGATACGAAGCGTGCTACCTCGCGCTTCATTCCATACCACCATACGTGCTCCCTCAAGTCTCGATACATCTTGTTGGCACCGGGATGCATCGAGTACTGAGAGCGGTGTGCCTCCTGCAAAACCTCCTCGCGCAACTCCCCGCTCGGCACACACATTCTCGTGCCGTGTCGTAAGGAGCCATCCTCTGCGATAGTAAAGTCGTCCGACAATCCTGTCTGAACATGTGCTCTGATACTCCTCAAGGCCTCATCATCATACTGTGCCGCTCTGATCCTGTCCATCAGCTCGGACTGTATCTGCAATCCCCACATCTGAATCTCTGTACCGGGAACTAACACCTCAATCTCCAAGCTCTCCAAATCAGCCAATAAATATCTATCTGTCATTAAGTACATAGCCATCGGATACCTGCTCAAGGCATCGGCGACTACGTTGGCCTTCCCTGGGTGGTACTGCAATGAGATGTCAAAGTCCTTCATCAACTCTAACCACCTCCTCTGCCTCATGTTCAGCTCCTTCTGTGTGAATACGTACTTCAAGCTCTTGTGGTCTGTAAAGATCTCCACACGCTCTCCGTACAGGTAATATTTTCACAGCTTTAGAGCGAAGATAACTGCTGCCAACTCCAAATCGTGGGTGGGGTAGTTCTCTTCATGAGGGCGTAACTGCCTGGAAGCATAGGCAATCACCTTCCCGTGCTGCTGGAGAACACATCCCAGCCCTTCCCTGAAGCATCACTGTAGATGGTGAAACCACCTGTCCCTGCTGGCAACGTCAAAATTGGAGTTGTCGTCAACCTCTTCTTCAGCTCATCAAATGCAGCCTGGCACTCCTCCGTCCAGACAAAATCTACATCCTTCCTAGTCAGTCGGGTCATCGGTACTGCAATTCTGGAGAAGTCTTGTACAAACCTCCTGTAGTATCCTACTAGCCCAAGAAAACTCCTGATCTCAGCTACCGAACTGGGGGTAGCCCATGACTCCACTGCCTCGATCTTCTGTGGGTTAACCGAGATTCCGTCACCCGATACCACATGCCCAAGAAATTCGACCTTGTCAAGGAAGAATTCACACTTAGAGAGTTTCCCGTACAGCTTCTCTCTCCTGAGAGTCTCTAAGACCAACCTCAGGTGCTCTTCGTGCTCCTCCGGGGTCTTGGAATATACAAGAATATCGTCGATGAACACTACCACGAACTTGTCAAGGTACTGGTGGAACACCTTGTTCATCAGGTTCATGAATACTGCCGGTGCATTGGTTAAACCAAATGGCATCACCATGAACTCAAACTGGCCGTATCTGGTCCGAAAAGCTGTCTTCGGCGTGTCTTCTTTCTTCACCTTCACCTAGTGATAGCCTGACCTCAAATCAATCTTTGAAAACACCCTCGCCCCGCTCAACTGATCGAAAAGATCATCTATCCTCGGCAGCGGGTACTTGTTCTTGATAGTGATATTGTTCAAAGCTCTATAATCAATGCACATGCGCACCGTACCGTCCTTCTTCGGTACGAACAATACCGGAGCTCCCCATGGTGATGAACTGGATTTGATGAAGCCTTTGTCCTGCAGCTCCTCAACTTGCTTCTTCAGTTCTGCCAGCTTGTTGTTGTTGACTCTATAGACATGTTGTAAAATAGGCTCCGCTCCTGGAACCAAGTCTATAGAGAATTTAACATCTCTGTCTGGCGGCAAGCCTGGCAACTCCCCTGGAAATACATCCAGGAACTCCGCTATCAGAGGATGTGGCAACTCCTCTTCTTCTGCCCTGGCTCCGCAAAATATGCTCTTGCTCTGTTCTGCTGCTCCTCTGACGACCTCAAACTCCGGCTCTCCTGGTGGTCTAAATAATACTCTGCCTCTATAACAATCTATAGTAGCATGATGCCTACTCAACCAGTCCATTCCGAGCACGATATCGTACCCCGGAAGTGGCATGACAAGTAAGCTCACGCTCAACTCTCGGCCTCCTACTGACACTCTCCGGTCCTTGCACTGATCACGGACTAGGATAATACCTCCACCAGTCGTGATCTTGCAAGTCCTAGCTAATGGTTCTGTATCTAAATGATGTCGAAGTGCATAAGATACAGACACAAAACTATGGGAAGCGCCAGAGTCGAATAAGGTAAATGCGGAAATACAATCGAGAAGAACCGAACCTGTGATCAAGTCTCCTGCTGGCTCGATCTTCTCGACTGCCATGGCATACGCTCGCCCCTGGGGTACACCTCTCTGCTGCTGGTGCTGGGCAAACTTCTGATGTTGTGGTGGAAGTGGTTCCCTCTGTTGTTGGCCTCCTGGTATGGTAGGTACCCTGTCTGGTCCTCTTTGGGCGGCTGCTCCACCCTGACCTGAACGAATCATAGGACAATCCTTCAGCTGGTGTGTCGTCGATCCGCAGGATAGACATGAGCCCAATCTCTTCCTGCAGATATCTCTAGTATGTCCCATCTTCCTGCAGTACGCACACTGGATGGCGGGCTGGTTCTGTCTCTGTTGCTGCTGCTGGACCTGCCCTCGGGCTGGTGCCTGATGCTGCTGCTGAAAGGGTCTCTGCTGTTGCTGCTGAAAGTGTGGACGCTTGCCCGGTCCCGCACTACTGTTTGCTCCTCCGGAACCATCGCGTCCCCTCTTGGGCCTGAGGCCCAAGTCGTCCTCGGCTATCTGGGCATCCATCAATATGCCCTCGTAGGTAGCTGTGCGACGTCCCGACGTGCGAGACTTGATCTCCCTTGTCAGCCCCTTTCTGAACTTCCGGGCCCTGTCCCCCGGATCTCTAGTCATCGACGGTGCGAAGCGGCTCAGACAGGAAAACTCTGCGGCATACTCGTCGACGGACGAGCTCCCCTGGGCTAAGTCATGGAACTGACTCTCCAAAGCTCCCAGGGCGACATCAGGAAAGAACTTTTCTTTGAAGAGCTCCTTGAAATCCTCCCAAGTGAGTCCCCTGCGCAAGAGTCTCGGCTCTGTGCGAAACCACGTCAAGGCAATGTCGAACATCTGGCTGCCAGCGGCCTCAATTTGGAGGGCCTCTGGAAGCTGTGCCAAGCGTAAGTTCCTCTCGATGTCTTCTAGCCAATCATCGGCGTAGAGTATCCCTTCTGTCCCCTTGAACTCCCGAGGCATCATCCTCTTGAAATCTACAATGGTGCCCGGCCTCTGGTGGTGCTGATCAGGACGCTGCTGCTGCTGAGTAACTCTCTCCACAGCCTGGAGGGCCACTTGGTGAGCATTCTTCATGTTCACCCTCATCATCTCTGTCTGGGCCTGATGTGCCTCAGTCTGCACTCTCTGGGCCTCTGCCGACGTCCTCTGGGCATCGACCATGCCCTGAATCAAGGCGAACATCTGTGCCCCATCGACGGGCACACCTCCTGGATGCTGAACTGGTGGTGGTGGTAGAGGCCCCGTCGTAGCTGTGGGGACCCTCTGAACTGGTGGTGGAGGACCCCCGAATGCTGTAGACACTCCCACATGTACTGGAGATGTAGGAGGTGCTGCGGATGTCTGTCCGGCAGGGCGAGAGGTGGCAGACCTCTCTGAAGCTGCTGCTCCGAGTCTCTGGGACCTGGTCCTCGGCATCCTGAAGACAGATCGAAAGAATCAATTAAAGTAATAAACACAATATCATCAAGGAAGGACAGTAAATTTCTAAGGGAAAATCATTAAGAGTAGTATTATAAGAATTGGAAATTCCTAATTGTGATTGAGCATATCCTCGGTCAAATTCCTATTTCCTAAAACAGACTCGTAGTAATACTCTAAGCGAGCACCACTACGATATCGCTCTAATGCGGTTCTAGGACTAGACCTGTATGGGCCACCACTAAAACGTGTCACGACCCGCACCCAGAATTTGGGCATGAGTCGTGGGTACGTCCAGCCTACGCCGCAGCATCGGCGGTAGAATGCTGTCTAGGTCTCAACATATAATATATCCTGTCAATAGTCTCAACTCCGTACGGAGGATAATGATAAATATCCACAGTTCTATAATATACTCAATCACAAACTATAAGAAATAATGGCACGATGAGAATAGAAAAGAGTTCTATAAAAAACCCAACCACAATAAGTCCAACTCAAATCCTGGGTCAAAATGACCTCACAAAATCACAAAATAATAAATACAACTCAGTCTCAGTCTAAAACAATAATTGCAGAAAATAATCTACGAACAGCCAGATAAATTTTCCTCTAGACTAGGCAACTCCTCTGGGGTTTCTGGAGTGAAATTACCCTCTAATCCTGGGCCGTAATGAGTGGGGCACAAGCTCTCCAGGTCCTCTGAAAAATGTTATCCAGTCAGGATTGGAGCGAAGCACAAGCACTAACAGCAGTTTTATTAAATTGACAAAATCTATAAACAGTGTAAGAAATACAAGATGGAAAATAAATGCTGGAAATGTAAAGTACTGGAGAAAATGGAAATAGGCAATAGAGCATCTAGCAATGAACAATAAATAGTGAATGCTAGACAATAAGTAGTGAATGCTGGAACAGGTGAATCTGAATAAAATAGACATCTAGCTAAGTGTTTGAATTATCAGTTTATCATGTGATCGGCTTGGGACTTGATCAGGCTGGTTATATATGATTAACTATGATTCTTGTAGGTCAGGCTAACCATATGGTTAGCTATGATGCATGTAGTGGTCAGGTTAATCATATATAACAGCTATGATGCATGTAAGATGGTCAGGCCGCACCCAACGTGAGAAGTGGGGTGAGCTATGATGCATGTAAAGGATTTGGATATGATCACATAATCTACTAATAGTTCCCCATCCCCCAGCTAGCACGATGGATTCCAATCACGACTCCTCATGATAGGGATCTAGGGTGCTAACCCGTGTATCCACAGTGTCGGAATCAAGTATGTAATACACTACAATTTATAGAAGTAATCAACAATGAAAACTGTCAGAGAATGTACTCGCCTGTGGTCCTGAGCAAGGTGTGAGGATCAATGTCCAAAGTGGGATCACAATAACCTATATATAAGATATCAATGTTAAATGGTGAATTCAAGGGATAAACATGATTAACTAATTAAATATGGGGTTTCTAGGTCATACTAAGGATTAGGGTTCAAAACTAGTTAATTAGTCTATAAGGTCAATTAACTAACTAGTACTAACTATATCAGGAATATGATACTCTAACTCCTAATGTTGCTGCTACACTTTGGTGAAATCAAATATGACTAGTATCATATCTAGTATTAGACTCACCTACCAAACTACCTGGACACATAACATACTGACAACCAAGGAACACAGGTATCCAATACATAGGTAAACACACACACCCTTAGGCTAAACTGATACACACAGCATACACTACCCCACACAGTCTTGTACTGATGCACACATATCCTACTGATACTAACCCACTGCACATATCCTACTGATACTAATGAACTTCTCATTGACTTAACCTCACTGCACAGATACACCAAGTACTAACTGATACACATAACTTGAGACTCACTTGGACCTTAATACTCCAGTATGTCCAACTGCTCCCTGAGAAAACTATGCTCACAAGAAAAATACACTGAAACACAGGGTCATACACAACACCTCTCTGGCACATTGAACTGAGACTTCTCACTGAACTCACTGCACATTGATACTTAGTATCAGGAACTGCAGTCCAACCAAAACTCCCTCACTAAACTCAGTGAACTCGAACTGATACAGTCCCCTAATGTCTGATGCACTAAGGCAAGATCACAGCAGCAACTGCACATCTACACTAATTACTTCCTGCAACACAGTACACACACACACATTCACTCACTGGCACCCTAATACACACACAGGCACTCAACACAGAGCTATACTGATAACCCAACACACAGGAACAACTCACACCTACACACATAAGCTATACACACAGACACATACAGTTTCACACATACCTACACACTCTAATTCACTTGTACAGACACAAAGACTCCCACCTAATACCTAAACACATAGGCACACAAACACACAGGAAACTGACACAGGTAGACTTAGCTGAAACTGTGTGCACTAATACAGACACTGCACACTAAATCTGAGGACACACACACACACACATTCTGCTACACACTGAACACACATAGATACACCCACTGATTCCCAAATTTCCCTGTATTGAATTTGGTTACCCTTCTCCCCAAAGCCTGATACACAACCACAGTCAGTCCTCACAAAATCTGATACACTCTACACACCCACATAGCTACTGATACTCAAGAATATACACTGGTTCACATAGGTAGACACAGGTTTACACTCAGGTTTGATACTCTAGGGAAACCCAATACAACATAACCCATTACACTAATCCAATTACCTACACACACAGATACATAAAAATCCTACACACATATACACAAAATTACTGATACATAGGTAGTCATCAACCTGGAACAATTCACTCTACACCCTAGATGTTAATTTCCTAACTCACACACTGGTCCTAATTAACTGAGACACCCACACAAAGTTCTGAACTGATACCGAATACACATAGTTGATTTACTGATACATAAACACACAGTTCACAGTTCAAATTTTGAACATAAACCTTACACACACACCAACACATAGGTTCTGAAATCTAAAAAGGAAACTAGGATACACACAGTTATTTAATACCCCTCACTCTCAGAATTCTACACTAAATTACCCAACCCCAATTCCCTGATTTGCTCTCTAAAACCCGACTGCTCACAGAACTTTCCCAACTGTGCACAGGAACCCCACAGTGTATCCCCCTCTTCAAATCACACAACTGCTCTACATACATATGTATAAATATATATATATATACATCATACATCATACATCAATTTAGATAATATTAGAGTAGATTAGATAGGTGTTCATCCTTCTTGGCATTTCATCAAACACATAACGTGCTGAAAACGGATTCCACAATATTACTCATGAACCCAAACGTAAAACCCTAAAATCGAAATCCAACTACACGTTGGAGATGAAATCAGTCTACATACAAATACCTAGGGTTAGGGTTCCTGAAAAATTGGGGAAAACACCCGTAGGTCACCCAAAACATAATTCGACCTAGGTTTTCATGTAGAATCCCTAGAAATCGAGATCTACACAAATAGGGGGTTTCCTAATGGGCAATAATCACAGAAAACAGAATATAAATGAATTAAAAATCGGTTTTTACCTATAGGGAGATGGTTTTCCTATGAAGGTTCTTCTTCCCCAAGATTCCTTGACCCAAGTTCCTTGCTTCCCTTGCTTTGGAGGAGGAGGATGGAATCCTAGGGCTTAAATTCCGAATTTGGGGTGAGGGAGATGGCTCTCTTGATGGAGGCTAGGGTTTCTTCTTTCTACATGAAGAAAAAGAGGGTTCCCTTTTATAATAAACCAAGTTAGGGTTTCTAATGTATAGTTTTAGGTTAAACCCCCAGGTTAGGTCATGTAGAGCCCAAATAACTCAGGTTTAGCCCTTCTAGGGTTTGAGGTTCAACCTACAAATTTGAATTCTAGGGTTTCTCTAGAATTAGGTTTACAAATTAGGGTTTACTCATTAGAGTTTGTCCTACTGAGTTCTAGGGTTTTTTACCTAAAACCAAACACAACTAACCACATATAAATAGTTTTAAAAACTCAGCAAATTAATTAAATACATATTTATTCAAATAGTAAAATTATACAAATGCCCTTATTTGGAATTGTGGTAGTGACAACATGAGGCAGCGTCGGTGGTTGGAACTGATGAAGGATTTTGATATCTCTCTACAATATCATCCTGGAAAAGCCAATGTAGTTGCCGATGCTTTGAGCAGGTATCCGGTAGCTATGTTCTTAACGCAGGATCGATATTTGTTGGAGAACTTGGAGAGCTTGGGCATTGAGGTGATTGTTCCTGGGTGTGCTATGCAGATGTGGGGATTACAGATACACTCAAATTTGATGGACAGGATTAAGGCAGCACAGTATGATGATGTATCTTTGAGGAGTATCAGAGCTCAGGTGAGAGCAGGAATGGAGGATGATTTCACTATTGCAGAGGATGGATCTTTGAGGCATGAAGTTAGATTGTGTGTGCCTAGTGGGGAGTTGCGAGAGGAGGTATTGCAGGAAGCGCATCGCTCTCAGTATTCCATACATCCAGGTGCTAACAAGATGTATCGGGATATGCGAGAGAGTGTGTGGTGGTATGGCATGAAGAGGGAAGTGGCACAGTTTGTATCCAGATGCTTAGTGTGCCAGCAGGTGAAAGCCGAGAGGTAGAGGCCAGGAGGGTTACTTCAGCCATTACCCATTCCAGAGTGGAAGTGGGAACACATTACTATAGATTTTGTGTCCGGACTTCCATGATCTCCAGGAGGGAAAGACACGATTTGGGTCATTGTTGATAGGTTGACCAAGTCGGCCCACTTTTTGCCTTTCGAGGTAGGTTTGTCTACAGAGAAGCTGGCAGAGATGTATGTGAGGCAGATCGTTAGGATACATGGATTTTCTGTCAGCATAGTCTCAGATCGGGATAGTCGTTTCACTTCTTATTTCTGGAGGAGTTTGCAGGAGAGTTTGGACACTCAGCTCAAGTTCAGTACTGCATATCATCCCCAGACAGATGGGCAGTCTGAGCGGACTATCCAGACTCTCGAGGATATGTTGTGCACTTGTGTACTAGATTTCGGGGGTTCTTAGGAGGACCATCTCTATTTGGTAGAGTTTGCTTACAACAACAGTTACCAGGCCAGTATAGAGATGTCACCTTTTGAAGCTCTATATGGTCGGAGGTGTCGTACTCCTTTGTCTTGGGACGATGTTGGAGAGAGAGTTTTGCTTGGGCCAGAGATTGTTGTGGATGCAGCGGAGAAGGTTCAGTTGATCAGAGACAGACTTCGAGTGGCGCAGGACAGACAGCGGCATTGGGCCGATAGCCATCGAAGACCTTTGGAGTTTGAGGTATAGTTTAGATTTTGTTTGTGCTTGTTCTTGTTTGTTATAGAATAAGTTCTTAAGATGGTATTTTGTTCTAGGTGGGTGGTTTAGTATTTTTGAGGATTTCTCCGACACGAGGCACGATTCGCTTCGGTGGAGGCAAAAAGCTTAGTCCGTGATTCATCGAACCTTTCACTATTCTAGAGAGGGTCGGTGCAGTTGTTTATAGACTAGACTTGCCACCTGCATTGGAGGGAGTGCACAACGTGTTTCATGTATCGCAGTTGAGACGATACGTGGCAGATCCTAGTCATGTATTGGATCACTCAGAGATAGAGGTGGGCCCTACTCTTAGCTATCCAGAGCAGCCAATTGAGATTCTGGATCAGAGAGAGAAGGTGCTGAGGAACCAGACTATTCCTTTGGTATGCGTCGCATGGAGGCATCACTCTCCAGGGGAGTCTACCTGGGAGAGAGAGGATGACATGCGAGAGCGTTATCCATATTTGTTTGTACCTTGAGGTATGTTATTCTCTAGCTATGTTCTGTTCATTGTTATGTTTTGTTCATTAGTTAGTTGTGATTCTTTAGTTCTGTTCTGTGATTTCTGGGGGTAGTTTTTATCTTTAAATTTTGAGGACGAAATTATTTTAAGGAGGGTAGACTTGTCACTACCATATTTTAGGAAAAAGGGTATTTTGGTAATTTCCTATTTAAATAAATATTGTGCATGGTAAATAATTTTTGTTGTATTATTTAATTGTTATTAGATGTTATTTAATTATTTTGGACTTATTTTAGTAGACCCAACTAGTGTAGTTTGGACCCATGGACCAACATGAATTAAATAGTTAGACTTGGCCCATTTAGAAAGCCCATGGTTAAGGAGATGGATTAAATTAATTAAATGATTAGACTAGAAGCTTCCTTCCTTAATTATTTCTTCATGAGAGGCCCCAAGGGATACATTAGATATTTTACAATTGCTTGGGGAAGGGGGCATGGTCGGCCTATATTAGAGGGGAGAAAATTTCTCTCTCCTCTCATTCTCATTCCAAATCTAGATCTAGAATTTTCCACTCCCAAATTCCCTCCATTCCCATTCCAAATTCATACCAAATTCATTCCAAATTCTTCCCAATTCATCATTAGAAAGTTGAGAAGCAAGGATCTAGAAGGAGGAAGCAAGGATCTAAAAAGAGGAGCAAGGATCTACAATTTGGAAGCAAGTTCATCTCAATTGGAGGTTTCATTGGGAATCCATCTCCCAATAGGTATAATTCAATTTTTTCCATTAAAATAGCTTCTAAATCTGAGATTTAATCATGTAAAATTAACCTATATATATGTACTACCCATAGGACTTTGTTTTATGTTCATAGGAGACCCATGGAAAAAGTTATGGTGCTTTTTGTGTCAATTTTGTTGGAATTCCGAATTTATATTTTGTTGTGTGTGTCAATTGATCCTATAGATCAATTGGGCATGTGCTTATGTGTTTGGGGCTTGTGTCGTGTCCATATTTGGGTACATATGGTTCGTATCCCAACTATTTGGTGATACGTGTCATTTTGGGGGTTTTCCTCCGACACGGGGCTTTGAACATGTCGTATTTTGACACGGACACATAGATATACTTTTGACACTTTGATTTATTCATAAATATTATTTATGACATGTTTGTGTCCTTCGGGGTGCAATTGGTTGTGTGTTGGACTCGTGTCACATGCGTATCCTAGATCTAGTGGGATACGGTGTGAAACTTTCCAATTTGGTGTGTTTATGTGTAGATCTAGTTATTTATGCTTTAAATTCTTCATTTATAACTAGTAAATATATATAGATATTATATATTATTTTAGTGTATTTATTATGGTATTTATTGTAGTATAGATCTATAGATATTTCTATGTGTTCTAATGTGGTGTATAAATATATGTATGTAGCTTTCTTGCATGCAAATATATATGTACTTATGTTAATAACATAAATTATACATAAATATTTTATAAAATATATTTATGTGTTTAAATGTGTAATTATATTATTTATAATTATTATGTAATTATTTGGATATTAATGAATGTATTTTTATGTGTGCTTCTAGCCATGTAAAATATGTACATTAATATGTGCATTGTGTTTAGTAATTATTAATATTTTAATGTGCAAGTTTATGTGTATATATATATAAGTATATATTTATTAAATTGTTTTATATATGTATATATATATATATTATTTTATATTGATTTATAGTTATTAATATATAGATTATATATATATAGCTTTGGCGACAGGGCATTTAATGACAGAATCCTGTCATTAAAACAGCAGCCGCTGTAGCATTAATAGAGCATTTAATGACAGTTCTGTCATTAAATGCAGTGGGCGGGTTTATTAAGCAGCAGTTTCCGTGACAGTTTCTGCGACAGTTTTAACTATCAGCGATCCGAGTCAGCAGTGGTTTATATATAAAGTTTCTGCGACAGATTTTCTGTGACAGTTGAGACTGTCACTATAAGCTGTTTTATTTAAATTGTATTTTCAGCTCACTGTTTTCAGTGACGATTTGGCAGACTTAATTTATATATTATATATTATATTTGTATATATATATGTATATATATAGATGTTTTTGTGAGGTATAATACTAGTAATAATATATTATTTTATTTGTATAAATATTGGTTTGTATATACTTTATTTAGAGTGTATAATATTGTATTATTAGTATACTTTGTGTGGGTATCAATTGGGATCTAAGTTTGATTCCTAAATTATTGTATTTTATTTTATATATTATTTGTATAGATGTCTTGTGAGGATGACCTTGGTTTGACCATGTTTGACTTTAGTTGACTTTAGAGTTGACCATAGTTGACTTTTGATTTAGAATTGATTTTTTTGACCTAGAAGTTGACTAGTTTGACTTGTTCTCTTTCCGGGACCTTGTATTAATGTGGTATTCTATATCTAGGTCTTCGAGGTACCGAGTCAGACATCTGTGAGACTGTTCTTTGGACTTCAGGTGAGTACATTCTCTGATAGTTTCTCATTTATGATATCCTCTATGTTCGTTGTATCTAGTGTAGATATACATGTTTCTCTTGACACTATGGTTATACGGATTGGTATATCCGGATCTCGTCATGAGATGTTATTCCTTGGTATATGGTATATATGGTGCAAGTATTATTTCATTTGGTTATCTTGTACATGTACAGACACCGATTTTTGGGAGGAGTCGCTCTCTTCTTGGGGAATCTAGTGCCATAGCATACCGTGGTTGGATCTATTATACCAGTCGGGGGTGGGGAGTATTAGTATAGATATGTGATCAAATCCCTATTGAATAAAGTATTGGTAAGCGAATAGTGTTGATCATGCACCGCACGTATGATTAGCCAGGCCGTATTGCATCTTGCCCAAGCCGATCACATGTTAAGCTAGTACTCACACACTTAGTCATTAGTATTATTGTTTCATTGGCATATTGTTCATTATTGTATTTCTTTCCAGTATTTCCTTATTGTCTATATATATCTCTTGTATCTATTGTGCATCTTGTTTATCCATAGCTATTTACTGTTACATAGTTTTTATCATGGATTAGAACTGCTGTTAGAGATGTACTCTGCTCCTTTCCTGACTGGATATATTTTTCCAGATGATACTGAGGAGTACCCTACCTATTATGGACCCCAGGATATTGTGGGTTTAGATTCGGAGACCCTGGCTCAAGAGGGACTTATCCCAACTGAGATAGTTGACCCTGGAGTGTAGCTTTGTAGTATGATAGTATTCTTTTGTACTGGATTTGTCTCCAGCTTATTTTTGTTACTCTTCAGACTCATTGAGGTACTATTTTTAAACTCATGAGTTGTATGATGACCATTCTATTCTCATCTGATTCGTGCTCATTCTATCTTAGTTCTGTGATTGAGTATTCTATCATTATTGGTGGTTCATTACTTTAGATAGACTATCTAGACAGCGTTCTACCGTCGATTCTGCGGCTTAGGCTGGGCGTTGTTTCCGACTAGTATCCTTACATCGGGTACGGGTCGTGACAGTATGCTACTCACATGGATGAACTGCTATATTCTTATGGCAGAGAAAGGGTTATGGTTCCCAATTTCCACGTCCCTACTGATGTAAAAAGGCAGAATAAGCCTTCTTCTTCTTCTTCTTCTTCTTCTGTTAATCCCCCTGTTAATCTTGATCCAGAAACGCAAAGACAAGGGATCTCCTAATATGTCTATTACGCCCCCTAGGGAACATTGTTGTAATAGCCATAAGGTTGTAATTAACTACTGCTGTTCTAAGGCAAAATGGTCAGTTTTCGACCGGTTGAACTACTCTTTGTCCTTACAAGAAGAAGAACCGACATTTGCGTCAGTAAACATGGCTTCGCATATTCCTAGAGGAAGGTCAAGTTCAAGATGTCATCCCTCTAGAACTCCAAGCCAAAGGAGATTTGACAGACTCCTTGAGAATATTAAAGTAGGTGTTTTTCGAAACACAAGCTCGAGGTCACGACAATCGGCTTTATATTCTTCTAATTCCGACACTGGGGGTCGCCATCTTTCTGAATTTGATGCTGAAAGTATAGACTCAATCTCTATAGAGATCTATACTAATCCCTCAGTGGCATCCAGAGAAATGGGAGTTTATGCTATTGGAGACGAACATGAAGAGGCTTCCCCATCAGAAAGTACTGAGCAACGCATCGTTGTATTGGAGGCATCGCTTAAAGAGATGCATACGATGATGGAGAGTATGCGCCAAATGATGGTGACTCAACATGCAGCTACAATAACTCAAATACCAGTTCCTCCGACTAAACTACGTGTGGGGGTAGACATGCCACTATCCAATGTAAGCCAGGAGCCTGTTCCAAATCAAGAGTCAGCTACTCCTCAACCCCTTAACCCGGAGAATATATTACCTCCTGTTGGAGTTACAATACATCCGATCTCTCACCTCTCTGCTATCCCTTTCCCAACTGTAGATCCGATACAGGCAGTTCGGGAATTAAAAGCCTAATTTGATGCCTTGAAGCATAAGGATCAGCTCAAGAAGTTGGGAATCAACCAACCATACCCAGCTGTATGGGATGAGATCCCTTTCCCGCCAAAATATAAACCACAGGCTATGGTTTTGTTTGAGGGAAAGACGTCACCAAGCCAGTACATGAACTACTTTAGCATGATGACGGTGTTGTTGCCGGGGAATGACGCCCTTCTCACTCGAGTGTTTAAAGGCTGTCTGTCTGGAGTAGCCTAGCAATGGTACCGTAGTCTAGCGGACAACTGCATTACTTATTTTGAAGATTTCAAGACTCTATTCTTCGCTCGATTCTACGAGGGAGGAATGAACATGTCTATGTCATCACTCATCGAAGTAAAGCAGAAGGAAAAAGAAAATATTCATACTTTTATTGAACATTTTCGTCAGGCTACTTTGTAGATGCCTCCTGGAGTTCCGGATTCAGCCTTGGTGGACATTTGCAGGAAGAACCTTCTCCCACTGATCTCAGTGTTCACGGAACCATATCAGTTCCATGATTGGCCCTCATTTATCATATAAGCGGTAGCCGCTGAAGATAACAGTCGGAAGGCTCGTGACAACGGAATCATGATCTCTACCTCTGATAGAGGGAAGCGGTCATCCTCCAATAATGACCATACTCGTAGTTCAAAAGGAAAGGAAGCTCTGACAATCAACATGTCCAGGCAACATACTCTAGTAACTACGCAGACGAATCCTGGGACTTCCAGGCCTAAAGAAGAATATTCTTTTGACGACGACGATATTCCGAGCATATTCGATTGTCTAGTCAAAAGTGGCAAGCTTACTCTCCCCGAGATAAAGTGTCCAAATGAAGTCGGCAGTACAAATAATCCTAAGTACTACATTTTCCACAGGTACATACATCACCCCACAAAGACATGCTATGTACTGAAAAGAAAAATCCAGGAGTTGATCGACGCCAAGGCCATCACTCTGCATAATAGCGAGAGTGATGGACATTGTTAATCTTCCTCCGACCAGGGGTCAAAATCATGACTTAGTGCCCCTAACTACCAAGCATGGGGAGGTCATGTGGGTTCACCCTGATCTGGTATCAGAAATTGAGGAAGAGACTCAAGCTGCTAAAGCTAAGTCTAAAAAGGACTCAATATATAAACCATGCCATATGGTTGCAATATCCCCAACATCGGAAGAAGAGGCTTTGGCAACCGGAACCTGGTCAGGGAAAACCTACCTCAAAGACTATGGAGGAAACCAGGAAGAAGCAACGACATATACTTCAGCTGCCAAACCTCCAGAGCCTGAACCTGTTATGCCAAAGGCAGGTCCTTCTAAACCAACTTCGGTGGACAAAGGCAAGCAAAAAGAAGTTCGTTTCGATAAACCTTTGAAGAATATTCAAAATAAAGGTTTAGAGAAACCATATAACTTCGAAATCTTGGCTCAGTTGGCTAATACTCCGGCCAGATTGTCCATTTTTGAGCTACTTAGGCTATCCAAAGACACTCGTCAAGCCTTGAGTAAAGCATTAATGCAGGCGGATGTATGCTTGACTCAGCTCAAGTCCCCTGATAAAGAGCCTGTGGCATGTCCTCAATACCATAGTGTGATGGAAGTGGTCCCTAACATCACTTTCACTCAAGAGGACATGTTGTTGAAACATAACAAACACGACAGGCCTCTTTATTACACCGGATACGTCGACTCCATTGAGGTAGACCAGATTCACATAGATTCGGGATCGTCAATCAGAATTATCTCTCATAGTCTGCTAAGACCATTGAGAATTCCTACAAGTGAACTGGCTTACACTACCACTATAATCGTAGGCTTTAATGCCAGGAAAAGCAAACCGTTGGGGAAGATTCGTCTGAGAATTCAGATTGGTGACCTTAGATCAGTGGCTATATGCTACGTCATTGATTCAGAGGTGTCTTACAATATTCTGTTGGGCACACCATGGATCCACGACCATAATATCGTTCCTTCAATGCTACATCAATGCTTCAAATATGTAGATGTCCAAGGGACAGTAAAAACAGAATTTGCTGATCTTAATCTATTCAAAGGGGTTGAGTCCTACTATTTTGATGCCATATTGTACTCCCAAGACTACATAAAGGAGGTGTCAGGCAAGATGGAGGAGGAATCCCACCGGGAGCCAGGAGAACCATCTGCTGAGCAACCTTTGTCAATCCAGGTGAAAGGACGGACTACCCGTCCGAAAGCCATGGAACCTATAACTATTCACTTGGGCAAAACAAAATCGGGAGAAGGAAATGATCCTCTAGTGATCAGTCTGAACAAGAAACCTCCACCTCTGGTTATTGACCTTAGGCGCAACAAGAAGTCGGCTGATGTAAATATAACCGGGAACATGGTTTCTGATGATAATAAAGATTCTCTTTTCCAGTATACTGACGCCCAATTTCCTAATCAGGAATCTTCTCCTCATAAAGATATAGAACCCATAGCACAAAATTTTTTGGAAGCTATAGACTTCTATCATCCATATGTGTGGGAAGTTGCGTTAACATCTAATGTCGTCACGACATATGGGCCGCATGAAGATTCCATCTTTATTATTCCACCCACTCGCAACGATCAGTGTCCAATAGTCTTCGGTCGAATACGGAATAGACCGATTGTACAAGAAGATTCTTGCGAGGCTGATATTTGGGAAAATATAAGTCCACAGATATAGCCCACATGCTTTGAAGATTATGCAAAACATGGGTTATGATTTGAAGTTGGAGCTAGGCCTCAACTATGGAAAAGGCAGACGAATGCTGTTGCATGGTGATCCCTACTGTCAACGAACTCATTTCGGGTTAGGGTATACCACATCTCTTGCAATTTCAAATAACTCTGAGTCAAGTGAGGAGACCATTTCCTCTTCTCAAGATGATTTGCCGTCCTCCGATTCAGATGATGAACACGAACGGGCATTATTAGTAAATATGGGGTTGACAGATTCCTTTGAAACAGAGGAACAAGAATCTGAACCATTTGAAAATGAATCCTGGGCACAGCAAATGGATACACAATGGGAACTCTGGTTCGAACAAAAAGAACCACCCACTGAAGATAAGGTTATCCAAGTCAATGTTGGGGATGAACTTTCACCAAAGCCGATATTTATCAGTAACAATCTTTCCGAAGAAGAAAGAGAAGAAATGATCCAGCTGATAAAAGAATATATCGATGTCTTTGCTTAGAATTATGAGGATATGCCAGGTCTTGATCCAAAAGTGGCTACCCATAAACTCAACATATTATCCAATTCAAAACCTGTAAAGCAATACCAATGTCGGTTCTGCCCGGATATGATGGATGCCATTGAAGCAGAAATCAAGAAACTAATAGCCTGTGGGTTCATCCGGGAAGAACAACATCCTGATTGGGTCGCTAATATTGTCCTGGTTATGAAGAAAAACGAAAAAGTTTATATTTTCATCAACTTTCAAGATCTAAATGTGGCTTGCCCTAAAGATGAGTTCCCTCTTCCCACTACAGACGTCACGATCGATAACACGTGCGGTTTTGAGCGCATGTCTTTCATGGACGGATTTTCAGAATATAACCAAATTAAGATGAATCCTGAAGATGAGAAGCATACTGCCTTTTGTACACCATTGGGGGTATATTGCTATACAATCATGCCTTTTGGATTGAAGAATGCCGGGGCTACATATCAACGAGCTATGAATAACATATTCCATGAGCATTTATGCAAAATGGTAGAATGTTATGTAGATGATATTGCTGTCAAAAGCTGGCTCAAGGATAATCACATCCAAGACTTGAAGACAATATTTGATTTGATGCGCCAACATTAACTCAAAATGAACCCTACAAAGTCCTTTCTTGGTGTATCCAGTGGCAAATTTCTGGGATTTGTTATTACCGCTAAAGGCATTCAAGTTGACCCTGATAAAGTAAAAGCTATCCAAGAAATACGACCGCCCCGTAATCTGAGAGAACTTAGGGGATTTCAAGGTCGTCTATCTTATATCAGGAGATTCTTATCCAACCTCTCTGGGAGATGTCAACCTTTTTCTCGTCTAATGAAGAAAGGTGTATCATTTTATGGGACGAAGCCTGTCAACAAGCGTTTAATGACATCAAACGCTATCTTACTAATCCTCCAGTTCTGGTGCCTCCCGTCATAGGAAGACCATTCTTGCTGTATGTTAGAGTAATGGATCATTCTTTAGGGGCTCTTCTCGCACAGAAGAACAATGAGGTTCATGAACAGGCTATCTACTATCTAAGCAGGATGATGGTCGGAGCTGAACACCGGTATAACCCATTAGAAAAAGAATGCTTGGCCCTAATGTTTGCCATTCAGAAGACGCGATATTACGTGACGGGTCAAACTAATCATATCATCTTCAAGATCAATCTACTTCGGGTATTAATGAATAAGCCAAGTATTCTTAATTCCCGATTCGTGACTTGGGCAATGCTATTGACACCGTATGATATGGTGTACGTCCCTCCGAAGTCTATGAAAGGTCAAGCCCTGGCTGATTTTTTAGCCGCCCATCCAATTCCGAAAACCTCCAAATTATATGAGGACATTCCCGATGAAGTTGCAGAATGTAATTCGGCAATGGAAGGTGATACATGGCAGTTATTCTTTGATGGCGCTTCCAGAACTGGTTCGAAAGGAAATATGGTTTCAGGAGTAGGAATTGTTCTGGTGACTCCTAATAAACTCGTCATCTATCGAGCATATTCTCTTAGTGAACCATGCTCTAATAATGTGGTAGAGTATAATGCTCTACTAATCGGGCTTCAAGTGGCTAAGGAATTGGATATTGAATACCTGGAAGCTTTTGGTGATTCTCAGCTGATCGTCAATCAGGTCAGAGGAATATATGAAGTCTGTAATCCAGACCTCATTCCTTATCACCAAACAATGATCGAGATAGCAACATCTTTTAAAGGATTCTTCTTAGAGCACGTTCCTCGATCTCAAAATTTGGAAGCTGATGCTCTGGCCAGTCTAGCTGCAGATCTAGCTATTCCTATAAGAAGGCAGAATTCAGTGATCCTTCTTAATAGAGATTTGTTTTGTGTGAAAAATAAATTTCACATAGAACGCAGCTATGCTATAAACACGGTTCCTCCTAAGAGAGATTGGAGAAGTCCCTTTATAGACTTCGTATCATATGGAATCTTACCAGAGGATCCTAAAGAAGCAGTATCTATCAAAAGACGATCATTACATTTCTATTTTGATGCTTCTTCACAAAGTCTATATCGCCGAACGTATGATGGACTATTGTTACGATGTCTCTCTGATGATGATGCAAAGCGGGTTATCCGAGAAGATCATGATGGAGTATATGGAGCACATCAACCCGGTCCTAAGTTACAGGATCGTATCAAGAGGATGGGCTACTATTGGCCTACTATGATTACAAATGCCGTGAAATATGCAAGATAATGCAAAGCTTGTCAGGTTAATGCAGATTTTATACATCAGCCTTCTGAGTATCTACATCCTACTATTGCATCATGGCCCTTTGAAGCATGGGGTATGGATATCATTGGTCCTATTCATCCTTCATCCTCGAGAGGACATCGGTTCATATTGGCTATTACTGATTATTTCTCTAAATGGGCGGAGGCGATTCCTCTTGCTGAGGTAAAGACATCCAATGTGATCAGCTTTATCAAGCACCATGTAATTTATCGCTTTAGGATACCCTGAAGGATAATTTATGACAATGGACCTCAATTCATCAGTCAAGCATTTCACCGATTTTGCGATAAGAATCGGATACAAAATATGGCCTCAACGACATATAATCCTGCTGCTAATGGTTTGGCAGAAGCCTTTAACAAAACTATCATCAAACTCTTGAAGAAGTTTGTCACTTCGAACAAAAGAGATTAGAACGAGAAATTGGGGGAATGTCTCTGGGCAGACCGCACAACGGTACGAACGCCAATGGGTTGTACCCCATTTTCATTAGTTTACGGGTGTGAAGCAGTTCTCCCCATTGAAGTTCAAATTCCATCACTCAGAATAGCAGTGGCTAATGAGCTGACTCAGAAAAATAATGATCGTTTAAGGCTTTAAGAGCTAGAAGGATTAGACGAGAAATGCCTTCAAGCTCAACAGCGCATTGAGTTCTACCAGGCACGCATCTCCAGTGTCACGCCCCGATCTCCCGCCGAAATTGGCCGTCCCCGCTAGGCGCGAATCACTGCACTAGCGCTCCTGCGGGACGTACGTTTCCATCGGGACGCGATGCCGCGCGAGCCTGGTGTTGCGCCCACGCAAGGCAAATACCGAAACGGCCGTTAATAACTAGTTCACAGAGTCGTCATAGCGAAAACATAAAACGAACACAAGTATTGAATCCAAATCAAGCTCTTTATTGATATGAAGTAAAGATTACAAGCGGCGCTAGGCCGAGATTACAAATCGCTCATGCTCTCTCTCTTACAGCGAACGTGCCCTTAGGCTCAGAACCAATACAAACGATCTGGATGATGATGTTCCCATAAATTATGTCTCATATATGTGAGCTCCAGGTCCGTGCGCCATGCTCCAAGACGCCAAGTGCTGTCCGGTGCCTTATTGCGCTAGCGATCTCCTAATCCGTACGAGTTCCCCCGGCACCCTGCATGCAAACTGGTTGGGTATGAGTACATTGAATGCATTGGTGGGGAGGCCTCTCACCCACCCCATAAAACAAGCACGTTCATTAGTTATGTGCACCGACTGGTTACGTTGTCTTTCTATTCTTTTGCCTTAGGATCAGCTACATGGCAATATTAAGAAAGTAATCTCCGTGTCAGCTCAAGAGTGTCATAAAAATGAACAATTGAGTTCAACTTACCACTTCTTACCATTCGGCCTTCCCTGTCATATGCAGTATTATAAACAATGATCTACGAAATAACAAGAAGCAACTATGAAACCCAAGTGTTATACCGTGCCTCTGCCTCACAAGACCCATTTTTTACTAGAACTATATGTGATACCGTGCATCCATTCTACTTATGCAAAATATCGTTCAAATGCACTCCTTTCTGTTTTTTCTTTATTCAATACGGATAGCCGCTGTGCAAACATGACTTATCTATATGAAGGTCACTGGCTCTGCTAGCCATATTGGACATAATCTACGATGGACGGCCATCTTCCCAGCTCGGTTGTTAGCCTTGCTAGGCCTCCCAACCGTCCAGCGATTCGACGCCCATCCAGGTCGGTAGCAAGCCTTGCTGGATGTCTCGCTCTCGCCCGCTAGTCATCAGCTAGCGTATTGCCAGGACTACACTGGCACTATCCTCCCGGGCCGACATGATTCAGATGCCTCAGCAATCGTGTCGAGGACTCTCTCAACCTGGTGCGCAACCAGTTGTCCGTGACCATGCAACTACTCTCCTACTTCCAATCCTAGCCGAGGACAACTCTCAGATCTATCTTTACCGAGGACCACACTCGGATCTTTTCTTCTTTACGCAACTCCCTGATTAGAGACTGCCTCGGTGATCTGCATATCTCGAGTACCTTCCTTTCCTTCCATCTCCTGACTCGGAATGACTACTTGATATGCATGCAACATGATTTTAGTCTATCTCGTGTCATGTTCCGTGCGGTACAATGCCTCAGTATGAACTCACACTACTTTATGGCATATATGAAAGAAGTTACTACATTCCAACTCAACAATCCCGACTATGCAAATAGCAAGTAAAATCTCCATATTCTATACAATGATAAGGCAGAGTTATCCCCTTAGCTATGTGCGTTCATCTCTTTTATTAGCATACAAAGGTTATCGCCTGAAAACTAGCATGTAACATCCATTTTCTTAGTGTACAGCTAAGTAGAGACAGGTTCACTGGGGCCACCCACCTTTGCGATGTATCGCATCGGTCGAGCGAGACTTCGGACGCGCCTCTGATAGCCTAAGTCTGACTCCATTGAAGATCCCAGCATGAAGCCTTTGCATCGAACGAGCCATCTCGCTAAGCAAGGCGGGTTGAATAGCTACACTTGTGCCGTTTGAATCGGCCCTCCGGGTTGAGCAGAGCGGGTCGTTACATTATACACCACTCAGAACAAGTCTCGTCCTCGAGACTTCCTGAGCGCAACTCATACTATCGCACAACTTCTAAACTAAACTCTATACATCTCGTCTAACCTTCAAGGACTGTATAAATAATGTTTTCATTTATTTCTTACCATAAGTTACGCCAATGTTTAGCCAACTCTCATCGAAAGACTCTACCGTTCATTGCTATCGAACTATACTCAACTCAATCGTTGCACTCCCGACTCAAATCTACTTGCACACGGCGCAGGGCTGTAATACCTAAGCACATGGTATTCTATAACTCAATGGGCACTTACAACTCATAATTGGGTGGACTTGCCCAACTTGTTATATTATCTATTATAGGAACCAAATGCATCCGAACACATTTGATAGTTTACTTGACCTCGCCTATCAAAACACATCGTTACGCCTAAACCCAAAAGTTTGAATCTCAGCTAATTTTCTAATCGCGTTTGCATTAAATCTCTATGAGTCACCGTCCAATCTCGCTAAGTAAATTTACTGTCAGCCAAAGCCGCCTCATTAAATCATCTACGTTTTCTGACTCAGTCTATATTGCGCCATAGCGCAGAGCTAACTCGTCCACCTGGGGGTACGCTCTAATCCTTCAAGTCTTTGGTTCAATCGAACTTAACTTCCTATTCATTTTACTCGTTCCATTCGTACGAGTGCTTAATCATTTTATTCCGAATGATCCCTTCGTACAACTATTGCATTCCCAAACTCAGTCTCGTACTGCGCTTTAGCACAGAACTATATCGGTAGCACGGGGAACGATACCATCTTTCCTTTATGATAGTTTAGGTTGAGGCTAACCTATTTCAGTTGCCATACTCATCCATGCAAATCCGAACATTTCCCTTTTCAGCTGCATCCGAGTTATGCATATCGCTAAGTCTGGATCGTACCCATATTCAAGGCGTCTCCCAAATATGTATATTTCAACCAAGCTTAGTGACAGCTAAGTCTGACGAGCTACTAGTGAAAATCTTTCAAAACGCGGATCGATCTGCTATATGAATGATCGAACTCTGATTCGATTTAGTTATCGTCTACTCCAATCTCACCCAATCTCAAGTTTAGCATTATTAGTAGCAACGCACATCATCCAAGCAACGATCCAACTTATTACGCCAACTTACCACCAATATCACCAATTCTAATCGTGAGAGTCCCGTCCGACAATTCTCCAATACCGTCTTATCCTTTATCGTCGCATAATCTATCCAACCAAATCAATTAATACCCGAGTCCTATCTCGTATTACGTTTATTTCAGCACGAATGTTGCTAGTGTATATTCCCAATTCTAAATCCTAACTCTAAGTCTCGTTGCCCCAGTTCTATCATTCTTCCCGAACGATACTCTAAAGTCAGCCACTCCAGTCTAACTCAAGGCATAGGGTCGTCTGCCTAGCTACTAGGTCAGCTCGCAGAGTCATAGGTACAGTTCAAATTTGTGACTCATCGTGCAACCGCGTTGCACAACGCTCGCCCCAAACACCCTAAGGTCAAACCATTGTTCCTTTACACGGGTATTCTACCCACGCTCGTTTCACTCAAATTTTTAAACATCGAGCACAGATTATCCTAACACACCAACACGTTCGTTCAACCAAACCCACGATACGCCTATGTTGTAGGTCTAACCCATCGATTCGTACACACTATCTCTTTCATCACGCTTGATAGAATTCACCAATCCATCCTTTTCTACGCCTGTATCACTAAGCCATAATTCCATTATAACCATCGATGTATATCATAAACTCTAAGTCGTCCAGCCCAATCTACGTATTCGTTCATAAAATCGTCTAACATCTTTTACTTCACGTTTCTAGACTAACTTCTCACCAAAAATCCTTAGATTCACTTAAATTCTAAAATTTGTCTTATCGTATCGAACCACAAGTCAAAATGATCCTTCAATTGTCACGTTCCGGTCTCCCGCAAGTTCAATCATCCCCGTCAGACGTGATATCACCACGCCAATGCTCCCGCAAAATAATTGTTCTAATCCGGACGTGACGCATATGCGAGCAAGAAGTCGTACTCGCACAAGACAAGAAGGTCAATCGTTATGGTTATCATCGAACGAATAGACACCTTATCGTCACCTTTCATTTTTATCCCAAGTTGTACATTGATCCACCAAGCCATGTTCTTCTAACAACCGTTCTTACCGCCATCCAAGTTCGCCTAACCAAACCATCCAACTTTAATATTACCATTTGATCGCTTCTTAGTCTACTCTTAGCATTTCTCAAAATGACTAAGTTCAAATCCTAAGCCCAAATCTATCCCATTTAATACGTTCCATTCATCGAGTTCGTTTGGAATAATCACCGAACATGTTCCCTTTGAGTTCGATTATCCCCGCCGTACGTGAAATCACCACGCCGGTGCTCCCGCAGGATAATCGTTCTCGCTGGGACAGATTTCGAATGTTATCTTTCTGACTTAATTTCAAGATCGTTTTTCCAAACTCCAAGCCAAATCTGTTACCGCTTAACTCGATCCATCAAAATCATAATTTTACTAACTTGCATCAATCCATGCTATCTTCCAACCATTGTTATGGTCTAAAATCTCCCAAAATTTGAAATTATCATATTCGTACTCAAACCGAACTCTATCGAGCGATATCCTACTCAAATCTAAATTTTCCATACACGCTATCATTTGTTCGCTATATTATTTCCAATTACACTAATTCTGATCGCATCCCAGATTATTCAATCTCAACTCAAGTTTTTAATTCGCTTGTTTTAACTCAAAATTGCTCGTACAATCGTCTAAGTTTTTCCGACCATGATATCAATTCTAATTGCCCATCCCTATTCGATGTATGCCTTACCCCTTATATAACTCATTGTAACTCGTTCGAACCAAATATTGCATGCTTTCTCCGAGTTCGCTTACTTGCTAGGCATTGTTTATTTATACTAAGGCTTTTACCCAATCTCGTCGCTTGCCGCTAGACCCATTTAACTCTCCGAATCCACGACTTTGTTCGAGCATTTCTAAGCCGACCAATACACCATTCAGGGTTCGAGTCACACTCCATAAATCTATATAACTTATTATATCCACAATCCACATAATTGAACATGGGACTTATCGCATACACCACTCAAGAATCGAGTCATCCTAATAACTTCTGAATCGCGTTCGCATCCTTCACTCGTATTCCCAATTAGTTTCTTAGAACTCCAACACGATCCCTATTTGTCGCCTTAACGATCTTAGACTTGTATGCACCCCTATCGATAGTCCACCATACGAATATATTATAAATTATAACTTATCGTCATGGATAATCGTCCAAACTATATCTGAAAATTTTATACACGATTCCCATTACTCGCCTTAGCGGCACTCCGATAACGTCTCTATCGATTTCCCTCCTAAGTCAAACTTTATTCTCATCCGAACAATACCCAAATCTCGCTGCAACCCACTATCACCAAGGGTCTTGGTGCACGATACTCAACGCAACTTTGGCCAAAAGGCCATATGCAGAGACCACTGTCTGAACGATATTCTTATCTCGTACTCTAGTCGGTTGGTATTTTCATATAGACATACAACTTGCCGATTATAACACGAGTCTACTCTCACAACGTCTTTCACAGGTTAGGACAAATGCCCACGCATCATAATCCCGTTCAGGCAATCGTATATTTCACATGCACTTTTCGAAAATATTTAGACTTATTGTATGGAACATCCATCGAAGCATCGAGAGAGAGAGAGCATCTACCACTTCTTCTAATACACAAGTTCAAAACTGAGAGAATCAAAACGAATTCCAAGGACGTAAAGTCGTGCTCTGAGACCAATATGTCATGCCCCGATCTCCCGTCGGAATCGGCCGTCCCCGCTAGGCGCGAATCACCGCGCTAGTGCTCCCACGGGACGTACGTTTCCATCGGAATGCGATGCCGCGCGAGCCTGGGGTTGCGCCCACGCAAGGCAAATACCGAAATGGCCGTTAATAACTAGTTTACAGAGTCGTCATAGCGGAAACATAAAACGAACACAAGTATTGAATCCAAATCAAGCTCTTTATTGATATGAAGTAAAGATTATAAGCGGCGCTATGCCGAGATTACAAATCGCTCATGCTCTCTCTCTTATAGCAAACATGCCCTTAGGCTCAGAACCAATACAAACGATCTGGATAATGATGTTCCCATACATTATGTCTCATATATGTGAGCTCCAGGTCCGTGCGCCACGCTCCAAGACGCCAAGTGCTGTCCGGTGCCTCATTGCGCTAGCGATCTCCGAATCCGTACGAGTTCCCCCTGTACCCTGCATGCAGACTGGTTGGGTATTAGTACATTGAATGCACTGGTGGGGAGGCCTCTCACCCACGCCACAAAACAAGCATGTTCATTAGTTATGTGCACCGACTGGTTACGTTATCTTTCTATTCTTTTGCCTTAGTATCAGTTACATGGCAATATAATAATCTCCGTGTCAGCTCAAGAGTGTCATAATAATGAACAATTGAGTTCAACTTACCACTTCTTACTATTCGGCCTTTCCTGTCATATGCAACATTATAAATAATGATCTACGAAATAACAAGAAGCAACTATGAAACCCAAGTGTTATACCGTGCCTCTGCCTCACAAGACCTATTTTTTCTAGAACTATATATGATACCGTGCATCCATTCTACTTATGTAAAATATCATGCAAACGTACTCCTTCCCATTTCTCCTTTATTAAATGTGGATAGTCGCTATGCAAACATGACTTATCTATATGAAGGTCACTGGCTCTGCTAGCCATATTGGACATAATCTGCGATGGACGGCCGTCTTCCCAGCTCGGTTGCTAGCCTTGCTGGGCCTCCCAACCGTCTAGCGAGTCGACGCCCATCCAGGTCGGTAGCAAGCCTTGCTGGATGTCTCGCTCTCGCCCGCTAGTCATCGCTAGCGTATTGCCAGGACTACACTGGCACTGTCCTCCCGGGCCGACACGATTCAGATGTCTCAACAATCGTGTCGAGGACTCTCTCAACCTGGTGCATAACTAGTTGTCCGTGACCATGCAACTACTCCCCCACTTCCAATCCTAGCCGAGGATAACTCTCTGATCTATCTTTGTCGAGGACCATACTCGGATCTTTTCTTCTTTACGCAGCTCCCTGATTAGAGACTGCCTCGGTGATCTGCATATCCCGAGTACCTTCCTTTCCTTCCATCTCCTGACTCGGAATGACTACTTGATAGCCTTCCTCGTCTATGCATGCAACATGATTTTACTCCATCCCGTGTCATGTTCTGTGTGGTACAATGCCTCAGTATGAACTCACACTACTTTATGGCATATATAAAAGAAGTTACTACATTCTAACTGAACAATCCCGACTACGCAAATAGCAAGTAAAATCTCCATGTTCTATACAATGATAAGGCGGGGTTATCCCCTTAGCTATGTGCATTCATCTCTTTTATTAGCATGCAAAGGTTATCGCCTGAAAACTAGCATGTAACATCCATTTTCTTCGTGTGCAGCTAAGTAAAGACAGGTTCACCGGGGCCACCCACCTTAGTGATGTATCACATCGGTCGAGCGAGACTCAGGATGCGCCTCTGATAGCCTAAGTCTGACTCTATTGAAGATCCCAGCATGAATGCCTTTGCATCGAACGAGCCATCTCGCTGAGCAAGGTGGGTTGAATAGCTACACTTGTGCCGTTTGAATCGGCCCTCCGGGTTGAGCGGAGCGGGTTATTACATCTAGAGCTTTTAATCAAAAAGTGAAGGAAAGAGTGTTCAAAGTTGGTGAGCTAGTTTTAGCTGTGAAGAGGCCAATGATCATTACGCACAGAAGTAAGGGCAAATTCCAGCCCAAATGGGAGGGCCCTTATGTGATTAAAACGACATTTTCAAATGGCGCTTACAGATTAGCCAAGCCTAATGGAGATTTGATAATGGCTCCTATCAACGGCAAATTCCTGAAGAAGTATTATGCTTGATCTCCCTTGCTTAACGGAGTATGATAAAGATTTCATTCTGACGATACTACATACAAAGACTAGTTGGAACATATTCTATCATGTTCTTATGACCTATGAATAGATATATTTAGCTAATTTGAAACTTCAAAACCTATCACGTCCATATTACCTCTGATAGTATTTTGTATACAAATTTAGTTGGATCATAATCTGTCATGTTCATATTACCTCTGAATAGATATATTCAACTAAACCTTACCGAAAGTATATCATGTCCATATTACCTCTGATATCACTTTTATCTTAGCCTATCATTTATATTCTAAAGTGATGGGTCCACAAAGTCAGAAAATGTATCTTTATTATCTCTGGGAATAATGAATTATAAAAGGAACAAAAAAGTACATCATTGGGGAGGAGCAGTTAAATCGCGGATCTGTTGCACCAAAACAGCCATCCTCTTGTTCTGGAGTTTAAAATGTTGGTGCGAGCCCGTTCCAGCCTTGCTTCATCATTGCTCAAGAGAGATAGTTCGGACAGAGAATCAACAAAACTTGCGTGGATGACACCCACATGTGTCAAGTTCTGTTGAGTTGTATCCACTTGGCCCTTCAATACATCGCGAACTAGCGATGCTTTGAGAAGTCTCTCCCTTGTCTGAGCAAGTTCAGCTTCCAATTCTTGAACCCTTACTTCGTATCCCTCATATTCTGCGCAGCACTGAGCTAGCTGAGGAATACTCTCCACCAATACTGCTTACTCTTTCTCCATCTCTTGTTGATGTTCCTGGATGGATTTGTTTAAAGATTATGTCTTCTGAGCAAGTTCCGCAGTTAGTAAGTCATACTCAGCCTGAACCAAGTCATTGATGCTGCCTCGGGATAGTTGCAAATATTCGTTAATGGGTTATTCTAAACCATTAACTATTTGCTCTAGCGCATTAGCTCTTTCAGCGTCATTAAAATTTTTAATCTGCGCTATGGTGAGATTGGAGGACATCTTCAGAGCATCAAAGCCTAGATTCTTCTCCAGCACCATGGATATCAATTCTTTCAAAGTGAGATAGAATATGCTAGTGTATTGATCAACTAGCATAGCAAAGCTCGAATGGACGCTGGGAGTGGCCGCAATATCGGTGAGTCTCCTATCTGAAATAACTATAGAGGATGTTGCTACAGTCGTTGCTTCAACAAATGGCACGACAAAAGAAGAGACACCAACAACAGTTGAAGTTGCTGGCATGCTCGACGAAGAAGGCACAGTCGAGATGGTGGGTTCATCCACCTCTGATATTATTTGAACTGCTGTTGGCGAGATTACATCTAAGAATGTTGCAGATGAAAGATCAACAGTTTTAAGGTATGCTTCTTCGACGGTGGTCACCACCGTTTCATTAGCTGGATCCGCAACAAAATCAGAGCTTGTTTCAGCTCCGCCCTCCCCAGAAATGTCTTCGCCTGAAAATAAGATAAGAGAAAGTTTATATCAATTTGATATTAATTTTTCCTGGAAAAAAAGCATGAAGACAATATTTACCCATGGCCGATGGTATATATATTGCGTCTGCAGCCTGTATAGCTAAATTATCTCTTAATGATGCTAAACAAGCTATCATACCTGGCGAGGAGGGTACACCAACTGACGCTTGAGGGTAGTCATCCCAGTCATCATCCAGATCTACTCGAGGTTCATCGGGTGGAATTTTGCTTAAAATACTTACAGATGAAGGAGGGGCTAATCCTATTATTTGTCTTGGTAAAGGTATACTGATCATTATTGAGCTCGGCCTCGAAGGCGATCTAGAAGCACTACCAGTAACGGTGGTAGCAGCAGCAGTCACGGGCAAAGAATCTCCAGCACTTTTAGCTGGAACTATGGAGGCTCCCTCTCTAAAAGGCGAAGGACCCCTAATCAAAGAATCATCCCCAACAGGGGAAACAATAGGCTCACTCTTGGAAGAGGCCCCTTTGGTGGAAGTCCTTTTAGGACCTCTGGCAGACTGCTTCTTCTTGCGGGGGGAAGGCTATTTCAGAGTGGAAGCCTTTCGTTTATGGGAAATAATGAGAGGCTCTGCTGGTGGAGCTATTATGCCTCTCGGTAAAATCAATAAATAATCATCTGCACCGGTGGTTTCATCACCTTCATCAGAGGAGACAGATGGTATCTCCTCTCTTCCACTGGACTTATGGGAGGGCATTCTGAAACTTCCATGTACATCAAAATCATGATGGAATGTATTGATGGACGCATAAAACTGTGCATATAAATGAAGAATGTGCAACTCCGTAAAGAGAGAAGTCGCAAGCACAGCAAAGGTTGCTCCAGTACAACCCATGATAAAATACCACCATCCTCTAGCCCCATCAATAAGTCCACCTTTGAATTTGAAGCTGGTAATGGAATTTTCCACGTGCAACTGGTCATATCCAAATTGCCTGGCGAAACGGCTAGGCAGATAAGGCTCAAAGTAGTAGTGGTCCTCACTTCTGTACAGCAGGTGGAAAGGTCTAATGCAGACCAACCAGTAAAAGGCTTCAGGAGAAAGAATAGTCTTCCCCTTACCTGCATCCTGAAGTTTAGTCCCCTATTGATTGATATGCACAGGGGGGACGGTGCAGAAGAATTTCCAACTATGGGCAAAATTTAGTGCTAGTCGACAATCTATGACGCTAGCCACATTACAAAGAGAATTCTTTTAATTCAACAAGAAGTTATTTCCTGAACCACTGGCAGATCCGGGAGACATCACTCTGGTGTTGTGAAGGATTAACCATCCCATCAGATATAAGAATGGTAACTCTACTCTGGGATATCCTTCACGCTGTATAGTATCAGCCAGCAGCCCATCAGTAATAGCCCTTAGGCCAGCTTGTATCCTGTATACCATGGCAGGAAGCAGGCCCAATCTTGCTCCAAACACCAAACACACTGCAGGCCATAAGGTGTTGCGATGAATGCGGTCCGCAGACGCAATGCCAGGCACCACCAATCGGCGTAGCCAAATAGAAAAGAAGCCAGCCAGTTGAGCTTCCTTTGACAGAGGCTTTCGATAATGCCTCATATAACTGTAGGCTTTGGTTCCTACAGGATAACCTCCTATCTCTTCATTGAGAACATAATCTAGAGCCCGTGCATATTCAATGAGATCATCGACTGTGTTGGCATTAAGCATGCTCAAAAGGTTTAAAGGCTTATCTTTGCTATCTACAACCTTGTCCCGCTTGGCATTTCTTGCCTGATGGAAGAAGAGATAGGATACCCACTTGTTAATGTGGGCTAAATCAGAGGGCTCTTCGTAGAAGGTGGTGCATGCAAGATAGTGGCTCATCAGCTCTTGGTACACTGCCACTACCCAAGGGTTGGTATCCTTCAACTCTCTGTTGGTGGGGACGTATTCTTCATAAGGAATGTCTCCCATTGGCAGCTTTGAGATGTCTACCATCTCATGAAGGGCTAGGCCCAACTCACCTATCGGAGTGGCAAAAGTCCCAGTGAGCGAGTTATATTGCTCCATCAAAGCTAAGAACAAGTTGGGGTTGATAGGCAGCCCAACACTAGTGGCGCTCACAGCCTCTAATAAGTTAATACTTTCCAGCTCCATCTGGAAGTGCTTCAGGGCCCATGCAGTTAAACTGGCCCATCGAAGATTCTAGGGATTAAGCCATCCACTGGTGCGAGGGTTAACCCTGGGATATACTCCTCCCTGCTCCATGAACTCATTGTAGAAGTTTGCCATTTGAAATGGCTGGATCAAGGAAGAGTCTTCACTCGGGACGCTGCCCGACAGTAATCCTCTGAAGGGCATGACAGGGCCTGAAGGACTGCTTACAAAAGATCCTCGGTTTAATCCTTTCTTATAAAAGATCTTCCCTGGCTGGCCATGAAGATCAGGAGTCAGAGTCCATACCATCTTTCTAGGATATGTAGCATGGAAGAATACAGAGATAGGGTAATCTCTGGGTATCTTTGGCAGATACATGACCGTGCCCTCAGCAGAAAATACCCAATCTTCTTTCTTGGGCTTTGTCTGGGATTGTTTATCAATAACATCCCCAAATAAGAAAGCTGGTTTCTTATACTCAGTGCCGTCTATATACGTCAAGGGTTCCCCATAGATCATACTCAGCAACATTCTTTCTCCTTGGACAGAGATCAGAGTTCCCCTTTCTTGAGGATACTTGTTTCCAGAGATGGGGAAAGTCACATGGGATAAGTCCTCAAAGTAGTTGAAATTTAGCATTCCAGCAGCAGAGCCCATCACTTCAGCCAAATGGGGGATCTGTAGGTCCACTGCAAAAAGCAAGAGAAAAAGTTAGTTTTACGCTGGAATTTTCTTTCAGCGCGTAAAACATAAGATGCTACACTCTTGCCGTATACGCCAAAACTTGACAGTCTGAGTTTTACGCCAGACTGCAAAAATTTGAGTTTTACGCTGGAATTTACATCCAGTACGTAAAACTCAAGGTTTGCCGTATACGCCAAAATCTAACAGTCTTGGTCTTTTACGCTAGACTGCAAAAATTGGAGTTTTATGCTGGAATTTAAATCTAGTGCATAAAATGCAAGGTTTGCAGTATATACCAAAATTTGACAGTCTGAGTTTTTACACCAGACTGCAAAAATATGGAGTTTTATGCTGACACATTAGGAATGTGGGCGTATTTGCGCATACACGTACAACGTGTGCGAAGGGTTTTATTCCTCTCGAAGTCATTACCTGTGATGCCCGGTGCACAGCTATACAGCGGAGCACTTCGTTCAGAACGAGGCTCGCTTGGCCTAGTAGGAGTCGCTCGTGCTTGAGCAGTGGAGCGAGATGATGAAGCGGCTTTCTTTCCCTTGGAGACGGAGGTCTGTTTTGGTGCCATGGCGAATCTGAGAGTTTTCAGAAAGAGACGAAGGGTTTTGCACAGAAAGATGAAGGGTTTTTCTCTCTCATGACCTAGGCCTATTTATAGAGTTCAAGTGACTCTCCGAATCCTTAACCAAATCTGATTTTTAATAGTCGGTTATGATTTGGGACCACGTCAGCCGATCATTTAAAAAGGAAGACAGGTCATCATGCTGCGTAACGGATCCCTGATTTTACGCTCAGAAGCTTTTACGCTCAAAATGCTACGGATCTATGATTTTACGCACATCTTAAATTACGCGGGACAGATCAGTTAGCAGAATACGCATATATATTGGAAATCGGAGTCTTACGCTCGAAAAAGCCAGTTGAGTCAAATTTGACCATTTCATGCTTTATTCAAAGTATTTTAAATTACGAAAAATTTGAAAACTTTGAAGGGGGTCTTGTAGAAGCATAAAATATGCTGGGGAATCGCACGCGTATTATACAGTCAAAACCCCCAACGTACATGAAGTCTGCGTAAAACAGAGCTTCAAGGTTATGTGGAATAAAATATGGCTTCAGGGCTGTCCGCATAAAATAGAACTTCAAGACTGTTTGGTGGAGCAGCCGAACTCGGCGACTGCGGAAAGAACGTCGGCCAGAAGGTTAGATCCATGGTTGTGGTTATTCTATGGGGAGGGTGAAGTGTCGAACACAACGGAATGGGGATTCTCTGTCGATTTGGATTCGTGTCCAACATAAGAAGATGGAGTGTCGGACACCTGAATGATGTACTGTGGTGTGGGGATGTGTCTAGATGGTGGACACGAGGATGATGTTTGCTGTGGTGGAGGTGGATGTGTCTGGGTGTGTCGGACACGAAAATTTGGTTGTAATGTTGTAAATCTGGACACAGGAAATGAATGGATACGGTGGGACACCCGGGGTCGGACCCGAGGCCAACACGGCTGACACGGTAATGCTGGACACACGAACACGAGCACACAAAATGGTGGTGGTTGATGGCTTATGGAAATTTGTAAGGGCTAGCTAGGGTTTCTTGGGAATGGTGATGAGAGACTTAAATAGGGAGAGAGGGTATGGGATAAAGGGTGAGGATTGGCCCAAATAATGAATGGCCCAGATTATATATAAATGGGTTCTCCATGTGGGAATGAGGGTGGCTAGTTAATGGGAAATGGCAAAATTTTAAAAAGAAAAGATTATAATTTCAGAAAATATTTTAGGAAAGCTAACTGATTCCCAATTAGCTACTAATTAATCCATATTGCAAAATCTTAGAAGGTACGAAATATATTTATTTACTATCCCAATAAATATAAAATTTATTATATTTTATCAACTAGTCCTTCAAAAATTTTATTAAACAAAATAATTTTATGATTTCAGCCAATAAATATTCGAAGCTATAGTATTATATTTACATCATTATTTATCTATTTATTTTATAATAAATCGACATTTAGGAAAAATGATTTTTTATAAAATTTTTTAAATCACCTTCTAAAATCAAACATTGTTCGAAAATCTAATTCAAGGAGAAAATAATGTATAAACTTGATATTTTAAAATAAATTAAAATTTAAATATTTCGAAAATTTGGAAATCGGAGGTTACAAGTCTACCCACCTTAGAAAAATTTTGTCCTCGAAATTTAAGATCCTCAATAATTGCATTTACACATTGTATTGTTTCTATCAAAATTTAAATTTCAAACCAAATAATCATGAAGTAATTCCATATTGCTATTTCACAACCTTTCAAAAAAGTTTATAACATCATATTCCTGAAAATCTTCAAGTTTAAAAATCAAATCCCCTTTGTCATAATCTCCTCCAAAAATTTAAGTTTGTATCTAAATACTCAAGGATTTTAATATCCAATCCTCCAATTGAAATACAATCAATGCATATTTATAAAATTGTGTCCCAAAATTTAAATTTTAACCACTAATCCATCAATCATCTTACTCCTCTAACTCAATTTCAATTGATGCTTATTCAAATCTAAATTCTCCTCCCGAGAATTGAATTAGACACTATTCCATTAACGATTTTTATTTTCCTGATTTCCTTTTTCCTCAAATACTCAACGATGCGATACTTTCAGAAACTTCAATGCAACATTCATAATATAAAATTTCAAATTTCTATCTTGTAATCAAATAGATATAATGATAATTCTCTAAATTTTCTCAAATTTTTAATAACCAATCATATCAAGACCTTCCTAAAATTAATAAATCCTCAATTTTGTCCTGTGAATTTCTTAACTCTCTATTTAAGTTAATATTTATCCTCGAATTTCAATCATACCTCGATTTTCGTAAAATCAATGATCCATCAACTCTGTTATAACAAACCCTAAATTCTTTATTTAAATTAATGCTCATCCACAAATTTAATCCTCTTGTCTCTTTTTGTCGGTCATAACCTTGTCATAGATCTTTGCTATGGTCAAAACCCTAATGATCATGATTTAAGAAAATTCTACCTACAGCCATGCAATCTAAGAAAATATATAGGTCATGTGTCTTCTGTCATGGTACTGCAGTCTCTGTCAGGGTGTACTACCAATTTTATTCTAACAAGAAATCATGCATACAACTACAGTACTAGGAAAATCAATCAATCGAAAGACGGAAAAAGAACATTAGGAGGGAAAGGAAGAACCTGCTAACATATTACTTGTAGTATCTACTATCTCTAACAAACACTTAACTCTAGCACATTTACTAACTAATTCCTATTCATGTACACTGGTACCCATATCAACTAATCATTAATCCATAAGATCCATGAATATATCTGTATTGCACACGCCTGTCTATTAATGCCAAAATCTGATGCCAAGAACCTCTAACACGATTATAGGTCAATTGGTGCATGTAAAGTTTGATACTTCTATCTCTTTAGGTACCCCTGTTCTACTTTAGTACACACACTGCTAGTTCTCGTTCCTACTACAATTGTCCATACTATTTGCTCTTATCACTCAAGTGCACACCAAGTGTAACACACCATACTAAGTACTGCTCTTCCCAATACAACTTTAGATGGACACCCAAGTCAGTCTGCGGTGCCATCTCAATCATGCTCAAGTCATCAGATCCTTACACATGTATATCATCTACTCATATATTAATATTAATATTTCTCATCTACCATAAAATTAATCCTCAAAATAATCATCAAGGTTTAACTTCTCGATCAACTTAAAATAAATTACATATACCTCCTCAAAATCAGATACTCAACATCGAAATAAAATTTAATCACTCCAAAAAATCTTTGTAGCCTTAACCATGTTTATTGAATTCATATTTGAAGTCCTCAAAAATTTAATGACGTAATCTCAACTCCTCAATTATTTTAAAAATAAAATTTTATTTCCACCTTTTTAATTTATAACTCCACAAATGTACATATCAGTGCTCACGGTCTCTGATACTCAAGGTGCACTCAATGCATCTAGTGTCTATAACTGTGTACTAAAATTGTACTGCCTGAATTACTTGCACCATTCCCTCCAATGATCAAAGTTATCATCACATGTATTTTCTTCCATGATTTTCAATTTATGTCAACTGGTATATCATCTAATTATCATTATACAGAGTGCTTACTGTTATTAACGTCATTCTTGACTAATCCTTGATATAGAATCATTAGCACTCTTGGTATGATATCGCAAGCTTCATTATAGATTATCTCATCAAGCTCTGTAGAAATCATGTTTCTTTACTCTCATGGGTATGTGTATGGTTTCTCATCTCGATTGTTGTATATGTATTTCCTTTTAACCTTTTATGGCCTGTTAAACTAGTCTGTGATACGCTTTACCATTTTTATTACTAATTCCGATATTTCTCTTCTCATGACATCTTATTATTACTCCTCATGCATATATATTTCTTTACCTTTAACACACCCGATCTAAATCATCAAATTGAATGTCATGCTCCATTAATTCTTAACACAATTTCTTGATACCTAATTGTTTACATAGATCACTTAATTACAAAATCATGATTATCCAGGACGGGTAATTGGCTCTGATACTAACTCTGAGAGTTATCACTGATACTCTATACTCTCCTTCTAATCTCAGTCTCTAATGACACTTATCCCAGAACCATTGTTACAGGGTACTATGCTAAGGGCTAACTCTAGATTAAAGCCTACTGCTCACATGTCCAACTAAGAAACACTTACAAACTCACAAGTCACACTCAGTCAAACTAATACAAGACACAACCAAAATTGCAAGTCACTAATTATCACACTAACAAGGATCCTTAAAGAAATAAGGCTCAAAAGAACTGGGTTAAGGACTGAAGGTATCTTTACTGCTAGTAAAAAAAAGAAGCGATGGAACAAAGTCCTGGAATAACAGAAATAGATAAGTCTTGAGATGATACTTTAAGAACCAATTTAAGATACAACCTGATAATCATACACGTCTGTCTGAAATTATGACACTCAGAATCCTCGCCACGCCAGTAAGCATAGATGCGATAAACGATAGGTTCCGTAACTAAGGTATGCAACTCTATAATCATGTCATCTAGAATCTTCGCCACGCCAACCGGTATGGCTGCGTGAGACTCTAAGTTTCATAACTATAGTATGTATATCCAAGTCAGGTTCCTACGTTCTCGTCACGACAGCTAATATGGCTGCGATAAACTCTAGGATCCATAACCAAAGTAGATATTTTACCTTTCTCACTGTCCTCATCAACATATGTCATCAGATGATACCATAAATTTTAGTCCGTAAAATTCATCTCGATATGAAATCAACTCAACAACGATACCAAGAATTAAATTTAACAACTGGTCAACAAGAATCAAACTCAACAATGATACCAAGATTTTAATTTAATAACTGATCAATAAGGATCAAGTTTAATAACAACAAGCGAGAGCGGACGGAAACAAGGAAAGATTTAAATTGTAAATTATAATAAGATTCTTAAGGGGTCGTCCCAGGAATCTCTCAAGAATTATTGTGATTGAGTATCCTCTCTCATCCTAGTATCCTATGTCCTACATTCTATAGCAGGCACGCAGTAGTACAACTAAGATGTCGCACTACCACGACATCGCACAACTTGCGAAGTCTGACCTGTATGGGCCACCACTAAAAACGTGTCACGACCCGCACCCGGTTTAGGGGCACGAGTGCGTGGGTACGTCCAGCCTACGCCGCAGCATCGGCGGTAGAACGCTGTCTAGGTCATGTAACTATCTAATCAAACTCACGTGAATACCCAACTCCATAAGGAGACGTGGATATCATAAAATAATGCTAGAAATACTCAATCACATAAACTAAAGCACGATAAGATATCAAGGCAAGCAAGAAATACAAGACAAGTCTAACGACAAAATAATCATACCTGCAATCATTAACTTCCAATCCTCAAGTGTGTCAGAAACCAGTCTACTAAGGTCACAGTCTGGAAAAATATTTTCCAGTCAGGAAGGAGCAAAGTACATCTCTAAATAGCAGTTCTATATTAATGATATAAACTATGTAGCAGTTCTAGATGGAAATATACGAGAAGCATGTATATGTACGAGAAATAAAAGAAATACTGGAAATACTGTAAGTAAATGCAGGAGAAGAACAATATGTCCATGAGCAAGAATCCTATGACTAAGTGCGTGAGTACTAGCTTTAACATATGATCGGCTTGGGAACTTGATCAGGCTGGTTACATGTGATTAGCTATGATTCATGTAAGGTCAGGCTAACCGTTGGTTAGCTATGATGCATATAGAGGTCAGGCTAATCACACGTAACAACTATGAAGTATGTAAATGGTCAGGTCGCACCCGAAGTGAGATGTGGAGTGAGCTATGATGCATGTAGAGTTGGGTATGATCACATATCTATACTAAAATACTCCCCTCCCCCGACTGGTATAGTAGATCCAATCATGGTATGCTATGGCACGGGATTCCCTAGGGAGGTAACAAGTCTCCCCGGGAATCAGTGTCTGTACATGCACAAGATAACAAGAAAATAAGTCTTGTACAAGCTACACCATGAATAAGGAATAACATCTCATGACAAGATCCGTGTATACCAATCCGTGTAACCAATGTGTCAAGAGCATGTATATCTACACTAGATACAGTGAACATAGGAGATATCATAAATTAGAAACTAATCAGAGAATGTACTCGCCTTGGGTCCTTAGCTGTTAATACCAATGTCCTGTCCCAGAGTATCATCTGGAGAATCCGACAGTCCTATAAACCTATAATAATATCACTTGTATCAGATGCTACACTAACACACAATAGAATTACCCTGTCCCCAGGGCTATGCCAGGCATGGCTCTAGTCAACTAGGGTCATCTAGTAGGGATACGTATATAGTACACATTTATACTCGGAGTATATACCAATAAAAACATTTATAATATATATATAAGTGTCTATTAGTAATTGTACAAAATACGTATATGCGTATATACACTAATAGATGTATATAAATATATATATTTTTATATCAAAATACATATTTGTATATATATATCGATCAAATATTATATATATATATAACTAATCAAAGAATGTATATAATGCCACACTTCTCAAGGTGATCCCAATTGAAGTAGCAGTTAGTTCCAATGGGTCCGGAGCAGTCCAAATAGCTAGAAACTATATAAAGAAGTCCAAGATCGGAGTTCGACACAAATTTTGAGATAGCGATACAGGTCTGCAGCAGGCAGAGAAAATGCACAAATTAGTTGAGCTCCAAAAATAACTAAAATATGCTAGGAGAAAAATGTTGCCTATAATATAACCTATTGATAATAAATCCTATATAAAGAGTAAAAGCATACAATATACTTTAAAGACTATTTCAAGTATTCAATTCCGAAAGTCCATCTTTGATCACCAGGGTCTAAATTAGATAATCAAACCTAAAGAATCATGGTCTAATTAGCTTAACGTTTAGCCCTAAACTTAATCAAAACTCATATAAAATATTAAAGTTGATTAATAAAAATCAAAACCTTGTATTAGGCCTACTGACTTATTCTTCAAAATACTACATACATAAAACCATTGGTAAATGTTTTACACTTAAAACCTAAATCGAAGGAAATAGGAAAGAGAAAACAAATTCCCAAATCAAGGAAAAAAAAGAAGAAGAGAGGGAAGAAGCTCGCCTCAGATTCAGGGAAGTCAAGAGCGAAGGGGAAGATCGGGGTCGTCGGAGGGAGGAGCTCGGGAGGGGGGCCGCCGGAGGATCTCGGACTCGACAGGCAGATATGGGCGTGGATGGCCGAGAGGTGCCAACGTCGACATTGGTTCACTCTGATCCAGATCTGAGTCGATCGAGAGGAGAGTGGCGAGCAGGTAGGATTTGGGCTGAGAAGTCGTGGGAAGCGACACTGCTCTGAAGGAATACGGCGGATTCGAGCAGCTCGGTGGAGCAGCCGAACTCGGCGATTGCGGAAAGAACGTCGGCCAGAAGGTTAGATCCATGGTTGTGGTTATTCTATGGGGAGGGTGAAGTGTCGGACACAACGGAATGGGGATTCTCTGTCGATTTGGATTCGTGTCCAACATAAGAAGATGGAGTGTCGGACACCTGAATGATGTACTGTGGTGTGGGGATGTGTCTAGATGGTGGACACGAGGATGATGTTTGCTGTGGTGGAGGTGGATGTGTCCGGGTGTGTCGGATACGAAAATCTGGTTGTAATGTTGTAAATCTGGACACAGGAAATGAATGGATACGGTGGGACACCCGGGGTCGGACCCGAGGCCAACACGGCTGACACGGTAATGCTGGACACACGGACACGAGCACACAAAATGGTGGTGGTTGATGGCTTGTGGAAATTTGTGAGGGCTAGCTAGGGTTTCTTGGGAATGGTGATGAGAGACTTAAATAGGGAGAGAGGGTGTGGGATAAAGGGTGAGAATTGGCCCAAATAATGAATGGCCCAGATTATATATAAATGGGTTCTCTATGTGGGAATGAGGGTGGCTAGTTAATGGGAAATGGCAAACTTGTAAAATTTTAAAAAGAAAAGATTATAATTTTAGAAAATATTTTAGGAAAGCTAACTGATTCCCAATTAGCTACTAATTAATCCATATTGCAAAATCTTAGAAAGTACGAAATTTATTTATTTACTATCCCAATAAATATAAAATTTATTATATTTTATCAACTAGTCCTTCAAAAATTTTATTAAACAAAATAATTTTATGATTTCAAGCCAATAAATATTCGAAGCTATAGTATTATATTTACATCATTATTTATCTATTTATTTTATAATAAATCGATATTTAGGAAAAATAATTTTTTATAAAAGATTTTAAATCACCTTCTAAAATCAAACATTGTTCGAAAATCTAATTCAAGGAGAAAATAATGTATAAACTTGATATTTTAAAATAAATAAAAATTTAAATATTTCGGAAATTTGGAAATCGGAGGTTACAGTCTAATCTTATCCACAAACAATAAGTAAAATATTGAAATAAAAGACTGGAATATAAGGACATAGTCGAATGACATAATACAACTAAAATATGTCTGGTGGGAACAAACCCACTACAAAATGTGCTGATAGTCTGAAAATAAAGTACTGATAAGGAGAGTGACTGGAACAACGGCTAACTAGGTATGGTGCTCCAGTCATAGGCGGAAGGCCTACCAATCTGATCAGGGGTACTCTGATGGAAGTACCTCCAGCTCCTCATCAAGAGCAAATCTCGCCTCCACACCTCGACCGTAAACTGTGGGATAATAGCCTCGTCCAGATCTGGAAGATAACCAGGTCCTCAGAGGGACGTAACAAGATACAATATGCATGCTGGATATAGTACTGAAATAAAAGTAAAGAGGGGGTGTGCTAGCCATCTAAGTGAATGCAATATAAGGACAACCTAGGAACGTATAAGTAGGTGTAGGCATAACGTCCAACGTCCTCTAGAGTGTGGTATCTGCAACGTCCATCATTCCGAGGAATGAGGTATCTGTGTATAAGTATATCGTCCACACTCTAAGGGCGTGGTGTTTGCAATGTATATATACGTCCGTAACACTCAGTAGAGCGCGGTGTCTGAATATAGGGAGTCACCGGGTCTATGGTTCCTCTGGATACCACAAAATCCGGTGGGGGTATCCCATACGTTTATCAGTTGTCCTTCCCGCCCAATGTAGATACGCAAGTCGAATGCACGACTTGAGTGTACCGTATCTAGATGCCAAGTCTCAGCTAACTATACTACTCTAGTAAACAGACTAATCCGTGATGCATGTCATACGCACCGATAGCGAATTGGGTACGGGGACCCGCATCCCAATATGAATGTATCATCGTGTAAGTGTCACGGTCTAGGAAGATATCAAATATCCTCACAGTGGGTGAGTCAGTTAGCAACTAGGTCAAGTACACTACTCATCGACGCAATGTCGACCGCACCCGAGTCATTCAGCAAGGTATACTTGCCTGCCCCGGGTAGCTGCGAAATCCAAAGCCCTGCTCCTGATGCCTCGGTAGTAGTGTCCAGCAATCCTATATAGGATGCAGTAATGACCAAATTAGTCGCTACAATAGCACGACTAATACACACTGTTCGTATCTATAGCTGTCAAGGGTTGGGACTGTATATCTATGTATAGCTATTACTAGTATTTATATAAACTTAAACAAAATTAAAATATGATAAGATAGTATGTAGGTTTAATAGTACAATGGAATAGTACTTAGGTATTTTTTGAAATACACTAACAATTATGCTCATAATATATACATATAATTAGTAATATTTATAAACACACAATACTATATTTATGACTTAATACATAGACCCATATAGTACCATATTTATATGAACAAGTATACTATATAAAATACATACACATTTATACATATTAATATACACAAAATAATGTAATGTGTATTAAGAATATATACACACATATACATATCTATATATATATATATATACATATATACATATGTATATATATATATATATATATATATATATATATACATACTAGAGACTTAATACGTATAAGCATTTATATATAAAACATATTATATATACTTAATTTCCAGAAATATATTTAAACATAATTAGTATTTATACATTTAATATTCTTTATATATTAAAATACACATATATACTTTCATGCCTACATACATACATAAATATATACTACATGTGTATAAGTTTTTAATATTGAAACTATATAAAAATATATAGTATTATTTTTCATACATAATCACAGAAATTACATATTTAAACTATGGTTTATATTAAATACATACTATACAATATACATACATACATATATATATCTATATATATATATATATATATATATATAGGTATATACATACATACGCGTAGGTATTTATACACGTCCACAAAATACATATAATATTATTATATATAAAACTAATTAAATATATAATTTTAACACTGTATTTATACAGGAGGTATATGTATACATATATACATATAATACAGAAAATACTAAATAACATACTTAATACGTATAAAATACAGGAACTATACTATTACGCATGTATACGAACTTGCAACATTAAATACTTATCAAATTAATGGTATTTATTCATAAAATCATATACCTAACTGTAGCTCAGGTCGAGGGGGATCTGATGGCTGGCCATCGATGGCGGGTGTGGTCGAACGGAGCTCCGGCGAGGCTCGGGGAGGTCGGCACAGCAGCTGCGGTTCAGGGAACGGTGGCGCTGCGGGGGCGATAACTCTCCGATGTGGTGACGGCGTCGGCTGAAACTTTACGGGGAGGAAGAGGACTGGCCGGGGGAGGGCTCGGCGGAGTTTGGTGGCCGGAGGTGTAGTGGTGGCGGAGTACGGGCCAGTGGGGTGGTCGGCTGTGCTGTGCGGGATGAGAATAGTCGGTTGGTGCGGGCGGTGGGGGGAGCTGTTCCGGCGTCGTGGTGGCCGGTGGTTCAGGTGGCAGGTGGGGGGGAGCTAGGCGAGGGTGGTCGGGTCGGTGTGATGGTGTTTGGTGGCGGCGCTTGGCCGGTGGGAGGCGGCGAGGAGGATCAGCTGGGGTCGGGCTGAGAGGAGAGGTTTAGAAAAGTTAGGTTATTTTTTGGAAGTTTTGGTTTTTGTTTTTCTTTTAATGAGTTGAAATATGGGTATATGTAGGAGAGAGAGTTAGGGGGCGCTGCCTAGGGGTTAGGGCCGGCTGTGAAAATTTGTTGGGGTGTTGGGAAGCTTCTACATGATGAGGGGAGGGCTAGGATTTAGTTATTCAAAATGTAGGGCCATGATGTGCCATACATAAAGTGATGTAAGTACATAGGAAAGGGGGGAAAATCAAATGCATATGATTGGTCATGACCATTTCTTTTCTCCATGATGGTTTGGGCCAATGAGAGGGGGACACCTTATTGCAATTTTGTAATTAGGCCCCTGACAATTTGGTATTTGCACAATTAATTAGAATTAGGGATTTAATGTGACCAAACACCATGTTTGGTGTTCCTCATTGGACTATGATGGTGTTTGGTATTTTGTATGAGGCTTGTGGGTGTGGATGTGGGTTTGGGTCCAATTTAATTGAGGTTAGGTAGCCACATTAATTAATTTATAATTAATGTAACGGGTATCTCTAATTTAATTTAAATAAAAATTGGGAGTCTAAATAAGGTTGGACAAGGGTCATTTGTGTAATAGGTTCAGTGTACAATAATATCGTGATCTGCGTTGGTCAAAACTGGTTGAGGTTGGGTCTCAATGTAAATTGGAACGGGCAGCGAACGTAATTACGCATTTTAATTAATTTGTGCGCGGACGTTTGCAACGACTTTTGTGCGACTAAAATCAGGCACGAAAATCCGTATCCGAGGTTTGTTCTAGGTTCAATATGATGGGTTTACATGTCTAGGTAAAATATGTAGCATTCGTTTTAGGGCAACAGCTAAGGTATCAACCCAATTAATCAAATCATTTCACAGGTACTTATAATACTAGATATTAATCATAATTAAATTAGATTAACCCTAATCATGCTAATTAAATAATTTAACCCTAATTTCTGGTCGAGGGGGTTTACAACATACCCTCCTTAGAGCATTTCGTCCTCGAAATTAAAACAGACATATAACAAAACTATTTAATGAAATAAGTACTATCACATACCTAGGCCTTCGAAGAGATGGGGAAAACGTTGCCGAATATCGTCCTCTCGTTCCCAGGTTGATTCACCTGGTGCGTGATGCCTCCATGCGACACGAACTAGAGGGATAGTCTGGCCTCGCAGTACCTTCTCGCTTTGGTCTAGGATCTCTACCGGCTCCTCCTGGTATGACAAGCTTGGACCAACGGTGATCTCCGAATGGTCAAGCATATGACTCGGATCCGGTATGTACCTCCTCAGCTGAGATACATGGAAGACATCGTGAACTCCTTTCAGTGTCTGCGGTAAGGCCAATATGTAAGCAACTTCTCCGACGCGCTCTAGCACATCGAAGGGTCCGATGTACCTCGGACTCAGCTTCCCTCTACCTCCAAATCTGATGGTTTCTCTGGTAGGTGAAATCTTCAGGAACACATGTTCTCCCACCTGGAACTCTAGGGGTCGTCGATGCACATTAGCCCAATGCTTCTGCCTATCCTGCGCTGCTCGTAGATGCCCCTGGATCTTCTTCACCTTCTCCACTGTATGGACGATCAGCTCTAGTCCTAGAATCTGCCTCTCGCCTACATCGCTCCAACATACTGGGGATCGACACTTCCTACCATACAATGCCTCATAGGGAGCCATCTGAATGCTCGCCTGATAGCTATTATTGTAGAAAAATTCGACCAAGTGCAAGTGGTCCTCCCATGAACCACTGAAGTCAAGCATACATGCACTCAATATGTCCTCCAGCGTCTAAATGGTGCCCTCGGATTGTCCATCTGTCTGTGGGTGGTATGAAGTACTGAACTTAAGGCGGGTACCAAGACTCTCTTGCATACTCCTCCAAAAGTACGATGTAAACCTCGTATCCCGGTCAGACACGATACTGACTGGCACTCCATACAATCGTACAATCTCCCTCATGTACATGTCTGCCAAGACTTCCGTAGATTATCCAACCCTGAAGGGTAAAAAGTGGGCAGACTTGGTGAGTCTATCTACGATTACCCATACTGCATTGCGACCACTAGGACTTCTCGGGAAACCTGTGACGAAGTCCATGGTGATGTGCTCCCATTTCCACTCCGGTATCGGGAGCGGTTGAAGTAATCCGGCAGACCTCTGATGCTCAGCCTTGACTTGCTGACACACCAGACACTTAGCCACGAAGCGGGCTATCTCTCTCTTCATCCCGTGCCACCAGTAGTATTGCCTCAGGTCTCGATACATCTTCGTGCCTCCTGGATGTATAGAATAGGTCGAACTGTGTGCCTCCGTCATCAGCTCCTGGCATAGCTCTCCATTCGGAACATAGAGACGATCTCCACATCTCAAGGTCCCGTCCTCGTGTATACGCAGTCCCGTCTGTATTCCAGCCTCTGTCCTCTGTCGAAGCCTCTGAAATCTGGCGTCCGTCATCAAAGCAGCCTTGATTCTCTCCACCAATGTCGATTGCACCTGGAAACTCGACATCTGGCCATCTACTCCGGGTATGACGACTTCGATACCCAACTATTCTAGCTCTCTCAATAGATGTTGTTGGGTAGTCAGGAAAAATGCTATGGACTTCCTGCTCAAAGCATCGGCTACCACATTAGCCTTTCCCGGATGGTACTGTAGCTCAATCTCAAAGTCTGCCATCACTTCGAGCCAACGTCTCTGCCTCTGATTCAGGTCCTTCTGTGTGTAGACGTATTTCAGGCTTTTGTGATCGGTGAATATCTCCACGTGCTCTCCGTACAGGTAGTGCCTCCAAAGCTTCAAAGCAAAGATCACTACGGCAAGCTCTAAGTCGTGGGTAGGATAGTTCTTCTCATGGGTCCTCAGCTGTCTAGAGGCATAGGCCACAACCTTCCCATGCTGCATCAAGACGCATCCTAATCCTTTCCCGGACGCATCGCTATAGATCACGAATCCTCCGGGTCCAGAAGGTATGGTCAAGATGGGTGCTGTAGTTAGACGCTTCTTCAGCTCGTCGAACGCCATCTGACACTCCTATGTCCAGGTGAACTCCTAATCCTTGCGGGTCAAGCGGGTCATCGGCTCTGCGATCCTTGCGAAGTTCTCTACGAACCTCCGATAATATCCGGCAAGTCCTAGGAAACTCCTCACCTCCGTGACGTTGGTAGGGGTCAGCCACGTCTCTACAGATGATATCTTCGCGGGATCTACTGAAATGCCATCTCCCGAGATAACGTGTCCAAGGAATGCGACACGATCTAGAAGAAACTCGTACTTGCTCAGCTTGGCATAAAGCCTCTCTCGTCTCAGCGTCTCTAGCACTAGCCTCAAATGCTCCCCGTGCTCCTCGTGGCTCTTCGAATACACTAAGATGTCGTCGATGAAGACTACCACGAACTGGTCCAGATACTCATGGAAGACTCGGTTCATCAGGTTCATAAATACAGCAGGCGCATTTGTCAATCCGAAAGGCATCACTAAGAACTCGTAGTGACCGTAATGAGTCCTAAATGCTATCTTTGGAATGTCCTCCCTTCGCACCTTCACCTGATGGTAGTCCGATCTTAAGTCGATCTTCGTGAATACCACTGCTCCTGTCAGCTGGTCGAACAGATCGTCGATTCGCGGTAGAGGGTACTTGTTCTTGATAGTCAGAGCATTAAGGGCTCTGTAATCAATGTACATCCGGAACGTCCCATCCTTATTCGGTACAAACAACACTAGTGCTCCCCAAGGTGATGCACTAGGACGAACGAATCCCTTAATCTGCAACTCCTCTAGCTGTAGCTTCAGCTCGTCAAGCTCCTTCTTTGCCAACCAGTACACATTTGATGATACCGGTGCTGCTCCAGGTACTAGCTCAATGGTGAACTCCACCTCTCTATCAGGCGGTAGGCCTGGCAACTCCTCCGGGAAAATATCCTCGAACTCTGCAACGATTTCTGGGGGTGCCGTCTCCATCGCCATGTAAGCTCCACCTGTATGTCCTACTCCTCGCTCGATGGTGCCTCACATGAATTTGAACTCCGGTTGTCCTGGCAGTCTAAAAGAAACGCTACCCTTCCGGCAATCTAGTACGACATTGTACTGGCTTAACCAATCCATGCCCAGAACTACGTCGAAAGCTGGCATTGGGAGTACCAACAATCGCGCTCTCATCTCCCTACCACAAACTACTACTGAGCACGTTCTAATGGTGCTGGTAACCGGTACGATGCCTCCTCCGGTAAGTATTCTTCAACTCTTAGGTAAGGGGGAGGTTGCTACTCTATGCATTACTACGAATCTACTAGATATAAATGACAGTGTAGCTCCAGAATCAAATAGTGCAGTTGCAGGTAATGATGCAACTAGAATTGTACCTGCGATAGCCTCTCCTTCTGGTTCCTCCTCAATAGATGCTAAAGCAAAGGCTTGTCCGCGCCTCTGCCCTCCTGCCTGCTGGCGGGCCTGGTGGAAGTGTGCCTCCTGTGGAACCAAGGGTGGTCCTCTCTGCTGTCCTCCGGTAGCTGGTGGACGCTGTCCTCCTGCTGGGGGTGGTATCCTCAGTGGTGCTGCTGGTGGCCTCTTCCAGTCTGAGGTGCTGCATCTCTGCGCTGGGGGCAGTCTCTAGCAAGGTGCTGGCTGGCTCCACAGACCATGCAGAGCCCGAGCTTCTTCCTGCAGTCTCGGATGACGTGTCCCCTCTTGCCACAGAAGTGACAGGTCGGAAGCTCCTTCTGCTGGTACGGCGCTGTCCTCTGCTGCACCTGCGCTCCTGGACGGTGGATCGGTCCTCCTGCTCCTTGCTGGGTCCTGGCTGGTACGTTCACGGTGGAACGTCTCGCTCCTCCTCCTCCTATAGCCTCCTGGATCCTCGCCTCTGATAGGACCTCTTAATAAGAGATCCTCGCCTGGGTAGTAGTGTACCTCTGCAGCTCGTGAGAGAGGCCATGGTAGTATTTCCTGGCTTTCTCCAGGTCATTGGGGATCAGGGCTGCTCTAAATCGACTGAGTCTGCTGAACTCTCCGTCGTAGGCGTCCACAGTCAGGTTCCCTTGCTCCAGGTACAGGAACTGAGAGTACAGGGCGTTCCTCACCGTAGCTGGGAAATACTTCGTGTTAAAGTGCTCTAGAAATTCCTTCCAAGTCTGTTGTCGGCCAATGCTGCGCTCTATAGAGTCCCACCAGTGGTGGGCGTTGCCTGTGAGTTGGGCCCTCACCGCGGTCATCCAGAGATCGGGGTGTAGCTGCGAACCCTCTAACAGCATCTCAGTATTGGAGACCCAGTCTGAGATCTCCTCTGCCGTCTCCTTGCCCGAGAAGGTATCCGGGCCCATCGTTCTGAAGCCTCGTACAGTGCCTGCTCGCTGGGCAGGTGCAAGTGCTGGTGCTGGTGCTTGGGCATGTGCCCTCTCCAGTACTGCCATCAGACCCTGTCTCAGAGTCTTCGTCTGCTGCCACTGGGCCTGCATCATCATCTGGAAGAACTGCATCATCTGGGGCTGTCCCTCCACTGGTGGAATCTGAGGTGGAAACGGTGGAGGTGGTAGAAGCGGTACCTCCGGCTGTCTCCTTGGGGTCTCCTCGGGTGCCGGCCTCTCGTACTGCGACATCGGTGTCGCCCTCGAGGTCTGCCCCTCGAAGTACTGCCTCGGAATCGTCTGTGATGCCTGGCCCTCTAGCTGTTGTGTCTCCTCGTCGGGAGAGACCTGATGCCAGTGCATCATCGGGGCCTGAGGGATCACCTCTGCCCCTGGCTGCTGCTGTCTGGGTGGTCCCTGTATCGTATCCTCCTTCGGTGCTGCAGGTGGTACTATGGCACCGAGTATCTCACGTCGGCTCCGAAGGTTCATCTCACTGTAAGAGATGGAACTTCATTAGAGAGAGTATGGAAAAATCAAACAGGATGCAAATATATTACAATTCGGAAGAGGTTCAAAGGCGTAATCAAGTGGATGAGACTTAGTAATTTCTATCCTATTGCAGGCTCGCTGGGCACGTTTCCATACCACAAGCGATAGATGTTTTGTGTTTCAGACCTGTATGGGCCACCACTAAAACCATGTCACGCCCCAGTCCCAAAATATTATGGAACTAGGCCACGTGGCATTGGCCAGCTGACACGTCTTCGAGGATATCCCAATTTAATGGATCCTGGCGAAGTGTGCTACGCTGTCCTAAATCTAACAAGTCTAATATATCAACAGGTAGTGTCTAATCTCATCCACAAACAACAAGTAAAATACTGAAATGAAAGACTGGAATATAAGGACATAGTCGAATGACATAATACAACTGAAATATGTCTGGTGGGAACAAACCCACTACAAAATGTGCTGATAGTCTGAAAATAAAGTACTGATAAGGAGAGTGACTGGAACAACGGCTAACTAGGTATGGTGCTCCAGTCATAGGCGAAAGGCCTACCAATCTGATCAGGGGTACTCTGATGGAAGTACCTCCAGCTCCTCGTCAAGAGCAAATCTCGCCTCCACACCTGGGCCGTAAACTGTGGGATAATAGGCCTCGTCCAGATCTGGAAGATAACCAGATCCTCAGAGGGACGTAACAAGATACAATATGCATGCTGGATATAGTACTGAAATAAAAGTAAAGAGGGGGTGTGCTAACCATCTAAGTGAATGCAATATAAGGACAACCTAGGAACGTATAAGTAGGTGTAGGCATAACGTCCAACGTCCTCTAGAGTGTGGTATCTGCAACGTCCATCATTCCGAGGAATGAGGTATCTGTGTATAAGTATATCGTCCACACTCTAAGGGCGTAGTGTCTGCAATGTATATATACGTCCGTAACACTCCGTAGAGCGCGGTGTCTGAATATAGGGAGTCACCGGGTCTATGGTTCCTGTGGATACCACAGAATCCGGTGGGGGTATCCTATACGTTTATCAGTTGTCCTTCCCGTCCAATGTAGATACGCAAGTCGAATGCACGACTTGAGTGTACCGTATCTAGATGCCAAGTCTCAGCTAACTATACTACTCTAGTAAACAGACTAATCCGTGATGCATGTCATACGCACCGATAGCGAATAAGGTACGCGGACCCGCATCCCAATATGAATGTATCATCGTGTAAGTATCACGGTCTAGGAAGATATCAAATATGCTCACAGTGGGTGAGTCAGCTAGCAACTAGGTCAAGTACACTACTCATCGACGTAATGTCGACCGCACCCGAGTCATTCTCGGACGCGCACAGTTCATGTATATTTAAAATATTTAACATTTAAATTTAAAGCAGTAATCCAGCAAGGTATACTTGCCTGCCCCGGGTAGCTGCGAAATCCAAAGCCCTGCTCCTGATGCCTCGGTAGTAGTGTCCAGCAATCCTATATAGGATGCAGTAATGACCAAATTAGTCGCTACAATAGCACGACTAATACACACTGTTTGTATCTATAGCTGTCAAGGGTCGGGACTGTATATCTATGTATAGCTATTACTAGTATTTATATACACTTAAACAAAATTAAAATATGATAAGATAGTATGTAGGTTTAATAGTACAATGGAATAGTACTTAGGTATTTTTTGAAATACACTAACAATTATGCTCATAATATATACATATAATTAGTAATATTTATAAACACACAATACTATATTTATGACTTAATACATAGACCCATATAGTACCATATTTATATGAACAAGTATACTACATAAAATACATACACATTTATACATATTAATATACACAAAATAATGTAATGTGTATTACGAATATATACACACATATACATATCTATATATATACATATATACATATGTATATATATATATATATATATATATATATATATATATATATATATATATATATATATATATATATATATATATATACATACTAGAGACTTAATACGTATAAGCATTTATATATAAAACATATTATATATACTTAATTTCCAGAAATGTATTTAAACATAATTAGTATTTATACATTTAATATTCTTTATATATTAAAATACATATATATACTTTCATGCCTACATACATACATAAATATATACTACATGTGTATAAGTTTTTAATATTGAAACTATATAAAAATATATAGTATTATTTTTCATACATAATCACAGAAATTACATATTTAAACTATGGTTTATATTAAATACATACTATACAATATACACACATACATATATATATATATCTATATATATATATATAGGTATATACATACATACGCGTAGGTATTTATACACGTCCACAAAATACATATAATATTATTATATATAAAACTAATTAAATATATAATTTTAACACAGTATTTATACAGGAGGTATATGTATACATATAATACAGAAAATACTAAATAACATACTTAATACGTATAAAATACAGGAACTATACTATTACGCATGTATACGAACTTGCAACATTAAATACTTATCAAATTAATGGTATTTATTCATAAAATCATATACCTAACTGTAGCTCAGGTCGAGGGGGATCTGATGGCTGGCCGTCGACAGCGGGTGTGGCCGAACGGAGCTTCGGCGAGGCTCGGGGAGGTCGGCACAGCAGCTGCGGTTCAGGGAACGGTGGCGCTGCGGGGGCGATAACTCTCCGGTGTGGTGACAGCGTCGGCTGAAACTTTATGGGGAGGAAGAGGACTGGCCGGGAGAGGGCTCGGCGGAGTTTGGTGGCCGGAGGTGTAGTGGTGGCGGAGTACGGGCCAGTGGGGTGGTCGGCTGTGCTGTACGGGATGAGAATAGTCGGTTGGTGCGGGCGGTGGGGGGAGCTGTTCCGGCGTCGTGGTGGCCCGTGGTTCAGGTGGCAGGTGGGGGAGAGCTAGGCGAGGGTTGTCGGGTCGGTGTGGTGGCGTTTGGTGGCGGCGCTTGGCCGGTGGGAGGTGGCGGGGAGGATCAGCTGGGTCGGGCTGAGAGGAGAGGTTTAGAAAAGTTAGGTTATTTTTTGGAAGTTTTGGTTTTTGTTTTTCTTTTAATGAGTTGAAATATGGGTATATGTAGGAGAGAGAGTGAGGGGGGGCTGCCTAGGAGTTAGGGCCGGCTGTGGGAATTTGTTGGGGTATTGGGAAGCTTCTACATGATGAGGGGAGGGCTAGGATTTAGTTATTCAAAATGTAGGGCCATGATGTGCCCTACATAAAGTGATGTAAGTACATAGGAAAGGGGGAAAATCAAATGCATATGATTGGTCATGACCATTTCTTTTCTTCATGATGGTTTGGGCCAATGAGAGGGGGACACCTCATTGCAATTTTGTAATTAGGCCCCTGACAATTTGGTATTTGCACAATTAATTAGAATTAGGGATTTAATGTGACCAAACACCATGTTTGGTGTTCCTCATTGGACTATGATGGTGTTTGGTATTTTGTATGAGGCTTGTGGGTGTGGATGTGGGTTTGGGTCCAATTTAATTGAGGTTAGGTAGCCACATTAATTAATTTATAATTAATATAACAGGTGTCTCTAATTTAATTTAAATAAAAACCGGGAGTCTAAATTAGGTTGGACAAGGGTCATTTGTGTAGTAGGCTCAGTGTACAATAATATCGTGATCTGGGTTGGTCAAAACTGGTTGAGGTTGGGTCTCAATGTAAATTGGAACGGGCAGCGAACGTAATTATGCATTTTAATTAATTTGTGCGCGGACGTTTGCAACGACTTTTGTGCGACTAAAATCAGGCACGAAAATCCGTATCCGGGGTTTGTTCTAGGTTCAATATGATGAGTTTACATGTCTAGGTCAAATATGTAGCATTCGTTTTAGGGCAACAGCTAAGGTATCAACCCAATTAATCAAATTATTTCACAGGTATTTATAATACTAGATATTAATCATAATTAAATCAGATTAACCCTAATCCTGCTAATTAAATAATTTAACCCTAATTTCTGGTCGAGGGGGTTTACAGTAAAGTTTAAAATACGTTGTTTTTAATATAGAGTAAAGTTGTACGAGGAACTCTTCGTATTCCTCGGATGAATTTGTCAAACAAAATAATGAACCTGACTCCTGACAAAAGTACTGCACGATGATCGAGAGGACGACTGTGATGATGATTTTGCACAGAGACCCAGGCTGTCGTTTAGTGACATATTCTTGATACAAGTCATTTTTACACATTTAAAGAATACGCTTCCTATTCTACATGGGCAGAAGTAAGTTTTTACGCACAAGATAAAGACAAAATCAGACGCCACATCAAAAGCTGTTTCCTGCACAAAGCTCGAGGCATATCTCTGCATTTAATACACGAGATGGAGGCATATCTCTGCATTTAATGCACGAGATTTGGTTCTATTCTTCAGATTTTGTTATGATTGGGAGAGCTAAAACTGTGACTAATACGCTCACATCACCATCCTTGCATTTTATGCCAACCAGGCTATTTTCAACTATAGGAGTACACCGTATGCTATCTCCTCGAAATACGCCAGCTCAGGCTATATGTGCAAAGGTATGTGATAAGGCTATTTAGCCCAGAATATGCTCAAGACCTCAGTCGTGATGGATAATTGGCTATTTTATGCTGGTTATCTATTATTCATGCACCATCAAGTTTTACGCAGAGTTTGGATTTTACGCCAACAAGACAGCTATTTGGCTTTTACGCCAATAAAATAGTTATTTGTTTACGCCAACCATCTTTACGCAGGGGGGGACAGTTACCTACGTGGCTTGCATGTCGTGATCTTCGAGAAGAAGTTATACGCATTACCTTATAATGGGACACGTGTTATACGCAGATTTAGAAGGTCATTCGAACGTGTGTAGCAGTTATTATAACCGCTGCATAAAAGATGCAACTTTCTTCACAGTTTGGCTTCTACGCCAACTGGACAGTTATTATGACTGATCTCTATAAATAGAGACCCCTGGTCATAGGATATAGGATTATCGATCAAAAATCAAGAGATCAGAGACAGAGAGTACAGACAGAGAGTGTTGATTGACAACTTTGGCAACGAGAATTCAATCCCACTTGTAACTTTTGAAGCTTCCTCTTCTTCTACAGCACTTCTTCATCATCGTATGGTCCAAGGGACAAAGTTGTGGTGCCCCGTTCCCCCTATTCGGGGAGCGCGGCTAAGAAATACAAGACAGTATCGTTCGATCGGGATAGATTACAACAAGAACACATCCACTTTATGGATTTGCTTCTTCGGAATCGATTTCCATATTCAGTGGACCGTGCCCCCGGGATCGACTTAGCGACAGAGTCAGGAGGGACCTCTCCGCTGCATTCTTTTGTTGCCTAGTTTTTGCTGTCGCTTGTTGCTTTCGTGCTTTGAGTTGGTTTTCGAATTTGCTTAAGATTTCTTGAATGGTTTCGATGAATTTTATAGTTTTCGTTCTTCGAACTGTACTTCAATTCCGATAATGGAAAGAGTGGAAGAGGTATTGATCAGCTGTTCATGGCAATACAGGTGATCCAGCAGTAGGCGCCGCTCGAACGGACTCCTAAAGCACCTCTTTCCTTCTTCCTTCCAACTACTAAGTGAGTGGCTACCATCCCGATTAGCTAGCCCTTCTTTCTAGTCTTCACATCTGAATCTTGTATTCGTGCTGGCCCCGATCAAACGATACCAAGTAATAACTAAAAGATATCAAAATAATAAGGGAATAGACTTGGATCAGTATGCTTGTCATTAAAACTTGTGAACGGTTACTTACTTACATGCTTGCTCGTTTGAATTATTCTTCATATGCATAAATACAAGTTAGAATGCTTACTTCTTCTATAAATATGCTATATGTAGAACACTCTTTGCCATGCAATAATTGATCAGGGAGACTATGCAAAATAAACCATATAATGCTACATATCTCCTAATTTTATTGCCTCAGTTACATAAATGGTAAACTTAACACAAACGCCGTTGATCACAGACAACTTGTGCACAAGGCCTTTGGGTTCCTGCGGACGGTTGCTGGGGCACTGGCACCGATCCGATCCGGACGGAACTTCATGATAATCTCATGTACCGGGCAGGATTATGCAGCGCCTCCATTACTTCGTTGCATACCATCCTTTCCCATAGACTATACCGTCCATTATGGCATCAAGCCAGTGATCCCTATGTATATTTAAACTTGTTGCAACTAACTTGTGTCTTCTTGGCAGGGAAGGCATGGTAAGTATTATACAGGTGGTTCAGACGGACAGGTAAATGTCACTGAGCGGTGGCAGGTTATTTCATTGATTTTTATATCTATTGCTTGCTGTAAAATGAACTAAGGCAAGATAGAAAGACCACAATAAATATGCATGCTTCATTAAAATAACGTGTTGATTGGTATAGTTGGGTTAGCTTGCCTTCACCAGTACGTTTCGATGTACTGACCCTCGTTGAAATAGGTTCTCTACGCTAAGGAGAGCCAAGCGAGGAGCAGAAGTCTTTCCCCCAATCCAGTCCAGCTGTAGGCACGCCTTGACCCATGCCAACCTTTTGAAGTATTTTGAAGAAGAAGCTAGCCACCAAGCGAATATGCTGCTTCATGGCAAGGCCGTCGTTCCAACCGGAGGTCTTATATTTTGAGTTGTAGTAAAGGATGTAATGTACATGACTGCTATCTTATTTTGTGTTAACACTTTTGTAAGCCCATGGAGGCAAATCCTTATGACTTAGTTCAAGGAGTTTGTAATAGATGTTCATATTATCAATAAAGAGAACTTTTCCATGCTTTAATCTGTGTTTCAATTTATCTGCATACTCTGAATATGTGCTCGCTATGCGAAAATAAAATACTTAGCCTTGTGCGGTGCGCAACCTAGGCCCGTACGGCGGTCACACCTGGGGGATGACTTTCGATTCCACGGAATCGGGGTGTGACATGTTGGTATCAGAGCACAGCTTCAAAGTTCCTTTGACTCTTGAACTGGAAAAGTTCCCTTAGCGATAAATTCCTGTGCGAACTCCTAAACTCGTTAAGGCCAAAATGAGATACGTTCATGCAATAAGTCCATAATACCTTATGATCCTGATGTAATTTACCTTCTTTTGAAGGAATGACGCAAGCGCAACCATCAGCGCTAGCACCAGGCGAGACATAGGCTCAGGAGAGCAGCTCCGGCACATCAGCCAGCTCTCGGAGCCAACGGGGCATGTCTCGAGCCGATCCGCTTTAGCAAGTGATGCAAATGTTAGAAGCACAATGACAGAGAGATGATGCCCGCCAAGCCAAGTTCGAGATCAATCTAGAGGCCCGACTCTCAGTCCAACAAAAGCAGGTAGATATCCTGCAGCAGCTTGTTCAGACTATGGCCTCCAACCATTCCGCAGCGACAGCAGCGACTCTGGTAGAACAACCAATGCTTGAAGTCGAGACACCGCTAGCGCCAAGGACGAGGGAAGTGACTGCCTTCACCTTTGGTAACTTCAAGAAGGTCTGCAACACGCCATTTAAAGGGACTAAGGACCCAATCGTGGCCCTAGATTGGCTCGCCGAGCTTGAAGACCACTTTTCTCTCCTAGAAGTGCCAGAAGACAAGCGCGTCGCCTGTGCCCAACTACAGCTTCGCCTCAATGCGCACGACTGGTGGGACATACATCGACGATCTCTTCAACTTGGCCATGGAGAGGAGGTGATCGCGTGGACGATTTTTTATGCCGCGTTTGAGGAGGAGTTTATACCCCCGCCTGTACGCCGTCAGAGAGAAAACGAGTTTGTACAACTACGACAGGGCAGCATGACAGTAAAGCAATACTCTGCAGAATTCAACAAGCTTGCAAAGTTTGCTAGCTCCTACCTACCCGATGCAGCGAGTCATGCCAGACGATTCGAAGGAGGACTATGTCCGGGCATCCATGCGCACGTAGTCGTTCTGCAATATCAGACAATACGGGAAGTTTTAAACCATGCCCTCTCCCTCGAACCGCAGTATCCTCATGTTGCTGCTGGTGCTGTACAAACCTCCAATCACAAACGCCAAGAAAACGATAAAGGAAACACCGCTGCAAAGTGCCCTAACAACGGCGGTTCAAAAAAGGGAAATCCAGGGCCACCATGTTCCTTCTGCGGAAAGCTCTACCATACGGCCGATAAATGCTGTCAGAAACTAGGCTTATGCCTCATTTATGGAGATGCGAACTACGGGATTAGTGATTGTCCTCAGAGCCTCCACAATCGTCGCACTCAACAACCAAATTAGACTGGGGCAAACCAGGCCAACCGAGCTGCGCCTCAGCAAGGACGTAATCAGGCTCAAGGCCAGGTCTATACCATGACACATGAAGAAGCTTTGGCCTCGGACATCGTGATGTCAGGTACTTTTCTTTTTAATAACATACCTACTCGTGTTCTATTTGATTCTGGTGCAACACATAGCTTTATATCTATAAACTTTGCCACGGAGAACAATATAGAAATGACTCCGTTGTATTTAGATTTAAGTGTTAGCACCCCATCTGGTACAAAAATACCTGTCCGTTCAGTCTGCCAAGGTGGTCACGTCTGTATTGGAGGAAGGAAACTATCGCTTGATGTTTTAGTTCTAGATGTTCGGGACTATGACATCATTTTGGGAATGGATTGGCTTGGCGTCTGTGCGACAACTATAGAGTGTGCAGAGAAACACGTCCTATTCCGTCTGCCTGGAGAAGTCGAGTTCTGTTACACTAGTAGTCCAGCGACAGATGCGACCAGGGCATGCATGGTGATATCTGTAATATCTGCTCGGCGAATGCTCCACTCGGGCTGCGAGGGATTTCTAGCGTTGGTTCGGGACACACGACAGGACTACGCAAATGTCGAGTCTACTCCCGTTGAGGCGGAGTTCCCCGATGTGTTTTCGAGCGAACTACCCGACATGCCGCCCAACCGAGAGATTGAATTCACTATCGATACATTTCCAAATACACAGCTGATCTCCAAGCCTCCATACAGAATGGTCCCTGCAGAACTGAGGGAATTGAAATGTCTGCTTCAGGAATTACTTGATCGTGGGTTCATCCGTCCGAGCGTGTCTCCTTGGGGCGTGCCTGTGCTCTTTGTGAAGAAGAAGGACGGAATGCTACGCCTCTGCATAGACTATCGGGAATTGAACAAAGTCACAATCAGAAACAAATATCCTCTGCCATGGATAGACGACTTGTTTGATCAGCTACAGGGGGCAGCAGTGTTTTCAAAAATTAACCTTCGCTCGGGTTACCACCAGCTGAAGATTAAGCCTGAGGACACGCCAAAGACTGCCTTTCGAACCCGCTACGGACATTATGAATTCATAATGATGCCGTTTGGACTGATGAATGCACCTGCTGCATTCATGGATTTGATGAACCGTGTATTTCGGCCTTTCATCGATAAATTCGTGGTGGTTTTTATCGATGACATCTTGGTGTACTCGAAGACTAGGGATGAGCACGCAGGACACCTGCGGATGGTGCTGCAAACCTTTTGAGACAATAAGTTGTATGCCAAATTGAGTAAATGTGAATTCTGGCTAGACAGTATATCCTTTTTGGGATATATTATCTCTTCGGAAGGCATTTCAGTTGATCTGAAGAAGGTAGAAGCCATTATGCAGTGGAAACGACCGGAGTCAGCTAGCGACATCCGAAGTTTTCTTGGACTGGCAGGCTACTATCGCAGTTTTATACAAAATTTTGCTAGAATTGCTTCGCCCTTGACTCAGCTCACACGGAAGGGTACGAAGTTTACTTGGACGGATGACTGTGAAGCTTCGTTTGCGGAGTTAAAGCAGAGCCTCGTCTCTGCCCTAATCCTTACTCTGCCGAACGGACCGGATGATTTTAAAATATATAGTGATGCATCAGGTAAAAGACTGGGATGTGTTCTGATGCAGAGGGATAAGGTGATAACCTTCGCGTCGAGGCAGTTAAAGCCTCACGAAAAGAACTATCCGACTCATGATTTGGAATTGGCTGCAGTAGTGTTTGCGTTGAAGCTATGGCGCCACTATCTTTATGGCGTGCCGTGTGAAATCTACACGGACCATAAGAGCTTAAAATACTTGTACACTCAAAAGGATTTGAATCTTCGGCAGCGACGATGGCTTGAACTCCTTAGCGACTTTGATCTCATGATCAGATACACGCCTGGCAAAGGAAACGTAGTAGCTGATGCACTGAGTTGAGTGTTCGTAGGGAGTTTGCCTATCAACGATATACTGTGCCAGGATCTTGGATCATTAGGCATTACTCTAAAGATCAGATACAAGAAGTCAGGGCAACTGGCGCAACTGCGCCTCGAACCTGACTTGTTACAAAAAGTCAAGGCTGCTCAGAAGGATGATCCATTCCTGCAAAAGATTCATGCCCTTATCTGAGCAGAAAAGGCGTCCGACTTTGCGGTAGGCACGGACGGGATACTTCGAGTGAAGGAAAGACTGTGTGTTCCAAACGACGTGGCCCTCAAACAAGAGATACTCACGAAGGCCCACTATGCTAGTTATACTTCTCATCTGGGTAGCACAAAGATGTATCGGGATCTTCGCACGACATTTTGGTGGCATGGCTTGAAACGGGATGTGGCGTAGTTTATGTCGCATTGTATGGCTTGTTAGAGAGTAAAGGCCGTACACTAGAAACCAGGCGGAGAGCTTCAGAACCTTGCTATTCCGGAGTGGAAATGGGATCATATAACGATAGATTTTATTGTTGGCTTGCCAAGGACGCAATGGGACATGATGTAGTCTGGGTTATTGTCGATCGAATCACCAAGTCAGCTCACTTTATGCCTATCAAATCTACTTGGAGTGCCGACCGCCTGGCTCAGATATATTTCAACAAAATCGTTCGACTCCACGGTGTGCCCGTATCCATAGTCTCCGATCGAGATGGTCGATTCATATCGCGTTTCTGGGGAAGCCTGCAGTCAGCAATGGGGACGAAGTTGAAGTTCAGCTCCGCCTACCATCCACAGACCGATGGCCAAACAGAATGTGTCAACCAGATCCTCGAAGACATGCTACGACTCTGCGCCTTGGATTTAAAGACTAGTTGGGACCTTCATCTACCGTTAGCCGAATTTGCTTACAATAATAGTTATCAATCAAGCATTCAAATGGTGCCGTATGAGGCATTATACGGGCGGAAGTGTTGATCTCCTATCTATTGGGACGAAGTTGGTGAACGGCAGATACTTGGCCCTGAGCTCGTGGAGCAGACTGTCCAGAAAGTTCAATTGATTCGGGAAAGATTAAAGGTAGCTCAAAGCCGTCAAAAGAGCTACGCAGATATACATCGTAGACCACTAGAGTTCCTAGTAGGCGACCGGGTATTCCTTAAAGTCTCGCCCATGCGAGGAGTCAGTAGATTCAGAGCAAAAGGAAAGCTAAGTCCGAGATTTGTTGGTCCGTTCGAAATACTAAAGTGGGTTGCCTCAGTTGCTTATCAGATTGAACTACCACCATCCCTATCTGACGTACATAATATTTTCCATGTTTCTCAACTTAGGAAATATGTGTACGATCCAAGCCACGTGGTAGACCTTGAACAACTGAACCTCAAGGCCGACTTGACGTATGTAGAACAACCAGTACAAATTTTGGATAGGAAAGAAAAGCTGCTTCGGACCCGTTCGGTTCCTCTTGTGCGCGTGCTTTGGCGGAATCACTCTGTCGAAGAATCTACTTGGGAGCTTGAATCAGAGATGAGGGAAAGGTTCCCCTTATTATTTCCTAGGGGTAGGTTCTATTCTTTAAGTTTTGGGATAAAACTTCCAATTAGTTGGGTAGGATATGGTGCCCCGTTCTCCCTATACGGTGAGCGCGGCTAAGAAATACAAGATGGTATCGTTCGATCGGGATAGATTGCAACAAGAACCCATCCTCTTTATGGATTTGCTTCTTCGGAATCGATTCCCATATTCAGTGGACCGTGTCCTCGGGATCGACTTAGCGACAGAGTCAGAAGGGACCTCTCCGCTGCATTCTTTTGTTGCCTAGTTTTCGCTGTCTCTTGTTGCTTTCGTGCTTTGAGTTGGTTTTCGGATTTGCTTGAGGTTTCTTGAACGGTTTTAACGAATTTTATTATTTTCGTTCTTCGAACTGCACTTCAATTCCGACAATGGAAAGAGTGGAAGAGGTATTGATCAGCTGTTCGTGGCAATGCAGGTGATCTAGCAGTAGGCGTCGCTCGAACGGACTCCTAAAGCACCTCTTTCCTTCTTCCTTCCAACTACTAAGTGAGTGGCTACCATCCCGATTAGCTAGCCCTTCTTGCTAGTCTTCACATCTGAATCTTGTATTCGTGCTTGCCCTGATCAAACGATACCAAGTAATAAGTAAAATATATCAAAATAATAAGGGAATAGACTTGGATCAGTATGCTTGTCATTGAAACTTGTGTACGGTTACTTACTTACATGCTTGCTCGTTTGAATTATTCTTCATATGCATAAATACAAGTTAGAATGCTTACTTCTTCTATAAATATGCTATATGTAGAACACTCTTTGCCATGCAATAATTGATCAGGGAGACTATGCAAAATAAACCATACAATGCTATATATCTCTTGCTTTCATTGCCTTAGTTACATAAATGGTAAACTTAACACAAATGCCATTGATCATGGACAACTTGTGCACAAGGCCTTTGGGTTCCTGCGGACGGTTGCTGGGGCACTGGCACCGATCCGATCCGGACAGAACTTCATGATAGTCTCATGTCCCAGGCAGGATTATGCAGCGCCTCCATTACTTCGTTGCATACCATCCTTTCCCATAGACTATACCATCCATTATGGCATCAAGCCAGTGATCCCCACGTATATTTAAACCTGTTGCAACTAACTTGCGTCTTCTTGGCAGGGAAGGCAGGGTAAGTATTATACAGGTGGTTCAGACGGACAGGTAAATGTCATCGAGCGGTAGCAGGTTATTTCATTGATTTATATATATATTACTTGCTGTAAAATGAACTAAGGCAAGATAGAAAGACCACAATAAATATGCAAGCTTCATTAAAACAATGTGTTGATTGGTATAGTTCGGTTAGCTTGCCTTCACCAGTACGTTTCGATGTACTGACCCTCGTTGAAACAGGTTCCCCGCGCTAAGGAGAACCAAGCGAGGAGCAAAAGTCTTTCCCCCAATCCAGTCCAGCTGTAGGCACGCCTTGACCCGTGGCAACCTTTTAAAGTATTTTGAAGAAGAAGCTAGCCACCAAGCGAATATGCAGCTTCGTGGCAAGGCCGTCGTTCCAACCGGAGGTTTTATATTTTGAGTTATAGTAAAGGATGTAATGTACATGACTGCTATCTCATTTTGTGTCAACACTTTTGTAAGCCCATGGAGGCAAATCCTTATGACTCAGTTCAAGGAGTTTGTAATAGATGTTCATATTATCAATAAAGAGAACTTTTCCATGCTTCAATCTGTGTTTCAATTTATCTGCGTACTCTGAATATGTGCTCGTTATGAGAAAATAAAATACTTAGCCTTGTGCGGTGCGTAACCTAGGCCCGTCACGCCCGGGGGACGACTATCGATTCCACGGAATCGGGGTATGATATGTTGGTATCAGAGCACAGCTTCAAAGTTCCTTTAACTCTTGAACTGGAAAAGTTCCCTTAGCAATAAATTCCTGTGCGAACTCCTGAACTCGTTAAGGCCAAAATGAGATACGTTCATGCAATAAGTCCATAATACCTTATGATCCTGATGTAATTTACCTTCTTTCGAAGGAATGACGCAAGCGCAACCATTAGCGCTAGCACCAGGCGAGACACAGGATCAGGAGAGCAGCTCCGGCACATCAACCAGCTCTCGGAGCCAACGGGGCATGTCTTAAGCCGATCTGCTTCAGCAAGTAATGCAAATGTTAGAAGCACAACGACAGAGAGATGATGCCTGCCAAGCCAAGTTCGAGATCAATCTAGAGGCCCGACTCTCAGTCCAACAAAAGCAGGTAGATACCCTACAACAGCTTGTTCAGAATATGGCCTCCAACCATTCCGCAGCGACAGCAGCAACTCCGGTGGAACAACCAATACTTGAAGTCGAGACACCGCTAGCGCCAAGGACGAGGGAAGTGACTGGCTTCACCTTTGGTAACTTCAAGAAGGTCTGCAATACGCCATTTAAAGGGACTAAGGACCCAATCATGGCCCTAGATTGGCTCGCCGAGCTTGAAGACCATTTTTCTCTCCTAGAAGTGCCGGAAGACAAGCGCGTCGCCTGTGCCCAACTACACCTTTGCCTCAATGCGTACGACTGGTGGGGCGTACATCGACGATCTCTTAAACTTGGCCATAGAGAGGAGGTGATCGCGTGGACGACTTTTCGTGTCGCGTTTGAGAAGGAGTTTATACCCCCGCATGTACGCCGTCAGAGAGAAAACGAGTTTGTACAACTATGGTAGGGTAGCATGACAGTAAAGCAATACTCTGCAGAATTCAACAAGCTTGCTAAGTTTGCTAGCTCCTACCTACCCGATGCAGCGAGCCATGCCAGACGATTCGAAGGAGGGCTACGTCCGGGCATCCATGCACACGTAGTCGTTCCGTAGTATCAGACAATGCGGAAAGTTTTAAACCATGCCCTCTCCCTAGAACCGCAGTATCCTCACGTTGCTGCCGGTGCTGTGCAAACCTCCAATCACAAACGCCAAGGCAACGATAGAGGAAACACCGCTGCAAAGCGCCCTAACAATGACGGTTCGAAAAAGGGAAATCCAGGGCCACTATGTTCCTTCTGCGGAAAGCTCTACCATACAGCCGATAAATGCCGTCAGAAACTAGGCTTATGCGTCATTTGTGGAGATACGAACCACGGGATTAGTGATTGTCCTCAGAGCCTCCACAATCGTCGCACTCAACAACCAAATCAGACTGCGGCAAACCAGGCCAACCGAGCTGCACCTCAGCAAGGGCGTAATCAGGCTCAAGGCCGGGTCTATACCATGACATGGGAAGAAGCTTTAGCCTCGGACACCGTGGTGTCAGGTACTTTGCTTTTTAATAACATACCTGCCCGTGTTCTATTTGATTCTGGTGCAACATATAGCTTTATATCTACAAACTTTGCCACAGAGAACAATATAGAAATGACTCCGTTGCATTTAGATTTAAGTGTTAGCACCCCATCTGGTACAAAAATACCTGTCCGTTCAGTCTGCCAAGGTGGTCACGTCTGTATTGGAGGAAGAAAACTATTGCTTGATGTTTTAGTTCTAGATGTTCGGGACTATGACATCATTTTGGTAATGGATTGGCTTGGCGCCTGCGCGACAACTATAGAGTGTGCAGAGAAATGCGTCCTTTTCCGTCTGCCTGGAGAAGCTGAGTTTTGTTACACTAGTAGTCCAGCGACAGATACGACCAGGGCCTGCATGGTGATATCTGCAATATCTGCTCGGCGAATGCTCCACTCGGGCTGCGAGGGATTTCTAGTGTCGGTTCGGGACACACGAAAGGACTACGCAAACGTTGAGTCTACTTTCGTTGAGGCAGAGTTCCCCGATGTGTTTCTGAGCGAACTACCCGGCATGCCGCCCAACCGTGAGATTGAATTCACTATCGATACATTTCCAAATACACAGCCGATCTCCAAGCCTCCGTACAGAATGGCCCCTGCAGAACTGAGGGAATTGAAATGTCAACTTCAGGAATTACTTGATCGAGGGTTCATCCATCCGAGCGTGTCTCTTTGGGGTGTGCCTGTGCTCTTTGTGAAGAAGAAGGACGGAACGCTACGCCTCTACATAGACTATCGGGAATTGAACAAAGTCACAATCAGAAACAAATATCCTCTGCCATGGATAGACGACTTGTTTGATCAGCTACAGGGGGCAGCAGTATTTTCAAAAATTGACCTTCGCTCGGCTTACCACCAGCTGAATATTAAGCCTGAGGACACGCCAAAGACTGCCCTTTGAACCCGCTATGGACATTACGAATTCACAGTGATGCCGTTTGGACTGATGAATGCACCTGCTACATTCATGAATTTGATGAACCGTGTATTTCGGCCTTTCATCGATAAATTCGTGGTGGTTTTTATCGATGACATCTTGGTATACTCGAAGACTAGGGATGAGCACGCAGGACACCTGCGGATGGTACTACAAACCCTTCGAGACAATAAGTTGTATGCCAAATTGAGTAAATGTGAATTCTGGCTAGACAGTATATCCTTTTTGGGACATATCATCTCTTCGGAAGGCATTTCAGTTGATCCGAAGAAGGTAGAAACCATTATGCAGTGGAAACGACCGGAGTCAGCTAGCGACATCCAAAGTTTTCTTGGACTGGTAGGCTACTACCGCAGGTTTATACAAAATTTTGCTAGAATTGCTTCGCCCTTAACTCAGCTCACACGGAAGGGTGGGAAGTTTACTTAGACGGACGACTGTGAAGCTTCATTTTCGTAGTTAAAGCAGCGCCTCGTCTCTGCCCCAATCCTTACTCTGCCGAACAGACCGGATGATTTTAAAATATATAGTGATGCATCAGGAAAAGGACTGGGATATGTTCTGATACAGAGGGATAAGGTGATAGCCTTCGCATCGAGGCAGTTAAAGCCTCATGAGAAGAACTATCCGACTCATGATTTAGAATTGGCTGCAGTAGTGTTTACGTTGAAGCTATGGCGCCACTACCTTTATGGCATGCCGTGTGAAATCTATACGGACCATAAGAGCTTGAAATACTTGTACACTCAAAAGGATTTGAATCTTCGGCAGCGGCGATGGCTTGAACTCCTTAGCGACTTTAATCTCATGATCAGATTCACGCCTGGCAAAGGAAACGTAGTAGCTGAAGCACTGAGTCGAGTGTTCATAGAGACTTTGCCTATCAATGATATGCTGTGCCGGGATCTTGGATCATTGGGCATTACTCTAAAGATCAGATACAAAAAGTCAGGGCAACTGGCACAACTGCGCCTCGAACCTGACTTGTTACAAAAAGTCAAGGCCGCTCAGAAGGATGACCCATTCCTGCAAAAGATTCATGCCCTTATCTCAGCAGAAAAGGCGTCCGACTTTGCGGTAGGCACGGACGGGATGCTTCGAGTGAAGGAAAGACTATGCGTTCCAAACAACGTGACCCTCAGACAAGAGATACTCACAAAGGCCTATTATGCTAGTTATACTTCTCATCCGGGTAGCACAAAGATGTATCGGGATCTTCGCACGACGTTTTGGTGGCACGGCTTGAAACGGGATATGGGGCAGTTCATATCACATTGCATGGCTTGTCAGAGAGTAAAGGCCGAACACCAGAAACCAGGCGGAGAGCTTCAGAACCTTGCTATTCCGGAGTAAAAATAGGATCATATAACGATGGATTTTATTGTTGGCTTGCCAAGGATGCAACGGGGACATGATGCAGTCTGGGTTATCGTCGATCGACTCACTAAGTCAGCTCACTTTCTGCCTATCAAATCTACTTAAAGTACCGACAGCCTGGCTCAGATATATCTCAATGAAATCGTTCGACTCCACGGCGTGCCCGTATCCATAGTCTTCGATCGAGATGGTCGATTCATATCGCATTTCTGGGGAAGCCTGCAGTTAGCAATGGGGACGAAGTTGAAGTTCAGCTCCGCCTACCACCCATAGACTGACGGCCAAATAGAACGTGTCAACCAGATCCTCGAAGACATGCTGCAACTCTGTGCCTTGGATTTGAAGACTAGTTGGGACCTTCATCTACCGTTAGCCGAATTTGCTTACAACAATAGTTATCAATCAAGCATTCAAATGGTGCCGTATGAGGCGTTATACGGGCGAAAGTGTCGATCTCCTATCTGTTGGGACAAAGTTGGTGAACGGCAGATACTTGGCCCTGAGCTCGTGGAGCAGACTGTCCAGAAAGTTCGATTGATTCGGAAAAGATTAAAGGTAGCTCAAAGCCGTCAAAAGAGCTACGCAGATATATATCGTAGACCACTAGAGTTCCTAGTAGGCGACCGGGTATTCCTCAAAGTCTCGCCCATGCGAGGAGTCAGCAGATTCGGAGCAAAAGGAAAGCTAAGTCCGAGATTTGTCGGTCCGTTCAAAATACTAAAGCGGATTGCCTCAGTTGCTTATCAGATTGCACTATAACCATCCCTATCCGACGTACATGATATATTCCATGGTTCTCAACTTAGGAAATATGTGTACGATCCAAGCCACGTGGTAGACCTTAAACAACTGAACCTCCAGGCTGACTTGACGTATGTAGAACAACCAGTGCAAATTTTGGATAGGAAAGAAAAGCGGCTTCGGACCCGTTCGGTTCCTCTAGTGCGCGTGCTTTGGCGGAATTACTCTGTCGAAGAATCTACTTGGGAGCTTGAATCAGAGATGAGGGAAAGGTTCCCCTCATTATTTCCTAGTGGTAGGTTCTATTCCTTAAGTTTCGGGATAAAACTTTCAATTAGTTGGGTAAGATGTGGTGCCCCATTCCGCCTATTCGGGGAGCGCGGCTAAGAAATACAAGACGGTATCGTTCGATCGGGATAGATTACAACAAGAACCCATCCTCTTTATGGATTTGCTTTTTCGGAATCGATTCCCATATTCAGTGGACCGTGCCCCCGGGATCAACTTAGTGGCAGAGTCAGGAGGGACCTCTCCGCTGCATTCTTTTGTTGCCTAGTTTTCGCTGTCGCTTGTTGCTTTCATGCTTTGAGTTGGTTTTCAGATTTGCTTGAGATTTCTTGAACAGTTTCGATGAATTTCATTATTTTCGTTCTTCGAACTGCACTTCAATTCCAATAATGGAAAGAGTGGAGGAGGTATTGATCAGCTGTTCGTGGCAATGCAGGTGATCTAGCAGTAGGCGCCGCTCGAACGGACTCATAAAGCACCTCTTTTCTTCTTCCTTCCAACTACTAAGTGAGTGGCTACCATCCCGGTTAGCTAGCCCTTCTTGCTAGTCTTCACATCTGAATCTTGTATTCGTGCTTGCCCCGATCAAACAATACCAAGTAATAACTAAAAGATATCAAAATAATAAGAGAATAGACTTGGATCAGTATGCTTGTCATTGAAACTTGTGAACGGTTACTTACTTACATGCTTGCTCTTTTGAATTGTTCTTCATATGCATAAATAGAAGTTAGAATGCTTACTTCTTCTATAAATATGCTATATGTAGAACACTCTTTGCTATACAACAATTGATCAGGGAGACTATGCAAAAAAACCATACAATGCTACATATCTCCTAATTTTATTGCCTCAGTTACATAAATGGTAAACTTAACACAAATACCGTTGATCACAGAAAACTTGTGCACAAGGCCTTTGGGTTCCTGCGGACGGTTGCTGGGGCACTGGCACCGATCCGATCCGGACGGAACTTCATGATAGTCTTATGTCCCGGGCAGGATTATGCAGCAGCTCTATTACTTCGTTGCATACCATCCTTGCCCATAGACTATACCGTCCATTATAGCATCAAGCCAGTGATCCCTACGTATTATTAAACCTGTTACAACTAACTTGTGTCTTCTTGGCAGGGAAGGCAGGGTAAGTATTATATAGGTGGTTCAAACGGACAGGTAAATATCACAGAGCAGTGGCAGGTTATTTTATTGATTTCTATATCTATTGCTTGCTGTAAAATGAACTAAGGCAAGATAGTAAGACCACAATAAATATGCATGCTTCATTAAAACAATGTGTTGATTGGTATAGTTGGGTTAGCTTGCCTTCACCAGTATGTTTCGATGTACTGACCCTCGTTGAAATAGGTTTCCCATGCTAAGGAGAACCAAGCGAGGAGCAGAAGTCTTTCCCCCAATCCAGTCCAGTTGTAGATACGCCTTGACCCGTGCCAACCTTTTGAAGTATTTTGAAGAAGAAGCTAGCCACCAAGCGAATATGCAGCTTCGTGGCAAGGCCGTCGTTCCAACCGGAGGTCTTATATTTTGAGTTGTAGTAAAGGATGTAATGTATAGGACTGCTATCTCATTTTGTGTCAACACTTTTGTAAGCCCATAGAGGCAAATCCTTATGACTCAGTTCAAGGAGTTTGTAATAGATATTCATATTATCAATAAAGAGAACTTTTCCAAGCTTCAATCTGTGTTTCAATTTATCTGCGTACTCTGAATATGTGCTCGCTATGCGAAAATAAAATACTTAGCCTTGTGCGGTGAGAAACCTTGGCCCGCACGGCGGTCACGCCCGGGGGACGACTATCGATTCCACGGAATCGGGGTATGAAAAAAGTGATCGACCGCAGATCAGACACCTATAGCAATTATTCCCCAGAATTATTTTTATTGTACTTAACATCCTCGTATAGGATTAATTGTACTCTTTTTCTTGTTTGTAGGCAAAAAAAGAAAGGTTTTGTATAAACCCTCTTCTTCTCTCATTTTTGTTTATTCAAACAGACGTGGACGATGGTGATGACAAGGACGACGAGGGTGATGATGATATTAGGGTCGATGATGAGGATGATAATGGTGACGAAGGTGGTTAAGGTGATAACAACGATGACGATGGCAATAATGATGATGAAGGTAATAAAGGTTGTGATGATGGTCGTGGATGATGGTGGTGATAGGCTACGAGGCTCGCCGAAATTCGGCCAGGCGAGGTGGCTGGACAGGGAGAGGGAGAAAAAGTCAACGAGGGAGAGGGGGATGGAAATGGTGGTGGTGTTAATGGGAGGTGCTACTCCGGCCATGGGGAGGCTGAGCAGGAAGGAGGAGGTGGAGGCCAGGGTGGCAGGCGGAGGTGTTTGCGCTGGTGGTAGTGACTGGCTGAAGGAGGTGGCCGAGGAGGAGAAGGAGTCGAGGGGGGGACCTGTGCTGCAGGGTCTGTGGTTGGGAATGCGGGTGGCTGGTGGTGACGGTGGTGAGGTGGAGTGCAGTCGAGGTCGTCGACGAGGTCGGCGAGGGCGGAGGAAGGACAGGTCGAGACGTTAGTGGTGGTGGTGGCATTGCTGGTGGTCGACGACAGAGAGCTCGGGGTGTCGTGGCAGCAGGGAGATGAAGTTCAGGTGGTGGTCGTTTTAGAGGCGGGGAAGTCGGGCCCGGTGATGGTGGGTCGACGGACTCCGGTTGAGGGAGATCGAGGCGAGGAAGGAGAGGACAGGAGGTCGTCGATCCGGTGGAGCTGACAGCGGGCCACGACTGAGGGAAGTCGGAGGGATGGCTGCTGCAGGCGGTCAGGGTGCACAGCAGTTGGAGAAGGAGGAGGCGAGCGGTGGATGTCGAGGACAGGCCGCGGGGAAGTGAGGAGGAGGACGGCGAGGGTCAAGCGAGGGCTGCTCCGGCGAGGCTGGGCTCCAGCGGGAGCTTCGGCGATGGATTGGCCGGGGAAGGTGGTGAACAGGGAATAGGGGAGGAGGTGTCGGCTGTGTAGTTTTCTAGGTTTGGGTTTTGATGTAAATTAGAAAAGAAAAGAAAAGGAAAAGGAATAATGTTGTATATTTATACACGAAGGGGGTTTGGTTTGACCTAGGAAAGTTTGACCTAGGTCAACACTCTCTTGGGTTGGGCCTTGGGCTCACATGGGGATGTTTGGAGGGCCACAATTGCATTGATTAAATGCAAGGATTGGATTAAAATAAAAGGGTGATGTTGCGCGTTTGTACATTCCGAAAATTATGGGAAAAAATTCACGTGAAGGGAAAATTGGGTTTTCTTCATGCATTGTCCAATGGTGTGGACATCTCAATGCATTTTTGCATAAAAATGCCCAACAATTGGGAAAATTGCACAAGGATGGAAATTGAGTTTTAATTAATTAAAATACCGCGCATGGTGTTCTGGATTTAATTAGGAGTACATAGAGATAAAATTAGGTGGGACACAAGTGTCAGGGACATAGAGGATACATTATAGAATATTAATAAAATTTTGGTTGTATAAAACGGTCAAGATTGTGTCTCCAATTTCGATTGGAACGCACAAGGGTACAGAGTCGTATTTATTTAGAATTACAATAATATCGTCCGCGACTTTTATTGTGCGACTAAAATGTAGCACAAGAAAGCAATATTATAAGTTACACAAAGGTCAGAATAGTAGGCGAGCACGTCTAGGACAAGGTTGCAAAATTTGTAGAAAGGCAATGGCTAGTGAGGTGCTCCAATTATCGAAGCAACGGTAAGATGTGCTAAGCGATATAAAATATCGCATAATTAAATAATTGTCGTGTTCTAATTCTAATTGGATTCTACTTAGACCTAATTTCTCTATATATGCCAAGTAGCCCTAATTTTGGGTGAGGGGGTTTACGGAGGAGGTCTTCTCTTCGAGTCTCATTGTTCATTAGATGTTCTTATATGGTTTCCCTTACATTCTAGTTTGGCAGTGGATTTGTTTCCACCCGACTATTATTCCTTGATACTTCATATTGAGATTCAGTTATATAGTAGATTGGTTATTTATTTCTATTTGATTTTGTGGATGAGATTTAGTTATGACCTGTGACTTATGATAATATATATACCACATGTGAGTTAACATTCATATTACAGTGTACGTGTATATTATGGTATCCATATATTGGAGTTGCCATATACATACAGCTGTCATGCTTACGTATTCCTAGTCCTACGTACTTTGGGACTGGGGCATGACATATTTTTGTGGTGGCCCATGCAGGTCGAGACATATTGTCTTGGTTACGTTACTGTACCGAGCAAGCCTGCGCATATGATTAGAGTATATGATCTCATCCACTTATTTAATTACCTCCCTTGATTTTGTTCTGCATTCTTATTTGATTGCTTGCATTGCATCTTGCTTGATCCTTTCTCAACGTTAATCTTTTCTTTTCTTTCGTGCTTGATAGGGGTTAGGAAGATGACTTATACTAGGTATATACACTCTAATGTTCAATAACACTATTAGTTAAATTCTTGTAAGTTGGGTAGTATGCCTCATAACCTAATATCACATAGTTCTTTTAACACATTAATAAAGTGACACCAACTATAGACTTGCATAAGAATATAGTGTTTATCCAGATAGTAGAACTTAGAGGCCCATACTGTCACGACCCGCACCCGGTATAGGGGCACGAGAGCGTGGGTACGTCCAGCCTACGCCGCAGCATCGGCGGTAGAACGCTGTCTAGGTCATATAACTATCTAATCAATCTCACATGAATATCCAACTCCATAAGGAGACGCAGATATCACAAAATAATATGGAAATATACTCAATCACATAAGCTAAGGCACGATGAGATATCGAAGCAAGCAATAAAATATGAGACAAGTCTAAACAACAATAAATAATCTAACCTGCAATCAATAACATCCAGTCTCCAAGTATGCTGGAAGCAAGTCCTCTATGTCACAGTCTGAAAAAAATATCCAGTCAGGATTGGAACGAAATACACCTCTAACAGCAGTTCCATGTATATTGACAAAAACTATAACACAGTGTAAAGAAATACAAGACAGATAGGAAAAACTTGAACACGTGGCATCGTTTGGAGTCCGAAGCTATGCGCAATGGCTTCTGGAAGATGAAGGAACCCTAAATGGCAATTCTCCAAAAATTGGCTGAAGAAAAACCCTAAAAAATAACTAAACTAATATATATATATATAGAGTAGAGAGAAAGAGCAGCCGCGGCTCAGGAGCTTGCCACATGGCAGCCATCCGTGGCTCCCCGCCCAGATCCAGCGGTCGTAGATCTACGCGGCTCGGCTCAGCTGAGTCCGACTCGGACTTGGACGCGGCTCGGCTCGGCTCGGCTTCACCCGCGGTCGCTGACAGGCGGGCCCCGCACTGTTGGCTGCTGGAGGCTGACAAGAGGGCCCCCTGTTTGCTGACTGGGCAGAAATAATTTCTTTTTGGGTTTTCTTTTTTAGAAAATAGTTTTTAATTCAGTTTTTTATAATTAACTCAAAATAAATGCTAAAAATAATCAGAAAATTCCCAAAAAATTCTAAAAAATATATTTTATTATTTAGAACCTAAAATAAAAGTTTGGGATATTTTTAAATATATTTGTCCCTAAAATAAATTCTTGAAAGTCCTAGAAAATTAGGATTACTAGTTTTTAATTAACAAAAAATTATGGAAAAATTCTACTAGCCCCAAATTAAACTAATAACAACATTTAAGCACGAATTTTAGGATACGGAGGTTACACATACCCCCATTTGGTCGACCAGAGACTTAGATAAGAAGTTAGTATAGCAACTGTAGAGGCACAACACCGATCTTCTTGGTGAACTTAAAATATTTTTGTACCTTCTTTCATCATAATCTAGCGTACTTATATTTTCTGAACTACCTTGACTTATACTGCTATTATAGCCTAGTTTTGCAAGCTTATTCTTTTATCGAGCTTGTTCATGACATATGTATTATTGGGTGCACACACTAATATAATTGTCTATTTAGAATCAGTGTCTTATGGTCTGATCAACCTCAGTGCGCTTGGTTTGCTCTTCACATGACTACCTTACGTAGATTAAGATATATAGTTGACTCAACTTGTTAGATGAATATACTTGCCCTCTAGACAAGTTAGAGCATATCATATCAGGTACATAACTATTCTGATATGAACATGTGAATAGGAATTTACCAAAAAATTTTTAAGATTTCAATCCACAACTGCCTTGACAACTCTCTTTTGAATTCTTAAAATCGCCTTGAATCCCGTACTTGTATTCTATCACCTCCTTCTTGAATTCTTTATTGTTGTTTTCCTTTTTTCCCTATTTCGGAAAGACGAACGCTCGTGCTTGATATAAGTTTGACACACATAGAATACTAGATATACCCCAAAGGCCAATCGCATTACTTGGTGACTAATTTCGTAATTAAGGGCATATCATAGGGGATATATTTGGTGTTAAAACTTTTGATGATTAAATAATTTGAGATTTTTTTTAAATGTATAGCCTTATGTGATAGATGGATAAATTCTAAGTTGGGTAGAAGTCGCATTGATAACTTGAGGTAAATTTTTTTTAGATTGTGATCAAGTAAGATTAGATTGAGAGATTTAAGTCATTTTAAATTTTGGGAATTTTTTTGAAGAATGATTAAGATGATGAGGATTTAATAAAATTTGATATCTTGATATTGAGGATCAAATATTTATACTTTGAGCACATGATTTAAATTTTGAATATTGAAGGTTGAATCATCAATTTAAAGTTTGATGATAAATATTGAAATTTAGACTTGAACAATTGGTGAATTAGATTTAAATTTTTTATAATTTGATGATTTGAACTAAAAGTTAAATTTTGATTGTTAGATCACCCATTTGAAATATTGATGATGGAAATTGAATTTAAAATTTGAAGAGTACGGAATTCATACGTTGAGAATAGGAATTTTTTTATTAGAATTGTTATTATTTAAAATCTAGAGGAGATTATGATAGTTGGAGATCGTGATGTAAAAATTAATGTGGATTATTTAAATCTTGAAGATATTATATGGATTCAATTTAAATTTGGATGTTGATGATTTAAAAAAGTGAGAAGAGATTACAATAGGTTGAATTTTGATTTGAATAGTGATTATCTTAATTTTGAAGTGATTGTGATGGATTTGAATAAATTTTGTTATTTAAATTTTTGGAAGAGATTGCGATTGACTTGCCTTATAAACAAATGTAAAGGATTTAGAAAATCATGCCTTATTTTTTAATTTCGAGGACGAATTTTTTGTAAGTTGGGTAGATTGTGTGGTGCCCCGTTCCTCCTATTCGGGAAGCGCTACTAAGAAATACAAGACGATATCATTCGATCGGGATAGATTGAATCAAGAACTCATCCTCGTTATGGATTTGTCTCTTCTGAATCGATTCCCATATTCAGTGGACCGTGCCCCTAGGATCGACTTAGCGGCAGAGTCAAGAGGGACCTTTCCGCTGCATCTTTTGTTGCCTAGTTTTCGTTGTCGCTTGTTGCTTTTGTGCCTTGAGTTTTCTTGAACAGTTTCGATGGATTTCATTATTTTCGTTCGTTGAACTGCACTTCAATTTCGATATTGGAAAGAGTAGAAGAGGTATTGATCAGCTGTTCGTGGCAATGCAGGTGAACCAGCAGTAGGCAACGCTTGTAAAACCCCATATTTTTTAATATTTTTAATTAATTAATTATTAGAATTTATTTATATTAGTTTAGTTAATTAGAAAATATGACTTAATGATTTAATTACTTAGATAAATTAATTATTTAGAATTGTTGGACAAAGTCCTATTATTTTATTTTAGGAATCTCGTGGAAGGGTGATAGAATTTTTAGAATTTAATTGGGTATAAATGTATTTTTATATACCTTAAATATAGATGCAAATAAATAAATTGTGTAATAGTAATAATAATCATTAGTTATAATAGTAATAATAATCATTAGTTATAATAATAATAATAATAATTAGTTATAATAAAAAAAAAAATTAATGTTAGTAATAATAGTATTAAGAAAAGAATAAGAAATGAGAATAAAAAGAAAAGAAGGAATAAAAGAAAAGAAATTTTTTTAACCAAAACCATAATTACCTTAAGTAAAGTTAACCCACTAGGAGTCCTAACAACCCCAACCCGTTAAAGAAATCCCCAGTAGCAGCAACTACTCACCCCTTCGCATACCCGTGCGTGACCCATTTTTCATCCCTGCTCCTCTCTCCCTCTACATATAAGTGATAACCCAAACCCTAACCCTAACCTACTCACCTCGACCGCCGCCACCGAAGACCACAACGCCGGCCAGAGAACGCCCAGCAGTCGCCGCTCGCACGGCCATGCGTCACCTGCGACAACAGGAAATCGCAGCAATGTGCCTCTTTCACGCGTTGTTTCCTGCCTCCTCGCTCACCCAAATTTGACCTCGTCTTCACTGGTATGATCCTGACCTATCCCTCTTCTAATCCCGTAGATTAGTTTCCATCGTGCAATACGCAAAACTAGGTAAAAATTGATGCCAAGTCGAGAAAAAACCACGTCATTTAATTTTAGAAAATCAGTTGCGATAACCCATGTTCAAGGGCTCGTATCTCCCACCACAGGGATCCAAACCTAGAAATTCTTTTTGCTATGGAAAGAACACCTGATCGAGATTATTCTTTGTCAATTATATTATTTTATCTGGTGTTATATGCAAAAATAAATTAGGTTGAAAACTCATGAAAAATTATTTTTAAAATATTAAAATTTGGGATACAGAGCGCGCCCCACCAAACGGGACTGCCTCGTCATGTACCAAGTGCACTAAAAGGTGCACACGGTATACCCAGATGTGTGGACTTTCGCAGAAACTGATTTGGACGTGTGTGGGCGTCAAAATTACCCCGTATCCGCAAAAAATCCCCGTATCGCGACTTTTGCAAAATACTGCACCATTTAGTGTACGCTCGTCATAATGCGACGAAACTTGCGCCATTAGATTCGTGGTATCGCGCTGGTCCTGTGACCCAAGTTTTACGCGATTCTGAGATAGTTGACCAAGCCGTCTAATTGTGGGCCCCATAGTTGACTTTTTGAGCAAAATTGTGTTCGGCTCACCGGAATCCATATTTGGATATACCGTTGAGTTCGTATTGCCATTTAGAATTGGTTTAACCTATAAATTTATTCTATTTAGAGACCTTTACCCCTGGCACGCTTTTCGGTGCAAAGTAGACCACTAGTAGACCCCGCTTTTACCCGAAATTACCATTTTGCTCCTATGTCCAAATTGGACGAAAGGGTAGTGTTTTCTAGCTATCTCACTTATTATGAGAACATTGGTGATGTTTATTTCAGCATCCGGAGACGTTCATTCTAAGGCCGTAGCTTCTGATCCTGTGTGCTTGACTCCTAGACGTTACACCTTGCAGCTTTCTTACCAGGCAAGATACCTTGCCAAATTATTTACAGTACTTTGCATGCTTATTATATTTCTGTATATTCATTACAATTCTGTATATTCATTGCATGTGTAGTTTCTTTCAGTCATTACTATATATTAGATATGTTGACACACACATGGCACTTAGTATCATGAGAGGAGAATCAGTAGGCGTATGGGCTTTAACCACTCTGGTGAACCGTAGTAACTAGCACGCACTATGGTAGTCGTGTCCGATGGTTGCTACCCCCGTGGTATATCGATTGATGGAGTCACGAGGGTAGCTACCCCCCCGGTATGTCGGCTGATGATGTTCCTGACGTGTGTGTGAGTTGTGAGATTAGATAGAGTAGCCTACCCATGCCCATATGTCAAAAAGTTGTCCTCATTTGCATTCATATAGATTGTCTTGTACAGCGTACTTATATATTTTCAAATATTATGCATGTTTACTGTATTCAATTGGCTTGCTTCTATGTATTTTGTTACGTCCCTCTGAGGACCTGGTCCCTTTCCAGGTGTAGATGTTCATGATAATTTACAAGAGCACGGATCAGGACTTACTACTTATCTCTTCCGAGGAGGTCTTACCTTCGAAGCATCTTTGATTATCTCTAGCGATGGATCATTTCGCTGATACCTTTATATCATCATCTTATTTATATTGGAGATTACCCATCTCCCTCATTTTAGTATTGATATAGTCATTGGTAGTGGATTTGTCTCCACCCGACTATTATTTTGGATTATTCAGACTCATTATTCTAGTTTAGTTATTTCTTTACTATGACTTGTTGTGTGGATGAGATTGGTATATCTTTTACTTGTGACACTATATATACCACATGTGAGTTTATATTCATATTACAGCGTACGTGTGTATGATGATATCCATATATTGGAGTTGCCATATACATACGGCTGGCATGCTTACGTGTTCCTAGTCCTACGTATTTTGGGACTGGGGCGTGACAACGCTCGAACGGACTCCTGAAGCACCTCTTTCCTTCTTTCTTCCAACAAACTAAGTGAGTGGCTTATATTCGATTCAGTTGGCCCTTCTTCCAGTCTTCACATCTAAAAATCTTGTATTCGTGCTTGCCCCGATCAAACGATACCAAGTAATAACTAAAAAGATGTCAAGATAAAAGGGAATAGACTTGGATTATTTTGCTTGTCAACTAAACTTGTGAACGGTTACTCACTTGCATACTTGTTCGTTTGGAATGTTCATCATATGCATAAATACAAGTTAGAATGTTTACTCCTTCTATAAATTATGCTATATGTAGAACACTCCTTGCCATGAAATAATTGATCAGGGAGACTATGCAAAATAAATCATACAATGCTACCTGTCACCTGATTTCATTGCCTCAGCTACATAAATGGTTAAACTTAAAATATATGTCGTTTGATCACAGAAAACTTGTGCACAAGGCCTTCGGGTTCCTGCGGACGGTTGCTGGGGCACTGGCACCGATCTGATTCGGACGGAACTTCATGATCGTCTTATGTCCCGGACAGGATTATGCAGCGCCTCCAGTGCTTTATTGCATACCATCCTCGTCCATAGACTATATCATCTAATTTGGCATAAAGCCAGTGATCCCCTCGTATATTTAAACCTGTTGCAAACTAACTTGTGTCTTCGTGGCAGGGAAGGACATGGTAAGTATTGTGCAGGAGGTTCAGACGGGAAGGTAAATGTCACCGAGCGGTGGCAAGTATTTCATTAATTTCTATATCTATTGCTTGCTGTAAAATGAACTAAGTGTAAATCCCCTGATTTTTTATGAATTTAAAAAATGGATTTTTTGGAATTTTTACTAATTAAAACTAATGTATTTTGAATTTAAATAATTTTTAAATGTTGTTAAATAATATTAAAATATTATAAAAATAATATTTTATGGTGTAAAATAAAAAATTAGACATAGGGTAATTTTTCGAGAATTTATTAGACCCCAGAAATATTTTTAAAGACCAAAAAACTAATATATAATTAAACCCTGATTAAACCGGGTTTATTTTTAATTAACCAACCGAACCAACCCAGACCGGTTTAATAAACCCAACCCTGAGTCTGTGGGTCGGATCCGGGTCTAACCCGTAACCCGAAACCCGCAGACCCAAACCCGCTTTCTGTTTAGCGGATCGGGCCGGATCCACCGCCCGACCCGACCCGTCACCGCCCGACCCGAAGCCCCTCTTCTCCCCCGACCGTTTTAGCCTTCGCCTGCCGCGTAACCGGCGGCGCCGCTTCATTTCCCCTCCCCCGTAACCGCCCGTCGGCTGCTCCGCTCCTCAGCCGCTCCGGTTCCCCTCCACCGCTCCGGTTCCCCTCCCCGCACCGGCCGCCTCTCCCTCTCCCTCTTACCCTCTATTTAAACCTGTCTCCGGCTGAACCCTCTCCCCGCAGCGTCGTGCAACCCATCCCCACCGCCGTCGTCCCCGCGAGTCGCCCAGCCCCGTCTCCTCCCCTGGCCTCCTCCACCATCTCCAGCGCTGCCCTCCGCCACCCAGGACGACAACCCCGCCTCCCTCAGAGCTCCGCCTCTCCTCCTGTGCAGCACCCGAGAGCCGCCTCGAGCCACCGACGCCATCACCGCCTCCGCCGAAATTGCCCCGACGAGCCAGAGCCACCCCGCCTCCGCCCAGCCCCGGCCAGCGCAGCCTCCGACGAGTCTCCGGCAGTAACCAGAACCCTAAACCCTATAACAGCCCGGACACAGGACACAGCTCGTGTCGAGACGACACATGGACACGAGAAATCTCGATTTTACAGAGCCCTGTTTAGGTAACCCGTTCTCTCTCCTTGTTGCTCTATTTTCTGTTCTGTCACTTGTGACACGAAACCTGCGTGACCCTCTCGATGCCCGTGCAACCCGCTCGGTGCTCGCGTCCTGTGGTGATCGCAAACCGCGATCCAAAAATAGAAAAACCAATGCCCTGTTTCACCCTGGAACTGAGTACGCCCCGCCAAACGGGATGACTTGGTCGCGTGCCATCTTCACCGAAACGTGCAAGCCATCGATACGGACGTGCGAGATTTCGTAGAAGTTGATTTGGATGTGCGTGCACACCGGAATCAACGCGTATCCGCTGACAACGCTCCGTATCTGCCTGTTCTGAATCTCGCTGTAACTTGGTGTACACACGTCGGATCGAGACAAAACTTACGCCATCGGACTCGTAGCAATACGCTGGTCCTGTGACCCAAGTTTGGTTCGATTCTGAGAACATTGACAAAATCACGTATCGTGGGTCCCGCGGCTCCACTTGACGGGTGATTTTGTGATCGGCTCATCGGAATCCAGATATGGAAGTTTCATTGGGTTCGTATCATCGTTCTGGACTTGTTGACACTAAGTTTGGTAATTTTGGAGACCATTGGTTCTGACACATTTTTCGGTGCAAAGCGGTCCACATGTGGACCCTGCTTTGGCCAGGAACTGTCATTTTGCCCCTGTGTTCAAATTGGACTCAAGGACAGGCGATTCTAGCTATTTGATATTTTCTGAATCTGATGGTGATGTCTATTTCAAAAACCGAAGGAGTACCTATAATTCCCACTGAAGTCAGAGCTACAGTTGGAGCCAGAACACCAGGCAAGTGTACCTTGCCAAAACTTGCAGTACCTGCTTTATAATGTTGTCTTGATTTATACATTATTGTACATGCTTGACCTAGGACCGAGTGACATTGCTTAGCTTCTGAATCACTTTCGGGAGCCAACACTGTACGCAGAGTTGTGTAACGTCACCTAGAGATGGATATCGTGACCCTTATCATTTTAGTGCTTGGATTATCAAGTACGTTATACCCAGGACACCTGACACTATTCATGAGACAGAATCTTCCTGAAATATTTAAGGTGATTCTGTATAGGTTGCAGGATTGTGACATAGACATTATATTCATAAACATTATACGACTTGCTGTATTAGTTTTGATCTTGCGTGTCATGGAGATGAGACGTGTGATTACATTGGGTGGGGAGAGACACACAGGCTACATGATGATTATATATATATTTAACTACATAGTAACTACATAGTAAAACTATATAGTATTACCGCTACCGGCTCCCCGATACAGAGCTTGTAGTGGTCTCAGCCTGAGTTCTAGTGATGCTCTCAACTTGCATTTCACATAGATGGTTATATAGTTTACCCTATTATTTCATTTATTGCTGCACTGTATTTATTTTGGCATGAGTTATTTTGTACCTTGCTATGTCCCCTGAGGACCTGGATCCGGATTATGTTCCCAGGATTAGCACAGGAGATCCACCCAGAGGTATACAGTGCAGGAGCAGAAGCAGGAACAGGTGCATACATTGGTGCAGAACCAGGAACCGAGGACTAGGTGATTGTCATAGATTTTCTGAGTATAAGTTTCTTCTATACTCATTCTGTGATGCTATTTTCATTCTTGTTTAATGAACAATTGTATCAGACTTGATTATCGGGTTGTTCCCCGATTTAATTACTTGTGACTTGATGTTGATATTTATATTTCCTTTTGTTGATATTAATATATTCATTCTGTGGATGAGATTAGTAGACCTTGATTATTGTTTTACAGCTTAAGTACACATTGATGGGTCCATTAAATTGGGTTTATCCATCGGTGTGTGCTGTTGGCCATTGCCACGTATCTAGTCCCTTGATATTTTAGGACTGGGGCATGACATGGTTTTTGTGGTGGCCCATGTAGGTCAACGACTAAATTGTTCGATTTCAACTTAGGGACCAAACAGGCCTGCAATAAGAATAGGATAAGTTTTAGGATCTCATCTACTTGCTTGAATCGTTCTTGACATCTATATCGGATTTGAATTAATTCTTGACTTGCATCATGCCTTGATTCCTGTGCGCCTTTTATAGTTTATTTTGGATGCAGAGTAATAGAATCACAATCAAGCAACGAGACTCCTGCAGGAACACCACAAGGTGCTATGGTCACCCACGAAGATAAAGTAACACCAGAAGATAGATGTCAATCAACTCAACAAGGCAATCAAGTAGATCAACACTCATCTAGCAGGTCCAGCAGCAACAGAGGAATCATCTGCAAGGATGCGGACAAGCTCCAGTGATGACTTTGGAGGATGCACAGATTCATGGAGTAGCTAATGCGCATAAGTTTTTATAGTTTTCTATTTCTATATTTGCTTTATTTCGTGCCTGATGGTTCGTGACCTTAGCCTTGACTTGGTAATTTAAACTTGCTAATAATTGATATGTTTTTATAAAGGATAATTTGGTTTTCTAAAATCTGTAATTTTCTAGATTTTTTTCATCTGGAAAATTTCATAACTTTCATCGCTTAGGGAAATGATTTTCCCTATGTGTTATTCTTACACCATCAACTTTGATTCTTCTTGATAGCAATTTGCTTCGAAAAAAAATATTTGCAATCGTGTCATCTCTGTTGACCGGTTATTCTTTGATTGCAAGGACGCAATCCTCTTAAGGGGGGTAGATTGTAAACCCCCTGATTTTTTATGAATTTTTAAAATAGATTTTTTGGAATTTTTACTAATTAAAACTAAAGTATTTTGAATTTAAATAATTTTTAAATATTGTTAAATAATATTAAAATATTATAAAAATAATATTTTTTAGTGTAAAATGAAAAATTAGACATAGGGTAATTTTCTGGGAATTTATTGGACCCCGAAAACATTTTTAAAGACCAAAAAACTAATGTATAATTAAACCCTGATTAAACCGGGTTTATTTTAAATAAACCAACCGAACCAACCCAGACCGGTTTAATAAACCCAACCCTGAGTCTGCGGGTCGGATCCGGATCTAACCCGCGACCCGAAACCCGCAGACCCAAACCCGCTTTCTGTTTAGCGGATCGGGCCAGATCCACCGCCCGAACCGACCCATCACCGCCCGACCCGAAGCCCCTCTTCTCCCCCGACCGTTTCAGCCTCCGCCTGCCGCATAACCGGCGGCGCCGCTCCGTTTCCCCTCCCCGTAGTCGCCCGACGGCTGCTCCGCTCCTTCGCCGCTCCGGTTCCCCTCCCTACACCGGCCGCCTCTCCCTCTTACCCTCTATTTAAACCTGTCTCCGGCTGAACCCTCTCCCCACAACGCTGTGCAACCCATCCCCACCGCCGTCGTCCCCGCGAGCCGCCCAGCCCCGTCTCCTCCCCTGGCCTCCTCTACCATCTCCAGCGCTGCCCTCTGCCACCCAGGACGACGACCCCGCCTCCCTCAAAGCTCCGCCTCCCCTCCTGTGCAGCACCCGAGCGCCGCCTCGAGCCACCGGCGCCATCACCGCCTCCGCCGAAGTTGCCCCGACGAGCCAGATGTCACGCCCCGATCTCCCGCAGGAAAATCGGCCATTCCCGCTAGGCGGGAATCACCCTCGCCAACGCTCTCGCGGAACGATTGCTTGACCAATCCGGGCGTGATGCCGCACGAGCGTGATCCACGCCCGTACAAGGCTATGGTTCATTGGCTGGCGGCAAGAGTTCTAAGCCACAGAGTTGCACAGATTGTCCGAGTGCAGCGGAGTCATGAACGCATAGGCGATCGGTAACAAGTTCACTGAGTTGACAATATAGCGAAAGCATTGAAACACAAGTTGAAGTAAAGCAAGCTCTTTATTGATATAAACATATGTTACATGCGGCGTATAGCCGAGATTACAAGTCGCTCAAGCCTCTCTCTCTGAAAAAGTAAAATTGTGCCAAGTGGCTACAACTGTGGAATGATTGTACAGGCGATGTTCAGGCGAGTTCGGGCTATGTTCCAACATTATGTCTTGTATATGTGCTTCTGTTCCGGACGCACCGTTTCAAGGCTTCAGAGGGAACTCCTGGCCTTAGCACGCACGTTGGAGGCATCCGCACCGAACGAGGTTCTCCCGTACCCTGCATACAAACTAGTGGATTATCAGTACATTGAATGCACTGGTGGGGAAGCTACTCGCCCGCTCGACAAATCCAAACACGTAAATATAAGTTCCGTGCACCAACTATTAAGTTGTCTTTCTAGTTGCCTTAGGATCAGTTTCATGCAAATATTGAATAGCCTAACGTGTCGGGCAGTGCTCCGTGCAACATGAGAGGAAACACGACGAGACTTACCAACTTACCATCTCCTTCCCTGTCCAAGGCAACATTGAGGCAAATATTGTTAATTCAAGCATGGACAAGTATAAACATTCAGGGGCATAGCATATGCAAACACGAGGGTCGTTTTAACATGATCGTTCAGGTGTTCAGTTGTTTCTTGATGCGATGCAATGACTCGCACGCGGGTAGTCGCTAAGCGAGGATGACTTATCTATATGAACATGAGTCGCTGGCATAGCCATAAAGGACCAGTTATAGTCTTGAACAAGGATGGAAAGCAACAAAGATGCAGTGGTGGTTGCAGATCATCCTGTCCAGATGCAGTAGACTATCGTGTAGTTCGTTATAGTCTTGAACAAGGATGGAAAGCAACAAAGATGCAGTGGTGGTTGCAGACCATCCTGTCCAGATGCAGTAGACTATCGTACAGTTCCATCCGGATCAGAACAGTCCCAGTGCCCCGGTGACCGCCCGTGGAACCGAAAGACCTTGTTTCCAAGTTGTCCGCGACATGCAGGTCAGGGTCTCGGTCTGGTACAGGAACAAGTTCGATGCAGTATGTGTATATATTGAACAAGTCCGATATGGAACGAGTTCGAGGCAGTATATATACAGAACTTATTGAGGTAGTATTCAGTGATTCAGTAATGTTTTGCCAGGCCAGTTGATTTAATAGTTTGCTCTACGAGCTGTGATTCAGTGTATTATTCAGTCAGGGTGCAAATTCCCTGGTTCGGGAATTGCCTTGGTGACCTAACGGTCCCGGATACTTGCAGGTTCATTCAGGCACGGAACGACTACGTAGTAGTCTCCCGGGGTTTGGATGAAAACATGGCAACGTACAAGCAGACAAGCATGCGTTTCTAAGGGACATAAGTAAACATGTTTGCTCGGAACCGAAGGTAAGTCGAGAAATGAAATCATTAGGGACTTAGCATACGAGGGTCTGAATATAAGCAGTATTTCATTTTCCATGTTCTAGCATAAGCAATATGAGTTGGGATTATTCCCTTAGCTAGGTGCGTTGGATTTATTAGCATGCAGGGGGTGAATCACCTAGCGACTAACATGAATATTCCAGATTTTATGTGTGCTGGCTAAGCAAAGACAAGTTTACCGTAGCCACCCACCTTAGCGATGATTCGCCTCGGTAGAGCGATACGTCAAACGAGCCTCTGAAAGTCCAAGCCAGATTCCTGTAGGGACAAGTCTGGATATCCTTTGCTTCTCGTTTGAGGCAAAGCGGGTCGAGATAGTTGCACTTTTGCCATTTGAGACGGCAGTCCGCTAGAACGGAACGGGGTGTTACATCCTACCCAACTTAGAAAAAGTCTCGTCCTCGAGACTTACTGAGGACAAGCAGTAATCTAGGGTTGAGGCAATCCTAGACAAGTTGTTGTACTTGTTCATTTGGATATTCACTTGCACAAGCGTCGAAATTAGCATATTGCTTAGACTGGATCGTGCGCACTTTCGAAGTGCACTTCTAGCGTGAACACGTCAACCAGCTTAGTGATAGCGAAGTCTTAGCACTCGAGTTTCACCTTTTCTTAAGTCTTGGATGGTGCACTAGTTCAAGGCGTCCCTCGAATAGATGCATTCAACCAAACTTAGAGTCAGTGAAATCGGACAAGCTACTAGCGATACTCTCAAGGGTTCGCACAGGTTGGCACAAAGGCCACTCGCAGCATACAACCAGACAAGCAATTATATCAATCAAAATGCATTTTGAAAGTATTTAGACTTATTGTTGGAATATCCCATCGAGGCATTGAGAGAGAGCGTACACATAACCCACGAACGAGCTTTCGAAACAGAGATATCGAATCGAAGTCCAAAGGGGTAGAAGCCAGGCTCTGATACCACTATGTCACGCCCCGATCTCCCGCAGGAAAATCGGCCGTTCCCGCTAGGCGGGAATCACCCTCGCCAGCGCTCCCGCGGAACGATCGCTTGACCCATCTGGGCGTGATGTCGCACGAGCGTGATCCACGCCCATGCAAGGCCATGGTTTATTGGCTGGCAGCAAGAGTTCTAAGCCACAGAGTCACACAGATTGTCCGAGTGTAGCGGAGTCATGAACGCATAGGCGATCGGTAACAAGTTCACTGAGTTGACAATATAGCGGAAGCATTGAAACACAAGTTAAAGTAAAGCAAGCTCTTTATTGATATAAACATGTATTACAGGCGGCGTATAGCCAAGATTACAAGTCGCTGAAGCCTCTCTCTCTGAAACAGTAAAAGCGTGCCAAGTGGTTACAACTGTAGAATGATTGTACAGGCGATGTTCATGTGAGTTCGGGCTATGTTCCAACATTATGTCTTGTATATGTGCTTCTGTTTCGGACGCACCGTTGCAAGGCTTCAGAGGGAACTCCTGGCCTTAGTACGCACGTTGGAGGCATCCGCACCGAACGAGGTTCTCCCGCACCCTGCATACAAACTGGTGGATTATCAGTACATTGAATGCACTGGTGGGGAAGCTACTCGCCCGCTCGACAAATCCAAACACGTAAATATAAGTTCCGTGCACCAACTATTAAGTTGTCTTTCTAGTTGCCTTAGGATCAGTTTCATGCAAATATTGAATAGCCTAACGTGTCGGGCAGTGAGCCGTGCAACATGAGAGGAAACACGGCGAGACTACCAACTTACCATCTCCTTCCCTGTCCAAGGCAACATTAAGGCAAACATTGTTAATTCAAGCACGGACAAGTATAAACATTCAGGGGCATAGCATATGCAAACACGAGGGTCATTTTAACATAATCGTTCAGGTGTTCAGTTGTTTCTTGATGCGATGCAATGACTCGCACGCGGATAGCCGCTAAGCGAGGATGACTTATCTATATGAACATGAGTCGCTGGCATAGCCATAAAGGACCATTTATAGTCTTGAACAAGGATGGAAAGCAATAAAAATGCAGTGGTGGTTGCAGACCATCCTGTCCAGATGCAGTAGACTATCGTGCAGTTCGTTATAGTCTTGAACAAGGATGGAAAGAAACAAAGATGCAGTGGTGGTTGCAGACCATCTTGTCTAGATATAGTAGACTATCGTGCAGTTCCATCCGGATCGGAACGGTCCCAGTGCCCCGGTGACCGCCCATGGAACCGAAAGACCTTGTTTCCAAGTTGTCCGTGACATGCAGGTCAGGGTCTCGATCTGGTACAGGAACAAGTTCGATGCAGTATGTGTATATATTGAACAAGTCCGGTATAGAACGAGTTCGAGGCAGTATATATACAGAACTTGTTGAGGCAGTATTCAGTGATTCAGTAGTGTTTTGCCAGGCCAGTTGATTCAATAGTTTGCTCCATGAGCTGTGATTCAGTGTATTATTCAGTCAGGGTGCAAATTCCCTGGTTCGGGAATTGCCTTGGTGACCTAACGGTCCCGGATACTTGCAGGTTCATTCAGGCACGGAACGACTACGTAGTAGTCTCTCGGGGTTTGGATGAAAACATGGCAACGTACAAGCAGACAAGCATGCGTTTCTAAGGGACATAAGTAAACACGTTTGCTCGGACCGGAAGGCAAGCCAAGAAATGAAATCGTTAGGGACTTAGCATGCGAGGGTCTGAATATAAGCAGTATTTCATTTTCCATGTTCTAGCATAAGCAATATGAGTTAGGATTATTCCCTTAGCTAGGTGCGTTGGATTTATTAGCATGCAGGGGGTGAATCACCTAGCGACTAGCATGAATATTCTAGATTTTATGTGTGCTGGCTAAGCAAAGACAAGTTCACCGTAGCCACCCACCTTAGCGATGATTCGCCTCGGTAGAGCGATACATCAAGCGAGCCCCTGAAAGTCCAAGCCAGATTCCTGTAAGAACAAGTCTGGATATCCTTTGCTTCTCGTTTGAGGCAAAGTGGGTCGAGACAGTTGCACTTTTGTCGTTTGAGACGGTAGTCCGCTAGAACGGAACAGGGTGTTACACCAGAGCCGCTCCGCCTCCGCCCAGCCCCGGCCAGCGCAGCCTCTGGCGAGTCTCCGGCAGTAACCAGAACCCTAAACCCTAGAACATCCCGGACACAGGACACAGCTCGTGTCGAGACAACACACGGACACGAGAAATCTCGATTTCACAGAGCCCTATTCAGGTAACCCATTCTCTCTCCTCGTTGCTCTATTTTTTGTTCCGTCAGTTGTGACACGAACCCTGCGTGACCCTCTCGATGCCCGTGCAACCCACTCGATGCGTCGCGTCCTGTGGTGATCGCAAACCGCGATCCAAAAACAGGAAAACTAATGCCCTGTTTTACCCCGGAACTGAGTACGCCCCGCCAAACGGGATGACTTGGTCGCGTGCGGTCTTCACCAAAATATGCGAGCCATCGATACGGACGTGCAGGATTTTGCAGAAGTTGATTTGGATGTGCATGCACACCGGAATCAACACGTATCCGCTGACAACGCTCCGTATCCGCCTGTTCTGAATCTCACTGTAACTTGGTGTACACACGTCGGATCAAGACAAAACTTATGCCATCGGACTCGTAACAATACGCTGGTCCTGTGACCCAAGTTTGGTTCGATTCTGAGAACGTTGACAAAATCACGTATCGTGGGCCCCGCGACTCCACTTGACGGGTGATTTTGTGATTGGCTCATCGGAATCCAGATCTGGAAGTTCCATTTGGTTCGTATCATCGTTCTGGACTTGTTGACACTAAGTTTGGTGATTTTGGAGACCATTGGTTCTGACACATTTTTTGGTACAAAGCGGCCCACATGTGGACCCTACTTTGGCCAGGAACTGTCATTTTGCCCCTGTGTCCAAATTGGACTCAAGGACAGGCATTTCTAGCTATTTGATATTTTCTGAATCTGATGGTGATGTCTATTCGTAACCGGAAGAGTACCTGCAATTTCCACTGAAGTCAGAGCTACAGTTGGAGCCAAAACACCAGGCAAGTGTACCTTGCCAAAACTTGCAGTACCTGCTTTATAATATTGTCTTGATTTATATATTATTGTACATGCTTGACCTAGGACCGAGTGACATTGCTTAGCTTCTGAATTACATTTGAGTGCCAACACTGTACGCAGAGTTGTGTAACGTCACCTAGAGATGGATATCGTGACCCTTATCATTTTAGTGCTTGGATTATCAAGTACGTTATACCCAGGACACCTGACACTATTCATGAGACAGAATCTTCCTGAAATATTCAAGGTGATTCTGTGTAGGTTGCAGGATTGTGACATAGACATTATACGACTTGCTGCATTAGTTTTGATCTTGCGTGTCATGGACATGAGACGTGTGATTACATTGGGTGGGGAGAGACACACAGGCTACAGGCTGATTATATATATATTCAACTACATAGTAACTACATAGTAAAACTATATAGTATTACTGCTACCCGCTCCCCGATACAGAGCTTGTAGTGGTCTCAGCCTGAGTTCTAGTGATGCTCTCAACTTGTATTTCACATAGATGGTTATATAGTTTACCCTATTGTTTCATTTATTGCTGCACTGCATTTATTTTGGCATGAGTTATTTTGTACCTTGTTATGTCCCTTGAGGACCTGGATCCGGATTGTCCCCAGGTTTAGTAGAGGAGATCCACCCAGAGGTATACAATGCAGGAGTAGAAGCAGGAACAGGTGCATACATTGGTACAGAACCAGGAACCGAGGACTAGGTGATTGTCATAGATTTTCTGAATTTAAGTTTCTTCTATACTCATTCTGTGATGCTATTTTCATTCTTGTTTAATAAACAATTGTATCAGACTTGATTATCGGGTTGTTCTCCGATTTAATTACTTGTGACTTGATGTTGATGTTTATATTTCCTTTTGTTGATATTGATATATTCATTCTGTGGATGAGATTAGTAGACATTGATTATTGTTTTACAGCTTAAGTACACATTGATGGGTCCATTAAATTGGGTTTATCTATCGGTGTGTGCTCCTGGCCATTGCCACGTGTCTAGTCCCTCGATATTTTGGGACTGGGGCATGACACTAAGGCAAGATAGAAAGACTACAAAAATAATATGCATGCTTCATATAAACAACGTATTGATTGGTATAGAGGAGCCGAAGTCATCCCCCAATCCAGTCCAGTTGTAGGCACGCCTTGATTCTTGCCACCTTTTAAAGTATTTTGAAGACAGGAGCTAGAACCCAAGCAAGAATGCAGCTCCATGGAAAGGCTATCATTCCACCAGGAGGTCTTACATTTTGAAGTTTAGTAGGGATGTAATGTCACGCCCCAGTCCTAAAATATCGAGGGACTGGACACGTGGCAATGGCCAGCAGCACGCACCGATGGTCAACCCAATTTAATGGAACCATCAGGGCACACTTAAGCTGTAAAGAAGGTCTACTACAACAAGTCACACTAATCTCATCCATAAAAGATAAATAAATAAACTGCATAATGAAATGGAAATAAGTAGCAACAAATCTCAACAAGTCGGTCGGAGAAATAATCCGACATATGTCTGAATACTCTGGCTCAGTAGGCCAGGAACAAAAGAGATAAACATAAAGTAAATACTGAGTACGCGATCAGGTACTCAGGAGAAGTCTTCGGTAGTCACCTCGTCTTCAGGGTTCAGTTCTGCTCCAGTATCAAGTCCAGTAATAGCCTCAGCTCCTGTCCCGTATATCTCGGGGTACTGCTCCTCAGCTAAACCTGGGGACATAATCCATTCCAGGTCCTCAGGGGACATAGCAAGGTACAGAAAATACAAGCCAAATAAATAAGCAGTGCAGCAATAAGTAAATAATGGGGTAAACTATGTAACCAGCTAAGTGATATGCAATATGAGAGCAGCACTAGAACTCAGGCTGAGACCGCTACAAGCTCTGTGTCGGGGAGCCGGTAGCAGTAATAACAGGTAAAGGGTCTAGCTCTGCTGGAGAGTCTACAACCTCACAATAGTAGTGGATATATATATATATAACAGCCTGTAGCCTGTGTGTCTCTCCCCACCCAATGTAATTACGCATATCATGACCATAACGTCTCATGTCCATGTCAGCGGGATTATAGCTAATGTAACAAGTCATATTGTCTATAACTAACATATCTCTGTCAAGTCCTGTATCCTATACAGAATCACCACGAATATCTCGGGAAGATCCTGTATCATGAATAGTGCCAAGTATCCTGGGTTATGATGTACTTGATAAGACAAGTACGAGAAAGTAAAGGGTCCGAAATGTCCATCTCTAGGTGACGTACCCAACACCGCATACGGTGTGGGCACCCGACTGGTAATCGGACGCTAAGTACGTCACACGGTCTTAGGTTAAGCATGTACAACAGTTATAAATAAAACAAGGAAATATGCAACAAGACTGTAAAGTTGGCATGGTATTCTTGCCCTCTGATGTATAACTAAGCCAAGGTATATTTAGCAAAAACTGCAAGTTTTGGCGAGGTACACTTGCCTGATGTTTGGATTCCACTACGGTTCTGTTCTTGGGAAATTTCTAGAGATGTCTCCGAATGCTGAAATAAACATTACCATCATGCTCAGAAGGTGTCAATTAGCTAAAAATGCCTGTCCTTGAGTCCAATTTGGAGTCAAGGGCAAAAACAGCAATTTTAGGTCAAAACGGGGTCCACTAGTGGGCCCGCTTTGCACCAAAAAACGTGTTAGGGTCAACTGTCTCCAAATTCACCAAATTAGTGTCAACAGGTCAGGAACGCTGATACGAACCCAACGGAACTTTTAGAATTGAATTCCGATGAGCCGAGCACAAAATCGCCCGTCGAGTGGGGCCTGTGGGGCCCGCGACACGCGATTTCGTCAACGTTCTCAGAATCGAACCAAACTTGGGTCACAGGAGCAGCGTATTGCTACGAGTCCGATGGCGTAAGTTTTGTCTCGATCCAACGTGTGTACACAAAATTAGGGTGAATTGCAAAAAATTCGGATACGGGGCGATGTCCGCGGATACGCGTTGATTTCGGTGTGCACGCACACCCGAATCAGCTTCCGCAAAATCTCACACGTCCGTATCGACGACGCGCACGAATCTGTGAAGACCGCACGCGACCAAGTCGTCCCGTTTGGCGGGGCGTACTCAGTTCCGGGGTGAAACAGGGTCTGGTTTTTCCTGATTTTGGATCGCGGTGTGCGATCACCACAGGACGCGATGCCCCGAGCGGTTTGTCCGGGCACCGAGAGGGTCATACAGGCTACGCGTTGCAATTTACGGAATCAAAATCGGAGATACAGGGTGCGAGATACGAGTACCTGAACTGGCCCTTCGAAACTGGGGTTTTCGTGTCCGACTCGTGTCCTGGACACTGTGTCCACTGCTAGGGCTAGGGTTTGGGGTCTGTCGGAGTGTGGCCGGCCGGTGGCAGGTTGGGCGGCGCTGGCGGTGGAGGGAGCAGGGGACGACGTCGCCGGGGACTCGGGATGCGGGCGGCGCCGGCAGAGGGTCGCCGGAGGCGGCTCGGGCAGCGGTGGAGAAGTAGGAGGAAGGAGGAGGAGAAAGGGGGAGGCTGGTTGTGGGCTCGGGGTGGCTCACGGCGGGAGGAGGTCGGCGCAGGAGGCGGTGGTCCGGCGGAGGGCAGCGGCGAGGGGAGGAGACCGGGGCCGGAGCTAGGGCACGGTGCGGCGGAGGGTTAGGGATAAGGGGAAGTGAGGCGGAGGAGAAGAAGAGGGAGGGAATTTTATAGGGGGTGCCGGGGCGGACGTGGCTGGGTTAGGCGGGCCGAGGGGAGGTCGTGGAGACGTGGGGGTGAGGCCGGGCGGTTCTCCGGTGACGTGGCCGGAGAATGCGGCGGAAACCGCGGGGTTCGTGGGTTGGGGAAGATGGGTGTAGCCGGGTCGGGTCGGGCGGCGGGCTCCGGGTGGGCGGACCCGCCCGACCCGCTAGGGTGGCTGGGTTAGGCTACTGGGCTCGGCCCACTGGGCCGGGCCGGGCCTAAACAATAATAATAATAATAATAATAATAATAATAATAATAATAATAATAATAATAAATAATTAATTATTAAATAGTTTAATTAGTTTTTGGATATTTAAAAATAGGTCTGAGGCCCAATAAAATCCAGAAAAATTACCCTAAGTCCAGTTTTCTATTTTACACCACAAAATTATATTTTTATTACATTTTAATATTAGTTATTAGCAATTAAAAATTACATAATCACCACAGCACCTCTGTTAATTCCTGAAAAATTATAGAAAAATCCCAAAAATTGATTTTAAATAACTGAAAATTTTAGGGTGTTTACATGTAATGTAGAGGACTGCTATCTCATTTTGTGTCAACACTTTTGTAAGCCCGAGTGGCAACCTTATGACTCAGTTCAAGAGTTTGTAATAGATGTTTATATTATCAATAAAAGAGAACTTTTTCATGTTTCAATTTTATCTGCGTACTCTGAATATGTGCTCGCTATGTGAAATAAAAATACCTTAGCCTTTTGCGGCGCGCAACCTAGGCCCGCACGGCGGTCATGCCCAGGGGACGACTACCGATTCCATGGAATTGGGGTGTGACATGTTGGTATCAGAGCTCAGCTTCAAGTCCCTTGACCCTCGTATGGGGAAAAGTTCCTTTAACGATAAATCCCTGTGCGAACTCTTGAACTCGTTAGACCAAAATGAGATACGTTCATACAATAAGTCCATAGTATATTATAATCCTGATGTAATTTACCTTCTTTTGAAGGAATAGCTCAAGCGTAATCCTCTGCGCTAGCACCGGGCAAAACGCAAGCCCAGGAGAGCAGTTTCGGCACTTTAGGAAGCTCTCGGAGCCAACGAGCCTTGTCTTGAGCCGATCCGCTTCAGCAAATGATGCGGGTGTTAGAAGCTAACCAACAAAGGGATGAAGCTCGTTATGAACGGGCTGAGAAGCGAGCGGATGAGAGACTGCTCAAGTTTAAAGACAATATAGGGACACGATTCTCAGTCCAACAAAAGCAGGTAGATACCCTGCAGCAGATTGTACAGACTTTGGTCTCCAACCAGTCCGTGGTGACAGCAGCGACTCCAGTGGAGCAACCCGTGCTTGAAGTCGAGATACCCCAAACTCCAAGGATGAGGGAAGTGACTGCCTTCGACTTTGGCGACTTCAATAAAGTCTGCAATACAGCATTCAAGGGGACTAAGGATCCGATAGTGGCTCTAGATTGGTTGGCCGAACTTGAGGATCATTTCTCACTGCTGGAAGTATCTGAAGAAAAATTTGTTGCATGTGCTCAACTGCAGCTTCGTCTCAACGCGCACGATTGGTGGGACGTACATCGACGATCTCTTTCAGTTAATGATGGAGGGGAGGCGATAGCATGGGCCACTTTTCATAGCGCATTTGAGGAGGAGTTCATACCCCCACCTGTGCGTCGACAGAAGGAAAACGAGTTTGTGCAACTACGGCAGGGCAGCATGACAGTTAAACAGTATTCTGCCGAGTTCAATAGGCTTGCTAACTTTGCCAGTTTCTATCTACCCGATGTAGCGAGTCATACCAGACAATTCGAAGGAGGTCTATGTCCTGCCATCCACGTGCACATAGTCGCTCCACAGTACCAGATAATGCGGGAAGTCCTAAACCATGCCCTCTCCCTCGAACCGCAGTATCCTTACGTTTCTACCGGCGCTGTGCATACCTCAAATCACAAACGCTATAGCAACGATAGAGGAAACACCGCTACAAAGCACCCAAATAATGGCGGTTCTAAAAAGGGAAATCCAGGGCCACCATGTTCCTTCTGTGGAAAGCTCTACCATACGGCTGAGAAATGTCATCAGAAACTCGTCTTATGCCTAATTTGTGGTGATGCGAACCACGGGATTAGTGACTGCCCTCTGAGCTGCCACAATCGTCGTACTCAACAACCGAATCAGGCTACTACAACCCAAGCCAATCGAGCTGCGCCTCAGCAAGAGCGTCACCAGGGTCAAGGTTGGGTCTATACAATGACACGAGAAGAAGCTCTGGCTTCAAACACCGTCGTGTCAGGTACTTTGCTTTTCAATAACATACCTGCTCGTGTGCTATTTGATTCTGGTACAATGCATAGTTTTATATCGACAAATTTTGCCGTGGAAAATAATATAAAAATGACTCCGTTGTATCTAGACCTTAGTGTTAGCACACCGTCAGGCACGAAAATACCTGTCCGTTCAGTATGCCAAGGTGGTTATATCTGTATTGGAGGAAGAAAGCTATCGCTAGATGTTTTAGTTCTAGATGTTCGGAACTACGATATCATTTTGGGAATGGATTGGCTCGGCGCGTGCTCGGCAACTATAGAATGTACAGAAAAGCGAGTCATCTTCCGTCTGCCGGGAGAAGCCAAATTCTGCTACACTAGTAGTCCAGCAACTGATGCGACCAGGACCTGCATGGTGATTTCTGCAATATCTGCTCGACGAATGCTATACTTAGGCTGCAAGGGATTCCTAGCGTCAGTTTGGGACACACAGTTGGACTACGCAAATATCGAGTCTTCTTTCGTTGAGGCGGAGTTCCCTGATGTCTTTTTGAGCGAACTACCCGGCATGCCACCTGTCACGACCCGATTTCGTGGAATCGTTGGGGCGTCCCCCGAATCGTGACCGCCGTACGGGCTTGGGGTTGCGCCCGCACAAAGCTAGAGTATTTTTCATAACGAGCACATATTCAGAGTACGCAGATAAATTAAAACATGGAAAAGTTCTCTTTTATTGATAATGAACATCTATTACAAACTCTTGAACGAGTCAGCTAATTTGCCACACAGGCTTATAAAAGTGTTGATACAAAATGAGATAGCAGACCTGTACTTTATATCCCTTTACTAAACTTCAAAATGATAAAGACCTCCGGACGGGATGATGGCCTTGCCACGGAGCTGCATTATGTTGGGTTGCAAGCTCCTTTCTTCAAGTACTTCAAAATGCGGCACAATCAGGATCCGCCTACAGCTGGGCTGGATCGGGAAAGACGACTTCGGCTCCTCGCTCGGTTCTTCTTAGTGCGGGAAACCTGTTTCAATGAGGGTCAGTATGTCAAAACATACTGGTAAAGGCGAGCTAACCCAACTATACCAATCAACACGTTATTTATATGAAGCATGCATATTTATTGTGGTCTTTCTATCTTGCCTTAGTTTATTTACAAGCAACAATAGATATGTATAATACTGAAATGAACTTGCCATCGTTCGGTGGCTTTTACCTGTCCGTCTGAACTACCTGCACAATACTTATCATGCCTTCTGTCATGCCCCAATCTTCCGCAAGCTCAGATATCCCTGCTGAACGTGAATCACCATGTTGCAACTCGCCTGCAGGACAATCATTCTCATCGGGATGTGATGCCGTACGAGCCTGGAGTTGCGCTCGTACAAGGCGATGTTTGTAACACCCCGTTTCGCTCAAGCGGACTGCCGTCTCAATCGGCAATCGTACAGCTGTCCCGACCCGCTTTGCCTCGATCAAGAAGCAAAGGATATCCAGACTTGTCCCTACAGGAATCCGGCTTGGACTTTCAGAGGCTAGCTCAGACGTATCGCTCTACCGAGGTAAATCATCGCTAAGGTGGGTGGCTACGGTGAACTTGTCTTTGCTTAGCCAGCACACATAAAAATCTGGAATGTTTATGCTAGTCGCTAGGTGATTCATCCCCTGCATGCTAATAAATCCAACGCACCTAGCTAAGGGAATAATCCCAACTTGTATTGCTTGCTAGAACATGGAAAAGGAAATACTGCCTATATTCAGACCCTCGCATGCTAAGTCCCTTAACGGTTTCATCTCTCGGACTACCTTCGGGCCCGAGCAACGTGCCTGCTTATGTACCTAGAAACGCATGCTTGTCTGCTTGAATGTTGCCGTATTTTCATCCAACTCCGGGAGACTACTTAGTAGTCATTCCGTGTATGATTGACCCTGCAAGTATCCAGGACCGTTAGGTCACCACGCAGCCCCGAACCAGGGGAGTGCATCAAGACAAGTTATTGTACAGAGAACAAGATCCAAGTATCCCGTGTACTCGTATACTCGTGTTCCCGTGCACTCGTATTCTCGTGTTCTCTTGTTTAAAGTGCACGTGTGTTCTCGTGTTCTCGTGTATCTCATGATAATTGAATGACCCAAAAAGATAGTGCATGTCGCGGATAACTCGGAAATAAGGTATAGTTCCACGGACGGTCACCGGGGCACTGGGGCCGATCCGATCCGGATGGAACTCTTGTGTGGTCCCTCGTGTTCGGGCAAGTGGTTTGTAGCACCTCGTGTACTTACGTTGCATTCCACTTTCCCGGGACCACATCACGTGTGTAGTCCATCGTGTGCAGACAAGATGGTTTGTAGCGCATCGTGTACTTTGTTGCATTCCATCTTGGCCTTGGACTACTTCATGTACAATCTATCGTGTACGGGCGAGATGGTTCATAGCGCATCGTGTGCTCTCGTTGCGTTCCACTCTCGTCTGGGATTAGTCCTTTATGGCTATGCCAGCGACTCATGTTCATATAGATAAGTCATCCTCGCTTAGCGGCTATCCGCGTGCGAGTCATTGCATCAAGAACAACTGAGCACACCAAATACTGTCCCGTTCAATGACTTTCATGTTTGCATGTTGCATATGCTTGCCTCCTGAATGTTTATACATGCCTCTGCTCGAATTTATACTGTTTGCCTAAATGGTTGCCTTGGACAGGGAAGGAGATGGTAAGTTGGTAAGTCTCGCCGTGTTTCCTCTAACATCGCACGGCGCACTGACGACACGTTAGGCTATTCAATATCTGCATGAAACTGATCCTAAGGCAACTAGAAAGACAACTGAATAGTTGTGCACGGAACCTGTATTACGTGTTTGGATTTGTCGAGCGGGCGAGTAGCTTCCCCACCAGTGCATTCAATGTACTGATAATCCACCAGTTTGATATGCAGAGTGCGGGAGAACCTCGTTCAGTGCGGATGCTTCCTTCGTGCGTGCTAAGGCCAGGAGTTCCCTCTGAAGCCTTGCAACGGTACGTCCGGGACTGAAGCGCATATACAAGACATAATGTTGGAGCGTCGCCTGACCATCGCCTGTACAATCATTCTACAGTTGTAACCACTTGGCACGCTTTTACTGTTTCAGAGAGAGAGGCTTGAGCGACTTGTAATCTCGGCTATACGCCGCCTGTAATACATGTTTCATATCAATAAAGAGATTACTTTACTTGTTTCTATGCTTCCGCTATATTTGTCGACTCAGTGAACCTGTTACCGATCGCCTATGCGTTCATGACTCCGCTGCACTCGGACAATCTGTGCGACTCTGTGGCTTAGAACTCTTGCCGCCAGCCAATGAACCATGGCCTTGCACGGGCGTGGATCACGCTCGTGCGGCATCACGCCCGGATGGGTTAAGCGATCGTTCCGCGGGAGCGCTGGCGAGGGTGATTCCCGCCTAGCGGGAACGGCCGATTTGCCTGCGGGAGATCGGGGCGTGACAATGTTGTTAAGCACCAAAGTTATCATCGAAACGACCAAGTTACAGCGAAAGTCGTATTATGTACCAAGCACACAATCAGAGTAATATGCAGCGAAGCTCTTGATAGGGTCCAAATGAAATGCCCCGAAGGCAATGCCACGAAGGCGATGCCACAAAGGCGATAAAATACTCTTGCTCTTTTATCTAGCCCACAAAGGTACTTACAGTTCATACATCTTGTCCCGTATATCCAAGTAGTGCCACTACGCCTGCGTACCTGAAATATTGTCCACAAACGTGGGTCAGTACACAGACGTACTGGTGAGCGGGGAAACCCACTCGTATAAGCCGACACTAAGTAAAATAGTGAATGCAAACAGTTAAATGGTGATCTTTCTAGTTGAATCCTAGATTCATTTCATGGCATATGAATGACATGTTAAGGAAAGCTGTAAAGCAATTTAAGCATGTAAGCATTCAACTCAAACCAATCGACAAGCAAATATATAAATCCAACCCGAAGGAAACTAGCATGCAACCTGTCCTACTCAAGCCATCGCTTGCACGATAACTTATCGAACCATCAACCAAACCTCAATATCCTTCCTCAACCAAAGTTTATATTCCAATCTCGAGTGCACACTCTTGCCGAGGCAAGGTGGCCGCGCCTACACGAAGCACAAACCAACCAAAGTAAAGCAAACCAACTCTTATCTATATGAAGTCACTGGAAAAGCCATAAAGGATATTGATTGGACCAAGATCAATAGGGCAGTCCTACCCGATCCAGGGCTGGATAGCTACTCCCTCCTGGTGGTATCGGACTACTAGCACTGTGCCCATTCATGCGATGCCCATTGTCTCCTTCATGGCAGAATGGTCCCGGTGCCCCGGTGCCTCATCCCGTTCCAGGAAACCAAACCCTGTGCAACACAGGTTGTCCGTGACATGCAGACATGTAGGTATGATAAGAGGATCGAACATTCTTGCCCCACCAAGCGATCCTAGACTCGTTCAACTAATATCCAACCAAAGCATCCATAACCATTCTTCTAACATATCCAACCAAGGATTCCAAAACCAAACCTCAACATATAGCCCAAGGCACCAAATTCCCATAGGCATAATGCCTCTTCTCAATACAGAGTCTAAATTGGGTGCAACACCCCAACTCAGAACAAACCCATGGCACAATGCCCCAACAGTGGCACAATGCCGCTTTCGTGGCACAATGCCCCATTCGTGGCACAATACCCTCGTCGATGCAGTTGTTCGGTTTCGAACCACAACTGCTCGCTTTGCAAGACAAAGCGACCAAGTGATACTCGTGCACGGATGCACGCTCGCTCGCCCGAATTCTCGATATTCCTATTGCCTCAAAGTATTATTCCAAAATGTATAATTCCAACCGTCCAAGCATAATCCCAATTATCCAACCAACTGCCTCAAATGTATAATCCAACTCTAGCTCCAACTATCCAACGCATAAATTATTTCAAGCCATAATCCTACCAAGCAACCGACGTACACTCTATGCACGCCTCAGTGTAGTGATTCCCAATGTTTTAGCCCAAGTGTTCAAGCCTTTACGTATTGTCCATATTATTAGGCATGAAGGAGTAGAGGAGAAGGAAAAGAGCCCACTCATAATGTTTGATCCCGTTAAGCATCCTGTCCTGCCGATACAGCCAATCCCTTGAACCCGTGGTCCGATGCAAGCGCGATCTACTCAACTGGTATGACCGTGCGAGCAGGCCGTGCTCTCCAAATTATCCGACCGATCGGACTAAGGAAGACGGCATTATCGCTCCCATCCAGCTATCTCAGTACTGTTCTGAACGAACACCTATTTTCCATCGAACTCGCTAGCCATCTGCACATGAAACCAACTCAATCAATCCTTCTTCCTAAAATCCAATAATTCAAATATAACCAGCATTTGTTTTATTCAATCCGACTCAGCGTAACACACCATGCGGTTGTGGGGCGTTACATAATATACCACTTAGAATCGGGTTCGTCTACGAACCGTGCTGGTACTCATTTCCATCACATGCCGCTATCCAATTCCATAGATCTACTCTATGCAACTCTCATATTCACGATCCTGACTCAGCATCTCGCTCTACTGAATGCTCGTACAAATTCTACGAATTTCCACATTCTCCTTGCAGCTCAATATGAATTCCTCGTATCGCTTAGTTTTGGATCGTACACATATTTAAGGCGTCCCTAAAATACATACATTTCAGCCGAACTTTGCGATAGCAAATTTGGACAAGTTACAAGGGTATCTTTATGTCCGAGGCATCCATTTGCTTTACTCCTAATTGAACCAAATCACGATTTCTATTCCAAACTGTTCGATTGAGCACTAGCCTCAATTATGATGATTATCCACCGACTCAATCCGTTCATGTTCCAACTCAATCCATCCAACTATTTCTGAATCTGCACTAGCAATATCTCCAAATATATCTCATGCACCGAACGATCATCTCAACTGATACTACCCCAACTAGGCGACTTACCCAAATATCAAACTTTTGCTTAGATCAGTTCAGTCTAACACCTTTTCCTGCCATCTCAATACCTCACTGGGTGAGCATCTATATTGAGGTTCGTGTGATCCACGAAGATCTCGCTGCCACGCCAAAGGGATAGTGTTGCCACGATTTCAACGTGGACACACTTGCCACAATTCCTAGGTTGCACATGGAATAGTTCTTCGCGCTGCTTCCACTGTCTCGAAGCATAGAATATCACCTTTGCCTTCCGAACGAGCAAGCTTCCCAGACTAAGTTTTGAGACATCTTGTAAATCTGAGGCAAATCTGTCCCTTCCAGTATTCGCAAGGATTTGATCTGAACGAGCCGCTGCTTTAACTTCACGAGCTAGTTTCACAGTCGTCAATTCATATGAATGATATTCCCTTCCAGGGCACGATAAGTCAGAGGCGATGCCATCGATAAAAATCTGCGACTCTGAATCTTATCAGTTGACTAGGCTATTTCCACCATCGCTTCGATCTTCCGGCTGTATCTTCAGCTGAAGACTATCCCAAGGGTCTCTCAAATCCAACACTCAGTCAATAAGCCAAATCTTATTGCTCACATCTGCCCTCGACGCATTCCCAAATATGCCACCTCAAGGGTCGTTCTATGGGTCTACCATATTTATCTCTAACCTGACGGTCAAGTCGCTAGGGTCAGCTGTCCCGAAGCTACGCTCGATAATTGTAAGTCATCACGATGGACAGTTACTATGAACCATGCTAGATCTCCTCTACAAATCTGAACCAAAATCCAACCATTCCATCCGAGCGAACTTCCGAATCCGAGAATTTTATGCACTACCTCTGATGATCTGTCAACCGATGTCGCTTAACCACTTAGAGTTTTGCTATCAATCTGAGCCACAGTTCAAGAACTATGCTCGTTGAAACCATCTTCTATCAATCCGTCGTTCTGCCCTGAATCCATCAAATTTTTGAATTGCCATGTTCGTCTACTCGCACTACGACTTGCAATGATTCTCAAAATTCAAGATTTGCTCAAATTCTTATCCGTTTGCCGTGTCCCACAATGCACGTCCAACTTTCTCGAGCAGCACAGTAATTTATTCCGACGTTGCTCCCACATTTAGCTATCTTCAAAAGTCTGTCCGCCAAAATCTTTGCCTTCCGTTGTTGCCACAATCCGTCCACGTCTTCTGGAGAATCCGTCTACCATTGTTGCACTATTTTGCCCAAAAATTTTATTTTCGCTAAACCTGAGTCGACTTCTCGAGCAGCAATATCCAAAATCTTTCAAGTTTGTGTGAATCCATCTCATTGCCCCTCCAAACCAAGGCATGTTTCATTACTCAACCAACAGCTCAAATGTGTTTCCAAAATTCATAGTCCGTGCTCGCTATCCTTCAATTCACCCATCGCTTCGCTCAAGCGTAACCCAACTATTCGTTTCGATCTCGTCCATCTCTTAAGTTCAACGATACTTCCATTTGCACAAGTCCGTTCTCGATATGCTCAACTCAATATTCGCTTGCTTTATTTTTATTCTTCCCAACTCAACCGACGTGCACCAACCAACTTGTATTCCCGTTACCCGAGTCCATTCAGGCAAATCACATTGATGTCCAACCAAAATATTTTAATGCCTTGCTTAGTATGTGGTATCCCATATACCACTCTGAATCAAGTCGCTACTCGCATTACGATTCCTTTGCACTTATCCAAAATCCGTTCGAACTATCCCTTATGTGTGATCATTCCTTTCCCAATTCGAGTTTGACACAAAACTCAGGCAATGCCTGAATTATCCAAATATTTCCATCAATCTTGCGATACAACTCGTACTATGTTCCATTCTCGATGCTTCTAGCTATTCCCAAACCGTTCGATACTTTCGCAACACGAGCAATCGTACAACGATTGTCTTCCAAGTAGTCCAACCCAATACCTAATGGTTCCACACATTTGTTGTACGAGCAACTCGTATAAACTTATCCTGATATTCCCAAGCCAAAATTCAAACATGCCCAACCGATGCGCCACAGCCAAGATTCTAACTTCTATCCAACACAATCGCTACACGAGCAACGATCCATTCTCATCGAATGTTTCTACTCACAGCATGCCACATTACCAAATCTCGTATGCCAACCAACTGATCCATTGAGGCAATCAGAATATCCCTAAACAACAAGCCAAGCCAACCCAATGAAAGCTCTCAACTTGTTGCACAAATACAATAACGCCACCCAACTTGCTGCACGAATGCAACAACGCCTAACGAGACTAAGCGATCTAACAAAAACCAACCAAGGCAACGCAACCAAGAATAACATGCAGCCACAACCAGCAATATATAGACTTATTGCATGAAACAACCAATGCGGCACCGAGTGTGGTGCCCCGTTCCCCCTATTCGGGGAGCGCGGCTAAGAAATACTAAGACGGTATCGTTCGATCGGGATAGATTGAATTAAGAACTCGTCCTCGTTATGGATTTGTTTCTTCGGAATCGATTCCCATATTCAGTGGACCGAGCCCCAAGGATCGACTTAGCGGCAGAGTCAGGAGGGACTTCTCCGCTGCATTCTTTTGTTGCCTAGTTTTCGCTGTCGCTTGTTGCTTTCGTGCCTTGAGTTGGATTTCGGATTTGTTTGGTTTTCTTGAACGGTTTCGATGGATTTCATTGCTTCGTTCTTAGGACTGCACTTCAAATTCCGATAATGGAAAGAGAGGAAGAAGTACTGATCAGCTGTTCGTGTCAATACAGGTGATCCAGCACTAGGCGTCGCTCAAGCGGACTCCTAAATCACTTCCTTCCTTCCTCCTTCCAACCACTAAAAGTGAGTGGCTACCAACCCGATTAGCTAGCCCTTCTTGCTAGTCTTCACATCTAATTCTTGTGTTCGTGCTTGCCCCGATCAGACGATACCAAGTAAATAACTAAAAGATATCAAGATAATAAGGGAATAGACTTGGGAAATATTGCTTGTCAAATGAAACTTACGAACGGTTACTTACTTATATGCTTGCTCGTTTGGAAATGTTCATCATATGCATAAATATAAGTTAGAATGTATATTTCTTCTTAGAACTGTGCTATGTATAGAACACATTTTCAATGCCATAAACTGAACAGATAGGCTATGCAAAAGTAAATCTTGCCCCGTACTGCCCTGCTCCTGATATATCCTGTTTTGCCTCGATTGCTAATATTAGTGTACTGCGTTGATCACGGACAACTTGTGCACAAGGTCTTAGTTCCTGCGGACGGTCGCTGGGGCACTGGCACCGATCCGATCCGGACGGAACTCATGATAGTCGCCTGCTATAGGACGGAATGCCTTGAGACGCCCTGATCTATGCGTCGCATGGCACTCCGTACTGAGACTAGCCCGTCCATTATGGCAACGTGCCAGTGATCCCCTCGTATATTTAAACCTGTAGAAACTAACTTGTGTCTTCTTGGCAGGGAAGGCAAGGTAAGTATTGTGCAGGTGGTTCAGACGGACAGGTAAATGTCACCGAACGGTGATGAGTCATTTCAATGATTCTATATCTATGTCTTATTGTAAAATGAACTAAGGCAAGATAGAAACCCACAAATATGCATGCTTCATTAAATCAACGTGTTGATTGGTATAGTTGGGATAGCTTGCCTTCACCAGTACGTTTCGATGTACTGACCCTCGTTGAAACAGGTTCCCCGCGCTAGGAAGAACCGAGCGAGGAGCAGGAGACAAACCCCCAATCCAGTCCAGCTGTAGGCACGCCTCGACCGTGCCACCTTGAAGCATTTTGAAGAGAAGCCTTTCGAAGAAGAAGCTAGCCACCAAAGCAATCATGCAGCTTCGTGGCAAGGCAGTCGTTCCGTCCCAAGGTCTTACATTTTGAGTTTAGTAAGGGATGTAATGTACAGGACTGCTATCTCATTTTGTGTCAACACTTTTGTAAGCCCACAGAGGCAATCCTTATGACTCAGTTCAAGGAGTTTGTAATAGATGTTCATATTATCAATAAAAGAGAACTTTTCCATGTTTCAATCTGTGTTCAATTATCTGCGTACTCTGAATATGTGCTCGCTATGCAAAACAAAAATACTTAGCCTTGTGCGGAGCGCAACCTAGGCCCGCACGGCGGTCACGCCCGGGGGACGACTAACGATTCCACGGAATCGGGGCGTGACATGTTGGTATCAGAGCATAGCTTCAAAGTTCATTTAATTCATAAACTGGAAAAGTTCCCTTAGCGATAACTCGCCTATGCGAACTCCTGAACTCGTTAAGGCCAAAATGAGATACGTTCATGCAATAAGTCCATAATACATTATGATCCTGATGTAATTTACCTTCCTTTTCAAGGAACGACGCAAGCGCAACCGTCAGCGCTAGCACCAGGCGAGCCTCGGACTCAGGAGAGCAGCTCCGGAACATCAGGAAGCTCTCGGAGCCAGCGAGGCATGTCTCAAACAGACTCGATTCAACAAGTGGTGCAAATGTTAGCCGAGCAAAGACAGAGGGATGATGCCCGCCAAGCCAAGTTCGAGAGCAACCTAGAGGCACGGCTCTCAGTCCAACAAAAGCAGGTAGATACCCTGCAACAGCTGGTTCAGACCCTGGCCTCCAACCATTCTGCCGCAACGACAGCTACACCAGCGGAGCAGCCAGCGCTTGAAGTTGAACTACCGCCCGTGCCAAGGACGAGGGAAGTGACTACCTTCTCCTTTGGAAACTTCAAGAAGGTCTGTAACACGCCATTCGAAGGGACTGAGGACCCGATCGTGGCCCTAGATTGGCTTGCCGAGCTTGAAGATCATTTTTCTCTCCTGGAAGTGCCGGCAGACAAGCGCGTCACCTGTGCCCAATTACTGCTTCGCCTCAATGCGCACGACTGGTGGGACGTGCATCGACGATCTCTTCAACTTGGCCATGGAGAGGAGGCGATCGCGTGGACGACTTTTCGTGCCGCGTTTGAGGAGGAGTTTGTACCCCCGCCTCTACGACGTCAACGGGAAAATGAGTTCGTTCAGCTCCGGCAGGGCAGTATGACAGTGAAGCAATACTCGGCAGAATTCAACAAACTGGCCAAATTTGCTGCCGCTTACCTACCGGATGCAGCGAGTCGTGCCAGACGATTCGAGGGAGGGCTACGTCCTGGCATCCACGGGCACGTATCCGTCCCACAGTATCAGACGATGAGGGAAGTATTAAACCATGCCCTCTCCCTAGAACCGCAGTATCCTCACGTTGCTGCCGGCGCTGTGCAAACTTCCAATCACAAACGCCAAGGCAATGATAGAGGAAACAACGCTGCAAAGCGTCCAAATAACGGCGGTAAACAGCGTGGAGACACTAGCAAGACCTGCAACTTTTGCAGGAAGCCAGGGCATATCGAAAAAGATTGTCGCCGCAAGCTTGGGACTTGTCTCCGTTGCGGCGATCCAGGCCATCAGATTAACAGCTGTCCGCGTCGTCCACCGCCACAACCAGAACAGACTCCGGCTCCTCAAGCAAACCGAGCGGCGCCTCAGCCAGGGCGTAATCAAGCTCAAGGCCGAGTCTACACCATGACACGGGAAGAAGCATTAGCTTCGGATACCGTCGTGTCAGGTACCTTACTTTTCAATAATATACCTGCTCGCGTTCTATTTGATTCAGGTGCAACGCATAGTTTTATTTCCACAAATTTTGTCGTGGAAAACAATGTAAAAATGACTCCGTTGCACTTAGATTTAAATGTTAGCACCCCCTCTGGTACAAAAATCCCTGTTCGTTCAGTATGCCTAGGTGGTTACATTTGTATTGGGGAGAGGAAGCTGTCGCTCGATGTCTTAGTTCTAGATGTTAGGGACTATGATATCATCTTGGGAATGGACTGGCTAGGCGCATGCGCGGCAACCATTGAGTGTGCAGAGAAGCGAGTCGTTTTCCGTCTGCCCGGAGAAGCCGTGTTTTGTTACACCAGTAGTCCAGCGAACGATGCGACCAGGGCCTGCATGGTGATTTCGGCAAAATCTGCTCGACGAATGCTCTACACAGGCTGCGAGGGATTTCTAGCATCAGTTCGGGACGCACGGCAGGACTACGCAAACGTCGAGCCTAATTCCGTTGAGGCGGAGTTCCCCGACGTGTTTCCGAGCGAACTACCCGGCATGCCGCCCGATCGAGAGATTGAATTCACTATTGACACATTTCCGAACACGCAGCCGATCTCCAAACCTCCATACAGAATGGCCCCTGCAGAGCTGAAGGAACTAAAGCGCCAACTCCAGGAATTGCTTGATCGCGGGTTCATCCATCCAAGCGTGTCTCCTTGGGGCGCTCCCGTGCTCTTCGTGAAGAAGAAGGACGGAACTCTACGCCTATGCATTGACTACAGAGAATTGAATAAGGTCACAATCAGAAACAAATATCCTCTGCCACGGATTGATGACTTGTTCGATCAACTACAAGGAGCAGCAGTGTTTTCAAAAATAGATCTTCGCTCGGGTTATCACCAGCTGAAGATTAAGCCAGAAGACGTACCCAAGACTGCTTTCAGAACCCGCTACGGCCATTACGAGTTTTCCGTGATGCCGTTTGGACTGATGAATGCTCCTGCTGCATTCATGGATACGATGAATCGTGTCTTTAGGCCCTTCATCGATAAATTCGTGGTGGTGTTTATCGATGACATCTTAGTGTACTCGAAGACTAGGGATGAGCACGCAGGACACCTGCGGATGGTGTTGCAAACCCTTCGAGACCACAAGTTGTATGCCAGATTAAGCAAATCAGAATTTTGGCTGGACAGTATTTCATTTTTGGGGCATATCATCTCCTCGGAAGGCATCTCAGTTGATCCGAAGAAAATAGAAGCAATCACGCAGTGGAAACGACCGGAGTCAGCTAGCGACATCCGAAGTTTCCTTGGCCTGGCAGGGTACTACCGAAGATTTATACAAAATTTTGCTAGGATTGCTTCGCCCTTGACGCAGCTCACACGGAAGGGTGCAAAGTTTACTTGGACGGACGACTGTGAAGCTTCGTTTACGGAGTTAAAGCAGCGCCTCGTCTCCGCCCCGGTCCTTACTTTGCCAAACGGACCAGATGACTTCAAAATATATAGCGATGCATCAGGAAGGGGACTAGGATGTGTCCTGATGCAACGTGACAAAGTGATCGCCTACGCGTCTAGACAGCTAAAGCCTCACGAGCAAAACTATCCAACGCATGACCTCGAGCTTGCCGCGGTAGTGTTCGCATTAAAGCTGTGGCGCCACTATCTTTATGGAGTGCCGTGTGAAATCTATACGGACCACAAAAGTTTGAAATACTTGTACACTCAAAAAGATTTGAATCTTCGGCAGCGGCGATGGCTTGAACTCCTAAGCGACTTCGACCTCATGATCAGATACACGCCTGGCAAAGGAAACGTCGTAGCTGACGCACTGAGTCGAGTGTTTGCAGGAAGTTTGGCTATTGATGATAGGCTGCGCCGGGATCTTGAATCACTGGGCATTACTTTAAAAATCAGATACACAAAGTGGGCGCAAGTATCACAACTGCGCCTCGAACCCGACTTGTTACAACGAGTAAAGACCGCTCAGAAGGACGACCCATTCCTGCAAAAGATTCATGCTCTTATCTCAGCAGGGAAGGCGTCCGACTTTGCGGTAAGCACGGATGGGATGCTTCGAGTGAAGGGAAGACTGTGCGTTCCAAGCGACGCGGCCCTCAGGGAAGAGATACTCACGGAAGCCCACTATTCTAGCTATACTTCTCATCCGGGTAGCACAAAGATGTATCGGGATCTTCGTACGACGTTTTGGTGGCACGGCTTGAAAAAGGATGTGGCGCAGTTTGTGTCGCATTGCATGGCTTGTCAACGAGTAAAGGCCGAACACCAGAAACCAGGCGGAGAACTGCAGAGCCTTGCTATTCCGGAGTGGAAATGGGATGATATAACGATGGATTTTATCGTTGGTTTGCCGAGGACGCAACGGGGACATGATGCAGTCTGGGTTATCGTCGATCGACTCACCAAGTCAGCTCACTTTCTGCCTATCAAATCTACTTGGAGTGCCGACCGCCTGGCTCAGATATATCTCAACGAAATCGTTCGACTCCATGGCGTGCCCGTAACCATAGTCTCCGATCGAGATGGTCGATTCATGTCACGTTTCTGGGGAAGCCTGCAGTCAGCAATGGGGACGAAGTTGAAGTTTAGCTCCGCCTACCATCCACAGACCGACGGCCAAACCGAGCGTGTCAACCAGATCCTCGAAGACATGTTGCGACTCTGCGCCTTGGACTTGAAGACGAGTTGGGACCTTCATCTACCTTTAGCTGAATTTGCTTACAACAATAGTTATCAATCAAGCATTCAAATGGCGCCGTATGAGGCGTTATACGGGCGGAAGTGTAGATCTCCTATCTGCTGGGACGAAGTTGGTGAACGACAAGTACTTGGCCCTGAGCTCGTCGAGCAGACCGTCCAGAAAGTCCGGCTGATTCGGGATAGATTGAAGGTAGCTCAAAGCCGCCAAAAGAGCTACGCGGACACACATCGAAGACCGCTAGAGTTCCAAGTAGGCGACCGAGTATTCCTCAAGGTCTCGCCCATGCGAGGGGTCAGCAGGTTCGGAGCGAAGGGAAAGCTAAGTCCAAGATTTGTCGGCCCGTTCGAAATACTAAAGCGGGTTGCCTCAGTTGCGTATCAGATTGCTCTACCACCATCCCTATCCGACGTACACGATATATTCCATGTTTCACAGCTTAGGAAATATGTGTACGACCCGAGTCATGTGGTAGACCTGGAACAACTGAACCTTCAGCCCGACTTGGCATATGTAGAACAGCCGATGCAAATCTTGGATAGAAAAGAAAAGCTGCTTCGGACTCGTTCGGTTCCTCTAGTGCGCGTGCTTTGGCGGAATCACTCAGTCGAAGAATCTACTTGGGAGCTTGAATCTGATATGAGGGAACGGTTCCCCTTGTTATTTCCTAGTGGTAGGTTTTATTCCTTAAGTTTCGGGACGAAACTTCCAATTGGTTGGGTAGGATGTGGTGCCCCGTTCCCCCTATTCGGGGAGCGCGGCTAAGAAATACTAAGACGGTATCGTTCGATCGGGATAGATTGAATTAAGAACTCGTCCTCGTTATGGATTTGTTTCTTCGGAATCGATTCCCATATTCAGTGGACCGAGCCCCAAGGATCGACTTAGCGGCAGAGTCAGGAGGGACTTCTCCGCTGCATTCTTTTGTTGCCTAGTTTTCGCTGTCGCTTGTTGCTTTCGTGCCTTGAGTTGGATTTCGGATTTGTTTGGTTTTCTTGAACGGTTTCGATGGATTTCATTGCTTCGTTCTTAGGACTGCACTTCAAATTCCGATAATGGAAAGAGAGAAAGAAGTACTGATCAGCTGTTCGTGTCAATACAGGTGATCCAGCACTAGGCGTCGCTCAAGCGGACTCCTAAATCACTTCCTTCCTTCCTCCTTCCAACCACTAAAAGTGAGTGGCTACCAACCCGATTAGCTAGCCCTTCTTGCTAGTCTTCACATCTAATTCTTGTGTTCGTGCTTGCCCCGATCAGACGATACCAAGTAAATAACTAAAAGATATCAAGATAATAAGGGAATAGACTTGGGAAATATTGCTTGTCAAATGAAACTTACGAACGGTTACTTACTTATATGCTTGCTCGTTTGGAAATGTTCATCATATGCATAAATATAAGTTAGAATGTATATTTCTTCTTAGAACTGTGCTATGTATAGAACACATTTTCAATGCCATAAACTGAACAGATAGGCTATGCAAAAGTAAATCTTGCCCCGTACTGCCCTGCTCCTGATATATCCTGTTTTGCCTCGATTGCTAATATTAGTGTACTGCGTTGATCACGGACAACTTGTGCACAAGGTCTTAGTTCCTGCGGACGGTCGCTGGGGCACTGGCACCGATCCGATCCGGACGGAACTCATGATAGTCGCCTGCTATAGGACGGAATGCCTTGAGACGCCCTGATCTATGCGTCGCATGGCACTCCGTACTGAGACTAGCCCGTCCATTATGGCAACGTGCCAGTGATCCCCTCGTATATTTAAACCTGTAGAAACTAACTTGTGTCTTCTTGGCAGGGAAGGCAAGGTAAGTATTGTGCAGGTGGTTCAGACGGACAGGTAAATGTCACCGAACGGTGATGAGTCATTTCAATGATTCTATATCTATGTCTTGTTGTAAAATGAACTAAGGCAAGATAGAAACCCACAAATATGCATGCTTCATTAAATCAACGTGTTGATTGGTATAGTTGGGATAGCTTGCCTTCACCAGTACGTTTCGATGTACTGACCCTCGTTGAAACAGGTTCCCCGCGCTAGGAAGAACCGAGCGAGGAGCAGGAGACAAACCCCCAATCCAGTCCAGCTGTAGGCACGCCTCGACCGTGCCACCTTGAAGCATTTTGAAGAAGAAGCCTTTCGAAGAAGAAGCTAGCCACCAAAGCAATCATGCAGCTTCGTGGCAAGGCAGTCGTTCCGTCCCAAGGTCTTACATTTTGAGTTTAGTAAGGGATGTAATGTACAGGACTGCTATCTCATTTTGTGTCAACACTTTTGTAAGCCCACAGAGGCAATCCTTATGACTCAGTTCAAGGAGTTTGTAATAGATGTTCATATTATCAATAAAAGAGAACTTTTCCATGTTTCAATCTGTGTTCAATTATCTGCGTACTCTGAATATGTGCTCGCTATGCAAAACAAAAATACTTAGCCTTGTGCGGAGCGCAACCTAGGCCCGCACGGCGGTCACGCCCGGGGGACGACTAACGATTCCACGGAATCGGGGCGTGACACCGAGTAGAGTCAAGAGCTAAATGACACGCGGAAGATATTTAGAGTTTGTGATAAAGTGAAGGACCAAGTCCGAGAAAATGAACCAGGCGCTCTGATACCAATCTGTCATGCCCCAATCTCTCGTAAGCTCAAATGTCCCTGCTGAACGTGAATCACCACATTGTAACTCGCCCGCAGGACAATCGTTCTCATCGGGACGTGATGCCGTACGAGCCTGGAGTTGTGCTCGTACAAGGCGATGTTGTTAAACACCAAAGTTATCATCGAAACGAATAAGTTACAGCGAAAGTTGTATTGTGTACCAAGCACCACAATCAGAGTAATACGCAGCGAAGCTCTCGATAGGGTCCAAATAAAATGCCCCGAAGGCAATGCCACGAAGGCGATAAAATACTCTTGCTCTTTTCTCTAGCCCATAAAGGTACTTACAGTTCATACATCTTGTCCCATATATCCAAGCAGTGCCACTACGCCTGCGTACCTGAAATATTGCCCACAAATGTGGGTCAGTATACAGCCGTACTGGTGAGCGGGATAACCCACTCGTCTAAGCCGACACTAACAGTTAAATGGTGATCTTTTTAGTTGAATCCTAGATTCATTTCATGGCATATGAATGACATGTTAAGGAAAGCTGTAAAGCAGTTTAAGCATGCAAGCATTCAACTCAAACCAATCGATAAGCAAATATATAAATCCAACCCGAAGGAAACTAGCATGCAACCCGTCCTACTCAAGCCATCGCTTGCACGATAACTTATCGAACCATCAACCAAACCTCAATATCCTTCCTCAACCAAAGTTTATATTCCAATCTCGAGTGCACACTCTTGCCGAGGCAAGGTGGCCGCACCTACACGAAGCATAAACCAACTAAAGTAAAGCAAACCAACTCTTATCTATATGAAGTCACTGGCAAAGCCATAAAGGACATTGATCAGACCAAGATCAATAGGGCAGTCCTACCCAATCCAGGGCTGGACAGCTAATCCCTTCTAGTGGTATCGGACTACCAGTACTGCGTCCATTCACCCGATGCCCATTGTCTCCTCCATGGAAAAAAGGTCCCGGTGCCCCGGTGCCTCATCCCGTTCTAGGAAACCAAATCATGTGCAACACAGGTTGTCCGTGACATGCAGACACGTAGGTATAACGAGAGGATCGAACATTCTTGCCCCACCAAGAGATCCTAGACTAGTTCAACCAATATCCAACCAAACCATCCATAACCATTCTTCCAACATATCCAACCAAGGATTCCAAAACCAAACCTCAACATATAGCACAAGGCACCAAATTCCCACAGAGTCCAAATTGGGTACAATATCCTAACTCAGAACAAACCCATGGCACAATGCCCCAACAGTGGCATAATACCGCTTTCGTGGCACAATGCACCATTCGTGGCACAATACCCTTACCGATGCAGTTGTTCAGTTTCGAACCACAACTGCTCGCTTTGCAAGACAAAGCGACCAAGTGATACTCGTGCACGGATACATGCTCGCTCGCCCGAATTCCCGATATTCCCATTGCCTCAAAGTATCATTCCAAAATGTATAATTCCAACCGTCCAAGTATAATCCCAATTATCCAACCAACTGTCTCAAATGTATAATCCAACTCTAGCTCTAACTATCCAACGCGTAAATTATTTCAAGCTACAATCCTACCAAGCAACCGACGTACACTCTATGCACGCCTCAGTGTAGTGATTCCCAATGTTTCAGCCCAAGTGTTCAAGCCTTTACGTGTTGTCCATATTATTAGGCATGAAAGAGTAGAGGAGAAGGGAAAGAGCCCACTCACAATATTTGATCCAGTTAAGCATCCTGTCCTGCCGATACGGCCAATCCCTTGAACCCATAGTCCGATGCAAGCGCGATCTACTCAACTTGTATGACCGTGCGAGCAGGTCGTGCTCTCCAAATTATCCGACCGATCGGACTAAGGAAGACGGCATTATCGCTCCCATTCAGCTATCTCAGTATTGTTCTAAATGAACACCTGTTTTCCATCGAACTCGCTAGCCATCTGCATATGAAACCAACTCAATCAATCTTTCTTCCCAAAATCCAACAATTCAAATGTAACCAGCATTTGTTTTATTTAATCCGACTCAGCGTAACGCACCGTGCGGTTGCGGGGCGTTACACCTTCCCTGCCACGAAGACACAAGTTAGTTTATAACAGGTTTAAATACACACAAGGATCACTGGCGTATGCCATAATGGACTAGTCAAGGACAAGGATAGCATGCAACAAGAACACACGATGAATACACGATAAACATACGATGCGTTGCAAGCCATCCAGTCCGCACACGATTGACTACACACAAAGTTCTGCCCGGATTGGATCGGTGCCAGTGCCCCAGCGACCGTCCGTAGAACTTATACCCTTGTGCACAAGTTGTCCTTGATCGAACACGATTATTAAGTTAACAATTCATGCAGTTGAGACAACATGAGTACAAGAACACGAGTACAAGACAAGCAGTATTGCATGATTCATTTTGCATAGCCTCACTGAACAATTATGCGCATACAAGATATGATCCATACTTAGCACGATTTATAGAACATTTGTAACGAACTAGCATACAATAAGATAACAGTTCACAAGTTTAGTTTGACAAGCAATATAGTCCAATGTCTATTTCTATTTTATCTTGGCATCTTTTAGTTATTACTTAGAATCGTCTGATCGGGGCAAACAAGGATACAAGATTTATTATGTGTGAAGACTTGGAAGAAGGGCTAGCTAATCAGGATGGTAGCCACTCACTTAGTTGGTTGGAAGGGAGAAAGAAAGAGACGCTTCAAGACTCCGCTCATAAGCCGCCTACTGCTCATTCACCTGCATCACAAACAGCTCGATCAATACCTCTTCCTCTCTTTCCATACTAAGAATTGAAATATAGTGCAATGAACGAAAACAATAAAATCCATCGAAACCGTTCAAAAAAACCTAAGCAAATCCGAAAACCAACTCAAAGCATAAAAGCAACAAACGACATCGAAATCCGAGGCAATAAAGATACAGCGGAGGGGTCCCTCCTGACACTGCCGCTAAGTCGATCCCGGGGGCACGGTCCACTGAATATGGGAATCGATTCCAAAGAAGCAAATCCATAACAAGGATGAGTTCTTGTTTTAATCTATCCCGATCGAACGATACCATCTTGTGTTTCTTAGCCACGCTCCTCGAATAGGAGGAACGGGGCACCACACCACCAGACCGAGAGATAGAGTTTACCATAGACACCTTCCCGAATACTCAGCCAATTTCCAAGCCTCCGTACAGAATGGCCCCTGCTGAATTGAAAGAGTTAAAGTGCCAACTGCAAGATTTATTGGATCATGGGTTCATCCGTCCGAGCGTATCTCCTTGGGGCGCACATGTGCTCTTCGTGAAGAAGAAAGACGGGATGTGACGCCTCTGCATCGATTATCGAGAGCTGAATAAAGTCACTATCAGAAACAAGTATCCTCTGCCAAGGATAGATGACCTGTTTGATCAGCTGCAAGGGGCAACGATGTTTTCAAAAATTGATCTTCGCTCGGGCTACCACCAGCTGAAGATTAAGCATGAAAACATGTCGAAGACTGCCTTCCAAACCCGTTACAGGCACTACGAGTTTTCTGTTATGCCGTTTAGACTGATGAATACACCTGCTGCATTCATGGATTTGATGAATCGAGTGTTCCGGCAATTCATCGATAAATTTGTGGTAGTTTTTATCGATGACATCTTGGTGTACTCAAAGAATAGGGCTGAACACGCAAGACACCTGCGGATGGTGCTTCAAACCCTTCGAGACAACAAGCTGTATGCCAAGCAAAGTAAATGTGAGTTCTGGTTGGACAACATATCCTTTTTAGGGCACATTATTTCTGTGCAAGGCATTTCAGTAGACCCACGGAAGGTAGAAGCCATTATGCAGTGGAAATGGCCTGTATCAGCTAGCGATATTAGAAGTTTCCTTGGACTGGCAGGCTACTACCGGAGATTTATACAAGACTGCTAAAGTTGCATCACCTCTGACTTAGCTCACTCGAAAAGGTGTAAAGTTTACTTGTACGGATGACTGTGAAGCTTCATTTACGGAGTTAAAGCAGTGCCTCATCTCTGCTCCAATCCTTACTCTGCCGGACGGACCTGACAACTTCAAAATATACAGTGACGCATCGGGAAAAGGTCTGGGATGTGTCCTTATGTAAAGGGACAAGGTAATAGCCTTCATATCTAGGCAGTTAAAGCCTCACGAGAAGAACAACCCAACGCATGATCTTGAACTTGCCGCAATGGTGTTCGCGCTGAAGCTGTGGCACCACTACCTCTACGGTGTATTGTGCGAGATTTATAGAGACCATAAGAGTCTGCAATATCTATATACACAAAAGGATTTGAATCTTCGTCAACGGCGCTGGCTTGAACTTCTTAGCAACTTTGACTTAATGATCAGATACACGCCTGGCAAAGGAAACATCGTAGCTGATGTACTGAGTCGAGTGTTCGTTGGGAGTTTGGCTATTGATGACAGAATGCGTTGAGATCTTGAATCCTTGGGCATTATACTACTAATTAGATATAAAAAGGGGGCGCAAGTGGCCCAACTGCGCCTCGAGCCTGACTTGTTACAAAAAGTCAAGTCCGCTCAGAAGGATGACCTGTTCCTGCAAAAGATACAAGGTCTTATTTCAGTAGGAAAGGTATCAGACTTTGTGGTAGGCACAGACGGGATGATCTGAATGAAGAAAAGACTGTGTATTCCAGACGATGCGGCCCTCAAAAGAGAGATACTCACTGAAGCTCATTATGCTAGTTATACTTCTCATCTGGGTAGCACAAAGATGTATCGAGATCTCCGTTCGACGTTTTGGTAGCACGACATGAAACGAGATATGGCGTTATTCGTATCGTATTGCATGGCTTGTCAGAGAGTAAAGACCGAGCACCAAAAGCCGGACGGAGAGCTGCAGAACCTCGCTATTCCGGAGTAAAAATAGAAATATATAACAATGGATTTCATTGTTGGTTTGCCAAAGACGCAACGGGGGAATGATGTCGTCTGGGTCATTGTCGATCGCCTCACCAAGTCTGCTCACTTTCTGCCTATCAAGTCTACTTGGAGTGCCGACCGCTTGGCTCAGATCTACCTCAAAAAAATCGTTCGGCTCCACGGCGTGCCCGTATCCATAGTCTCCGATAGAGATGGTCGATTTATATCGCATTTCTGGGAAAACCTGCAGTCAGCAATGGGGACGAAGTTGAAGTTCAGCTCTGCCTACTATCCACAGACCGACGGCCAAATGGAACGTGTCAACCAGATCCTCGAAGACATGCTACGACTTTGTGCCTTGGACTTGAAGACTAGTTGGGACCTGCATCTGCCGTTAGCTGAATTTGCATACAACAATAGCTTCCAATCTAGCATTCAGATGGCGCCGTATGAGGCATTGTATGGGCCGAAGTGCAGATCTCTGATCTGTTGGGACGAAGTTGGAGAACGGCAGATCCTTGGCCCTAAGCTTTTGGAGCAAACCGTCCAAAAGATTCGCTTGATTCGGGAACGGCTAAAGATAGCTCAAAGCCGCCAAAAGAGCTACGCTGATACACATCGACGGCCACTTGAGTTTCTAGAAGGCGATCGGGTATTTCTCAAGGTTTTGCCCATGCGAGGAGTCACCAGATTTGGAGAAAAAGGAAAGCTAAGTCCAAGATTTGTCGACCCGTTCGAGATATTAAAGCGAGTCGCCTCAGTTGTATATCAGGTTGCCCTACCGCCATCACTATCCGAAGTACACAATATTTTCCATGTTTCCTAACTTAGAAAGTATGTGTACGACCCAAGCCACATGGTAGATCTGGGTTAGCTGAATCTTCAGGTAGACTTGACATATGTAGAACAACTTATGCAAATTTTGGATCGAAAAGAAAAGTTGCTCCGAAGTCGTTCGGTTCCTCTCGTGCGCGTGCTTTGGCAAAATCACTTGGTCGAAGAATCCACTTAGGAGTTTGAATCTGAGATAAGGGAAAGGTTTCCCTCATTATTTCCTAGTGGTATGTTCTATTCCTAAGTTTCGGGACGAAACTTTCAATTAGTTGGGTAGGACTTGGTGCCCCTTTTCCCCTATTCGAGGAGCGCGGCTAAGAAATACAAGATGGTATCGTTCGATCGGGATAGATTGAATCAAGAACTCATCCTCATTATGGATTTGTCTCTTCAGAATTGATTCCCATATTCAGTAGACCGTGCCCCTAGGATCGACTTAGCGGCAGAGTCAGGAGGGACCTCTCCGCTGCATCTTTTGTTGCCTAGTTTTCGCTGTCGCTTGTTGCTTTCGTGCCTTGAGTTAGTTTTTGGATTTGCTTTAGTTTTCTTGAACATTTTTGATAGATTTCATTGTTTTCGTTCGTTGAACTGCACTTCGATTCCGATATTGAAAAGAGTGGAAGAGATATTGATCAGCTGTTCGTGGCAATGTAGGTGAACCAGCATTAGGCAATGCTCGAACGGACTCCTGAAGCACCTCTTTCCTTCTTCCTTCCAACAAACTAAGTGAGTGGCTTATATTCAATTCAGTTGGCCCTTCTTCCAGTCTTCACATCTAAAAATCTTGTATTCGTGCTTGCCCCGATCAAACGATACCAAGTAATAACTAAAAAGATGTCAAGATAAAAGTGAATAGACTTGGATTATTTTGCTTGTCAACTAAACTTGTGAACGGTTACTCACTTGCATACTTGTTCGTTTGAAATGTTCATTATATGCATAAATACAAGTTAGAATGTTTACTCCTTCTATAAATTGTACTATATGTAGAACACTCCTTGCCATGAAAAAATTGATCAGGGAGACTATGCAAAATAAATCATACAATGCTACCTGTCTCCTGATTTTATTGCCTCAGCTACATAAATGGTGAAACTTAAAATATATGCCGTTTGATCATGGACAACTTATGCACAAGGCCTTCGGGTTTCTGTGGACGGTTGCTTGGGCACTGGCACCGATCCGATCCGGACGAAACTTTATGATAGTCTCATATCCCGGACAGGATTATGCAGCGCCTCCAGTGCTTTGTTGCATACCATCCTCGTCCATAGACTATATCGTCCAATTTGGCATCAAGCCACTGATCCCCTTGTATATTTAAACCTGTTGCAAACTAACTTGTGTCTTCGTGGCAGGGAAGGATATGGTAAGTATTGTGCAGGTGGTTCAGACGGGCAGGTAAATGTCACCGAGCGGTGGCAAGTATTTCATTAATTTCTATATATACTGCTTGCTATAAAATGAACTAAAGAAAGATAGAAAGACCACAAAAATAATATACGTGCTTCATATAAATAATATGTTGATTGGTATAGTTGGGTTAGCTTGCCTTCACACGTTTTGATGTACTGACCCTCGTTGAAACATGTTTCCCGCACTAAGGAGAGCCGAACGAGGAGCCGAAGTCATCCCACAATCCAGTCCAGCTGTAGGCACACCTTGATTCGTGCCACCTTTTGAAGTATTTTGAAGACATGAGCTAGAACCCAAGCAAGAATGCAGCTCCGTGGAAAGGCTATCATTCCACCAGGAGGTCTTATATTTTGAAGTTTAGTAGCGATGTAATGTACAAGACTGCTATCTCATTTTGTGTCAAAACTTTTGTAAGCCCGAGTGACAACCTTATGACTCAGTTCAAGAGTTTGTAATAGATGTTCATATTATCAATAAAAGAGAACTTTTTCATGTTTCAATTTTATCTGCGTACTCTGAATATGTGCTCGCTATGCAAAATAAATATACCTAAGCCTTGTGCGGCGCGCAACCTAGGCCCGCACGACAGTCATGCCCGGAGGACGACTACCAATTCCACGAAATTGGGGCATGACAGATTGTAAACCCCCTCACCAAAAATAGATATTTTGTATGTATTTTATATTATTATATTTATTATAGATTATTTTAAATATTAAATTTCTTTAGAGTATTCTCTTAGTTAATTAGAAAATAAATTTTTTGATATATTTACTTATATAAATATTTATTTAGAATTATTTTTAGACTATTTTAGATTTTGGAGATTTTTTTAGAATTTTTGGGTAATTAAAACATAGAAAACGTAAATTTCTTGGACTTCCCTGATTTACTATGAGACCATAGAATATTGTTCCTACCAAATATTTATTTTAGGTTGAAATATTTAATTATATTTTTTCTGTAATTTATTTATAATTTAAGAAATTTATTTGGATTTTTGAAATTATTTAGGATTTATTTGGATATATATAGTCTTAATATTAGATAGATGCTAATTTAGTGTTAATATATATTAATAAGATTATATATAAATTATTTGTATTATCTTTAATTCTATTTAAGATTATAAATTATTGAGATAAAATTAAATTAATTCTATTTTAAATTAATTCAAATCCTGAGCCTACTAGGAAAGCAACTTCATGCATATCATATTTTTATTTAAACTGATCCTAATTATATCCAAATTAGCCAATCCTAGTCGTATTCAATTAAGTAGTCTTAACCATTATAAATACCTATTAGAATTATGGAATAAACTCATAATTCATACTTTTCTTCCATAAACTCCCCTCTTTTTCGTCCAAAAAGAGTCAAAATTCGTCATAAATTTAGCCTCATTTTCTAGTAGTTATGACGACTTAAAAAGACGATATCTCCTAGCTCCGGACTCCAAACGTGCTCCATTTTTTTGTTAGAACCATATCAAGGTTAATTTTTCTGAATATATAAATTATTTTAATAATTTATGAACCTATTTTTCTAAAAAATTCTAAAAGTGCCAGCTCTCCGAAATCAGACGTGTTTTCGTATTTTCAAGATTTCGGGAGATCCCGAACTTGGAATTATGAGCCGTTTGAAGTTTCAAAAATCTGACAAAATGAACTTTCTTAAAATTATTTTTCCAGAATTTAACATGCAACTTTAATCTACTGTAAAATTCGTGCAACGTAGACGTAAATAGGAAACAACCGAAAACTGTCATCTGTGCGCCCTTATGCACATAACTCTTTACCGACTTATGATTTTATGAAACCGTTGATTCCGGTGTTAATGTAGAATTAAAATCTATAGAATTCCACTTACAAATCCAGGATTTGAGTCAATTTACTTTTTGGTCAACGGATTACCTTAATTTGCGTGCCACGGATCACAAATTCGTAAAGTTGACTTTCTTTGGACCAAAATTAGGATTTAACAATAAAATCATATTATAATTAGATTAAAATACTATTTTAGGTTATTTTATTCAGATTTAAAATAGATTAAAATGGTGAAAATTATTCACCCACTTTTGTAACCTAACTTGTTTAATTTATGTGACGGGTAGATCAGACGACGCCTTGAGTTGGGACTTCATCCTTTTTTCAGACCAGGCAAGATACATTTCTAAATTGCTTACAGTACTTTTGCATACTTATTATATTTTATACATTCATTGCATGTGTGTTTTCTCTCAGTCATAATTATATACTATATATATGTTGACACACACTTGACACATAGTATCATAGGAAGGGAGGACAATCAGTAGGCGTATGGGCTATAACCACTCTGGTAAACCATAGTAACTAGCAAGCACTACGGTAGTTGTGTCGCGCTGGTCACTACCCTTGAGGTATGTCGATTTCTGGTGTCGCGCTGGTCGCTACCCTCGAGGTATATCGATTTCTGATGTTCCTGACGTGTGTGTGAGTTATAAGAATTAGATAGAGTAGCCTACCCATGCCCATACGTCAAAAAAGTTGTCCTCATTATGCATATTCATATAGATTGTCTTGTACAACGTACTTATATATTTTCTGTCTATTATGCATATTTACTGTATTCAATTGGCATGCTTCTATGTATCTTGTTACGTCCCTCTGAGGACCTGGTCCCTTTCCAGGTATAGACGATCTTGACTATTCGCAGGAGCACGGATCAGGACTTGCTACTTATCTCTTTCTAGGAGGTCTTCTCTTCGAGTCACATTGTTCATTAGATGTTCTTATATGGTTTCTCTTACATTCTAGTTTGGCGGTGGATTTGTTTCCACCCGACTATCATTCCTTGATACTTCATATTGAGATTCAATTATATAGTAGATTGGTTATTTATTTCTATTTGATTCTGTGGATGAGATTTAGTTATGCCTTGTGACTTGTGATAATATATATACCACATGTGAGTTAACATTCATATTACAGCGTACGTGTGTATTATGGTATCCATATATTGGAGTTGTCATATATATACGGCTGTCATGCTTACGTATTCCTAGTCCTACGTATTTTGGGACTGGGGTGTGACAGCACCTACTTGTGCTAATATATGTTTAGTTTAGTTCTTGAAATAAAGAATGAGTATACTGCACTATCGGTAGTACGTAGTGAATAAGGATAAGTCGTGTTAAGACTATATGTAATGACCCGCTCCGCTCAACTCAGAGGATCGATTCAAACGACACAAGTATAGCCAACCAACCCGCCCTGCTCAGCGAGATGGCTCGTTCGATGCAAAGGCATTCATACTGGGATCTTCAATGGAGTCAGACTTAGGCTTTCAAGAGGCGCATCCGGAGTCTTGCTCGACCGATGCGATACATCTCTAAGGTGGGTGGCCCCGGTGAACCTGTCTCTACTTAGCTGCACACTAAGAAAATGAATGTTACATGCTAGTTTACAGGCGATAACCTTTGCATGATAATAAAAAAGATGAACGCACATAGCTAAGGGGATAACCCCGCCTTATCATTGTATAGAACATGGAGATCTTACTTGTTATTTGTGTAGTCGGGATTGTTGAGTTGGAATATAGTAACTTTCTTCATATATGCCATAAAGTAGTATGAGTTCATACTGAGGCGTTGCACCGCACGGAACATGACACGGGATGGAGTATAATTATGTTGCATGTATAGACGAGAAAGGCTATCAAGTAGTCATTCTGAGTCATGAGATAGAAAGAAAGGAAGGTACTCGAGATATGCAAATCACCGAGGCAGTGTCTAATCAGGGAGCTCCGTAAAGAACAAAAGATCCGAGTGTAGTTCTCGGCAAAGATAGATCCGAGTGTAGTCCTCGGCTAGGATTAGAAGTGGGGGGAGTAGTTGCATGGTCACGGACAACTGGTTGTGCACCAGGTAGAGAGAGTCCTCGATACGATTGCTGAGGCATCCAAATCGTGTTGGCCTGGAAGGACAGTGCCAGTGTAGTCCTGGCAGTACGCTAGCTGATGACTAGCGGGAGAGAGCGAGACATCCAGCAAGGCTTGCTACCGACCTGGATGGGCGTCAACTCGTTAGACGGTTGGGAGGCCCAACAAAGCTAGCAACCGAGCTGGGAAGACAATCGTCTATCGCAGATTATGTCTATTATGGCTAACAGATCTAGTGACCTTCATATAGATAAGTCATGTTTGCATAATAGCTATCCGCATTCAGAAGAGAAGTAATGGGAAGGAGTGCGTTTGCACAACATTTTGCATAATGAGAATGGATGCACGGTATCATGCATAGTTCTAGTAAAATAGGATTTAAGGCAGAGACACGACATAACGTTTGGACTTCATAAATGTTCTTTATTATTCCGTAGATCATTGTTTATATTGTTGCATATGACAGGGAAGACCGAATGGTAAAAAATGGTAAGGTGAACTCAATTGTTCATTATTATGACACTCTTGGGCTGACATGGAGATTTCTTTCTTTATATTGCCATGTAACTGATCCTAAGGCAAAAGAATAGAAAAGACAATAAAACCAGTCGGTGCACATAACTAATGAACGTGCTTGTTTTGTGGCATGGGCGAGAGGCCTCCCCACCAGTGCATTCAATGTACTGATACCCAACCAGTCTGCATGCAGGGTGCAGGAGAAACTCATACAGATTCGGAGATCACTTAACGCAATGAGGCGTCGGACCGCATTTGGCGTCTTGGAGTATGGCGCACGGACCTGGAGCTCACATATATGAGACATAATATATGGGAACATCATCATCCAGATTGTTTGTATTATTTCTAAGCTTAAGGGCATATTCATTGTAAGAGTGAGAGAGAGCATGAGCGACTTATAATCTCGGCCTAGCGCCGCTTGTAATCATTACTTCATATCAATAAAGAGCTTGATTTAGATTCAATACTTGTGTTCATTTTATGTTTCAGCTATGACGACTCTGAGAAGTAGTTATCAACGGCCGTTTCGATATTTGCCTCGCGCGGGCGCAACCCCAGGCTCGTACGGCATCGTGTCCCAATGGAAACGTACGTCCCACGGGAGCGCTGGCTCGGTGATTCGCGCCTAGCGGGGACGGCCGATTCCGACGGGAGATCGGGGCATGACATATTGGTATCAGAGCACGACTTTACGTCCTTGAAATTCGTTTCGATTCTCTCAGTTTTGAACTTGTGTATTGAAAGAAGTGGTAGATGCTCTCTCTCGATGCTTCGATGGATGTTCCATACAATAAGTCTAAATATTTTCGAAAAGTGCGTGTAAATTATACGATTGCTTGAACGAAATTATGATGCGAGGGCTTTTGTCCCAACCTGTAAAAGATATTGTGAGAGTAGACTCGTGTTATAATCGACAAGTTATATGTCTATATGAAAACACCAAGCGAGTAGAGTACGAGATAAGAATATCGTTCAGACAGTGGTCTATGCACACAGCCTTTTGGTCAAGTTGTGTTGGGTATCGTGCGCTAAGACCCTTGGTGCTAGTGAGTTGCAATGAAATTTGGGTTTTGTTTGGATAAGAATAAAGTTAGACTTATGAAGGAAATCGATAGAGACGTTATCGGAGTGCCGCTAAGGCGAATAATGGGAATCATGTATGAATTTTCAGATATAGTCGGACAGTTATTCATAGTAATAAGTTATGATACAAAACATAGTTTATATGGAGGACTATCGATAGAGGTACATACGAGCCTAAGATCGTTAAGACGACAAATAGGGATCGTGCTGGAGTTATAAGGAATAAATTGGGTATACGAGTGAAAGATGCTAATGCGATTCCGGAGTTAACAGGATGACTCGATTCTAGAGTGGTGTATACGATAGTCCCCTATTCGAATAAGGCGAATCGAGGATATAATAAGTTATAAAGATTCATAGAGTATATCTCGAACCATGAGTGGTGTATTGGTAGGCTTAATGCTCAAATGGTGTTTTGTATCAGAAGATACAAATCAAATATGGTTTACGTGGATGACTATAAATGAGATAGATGTATATGAGATTAAGAGTTACTAAGCGATGCTTAAGTAACGTGCAAGAATTCTAGGAACGATTTGGCGAATATTCTAGTGATTAATGCGAACCTCAAACTGAGGATTTGATTTTGGAGACTCAACCCTGAGTGGTGTATTGGTAGGCTTAGAAGTGTTCAAACAAATCAGGGATTTCGGAGTATTAAGCGAGTCTAGCGACAAACGACGAGATTGGGTAAAACCTTAGTATAAATAAATAATGCCTAGCAAGTAAGCAAACTTGGAGGAGCATGCAATATTTGGTTCGAACGAGTTACAATGATTTAAATAAGGGATAAGGTTTACATCGAATAGGAATTCAGGGCAATTAAAATTGATATCATGGTCGAAAAAACTTAGAGGATTATACGAGCGATTTTGAGTTAAAAAAAGCGAATTAAAAACTTGAGTTGAGATAGAATAATCGGGGATGCGATCGAAATTAGTGCAATTGGAAATAATGGAGCGAACGAATGATAGCGTGTATGGAAAATTTGGATTTGAGTAAGATATCACTCGATAAAGTTCGGTTTGAGTACGAATGCGATAATTTCAAATTTTAGGAGATTTTAGACCATAACAATGGTTGGAAGATAGTATGGATTGATGCAAGTTAGTAAAATTATGATTTTGATGGATCGAGTTAAGCGGTAACAGATTTGGCTTGGAGTTTGGAAGAACGATCTTGAAATCAAGTTCAGAAAGATAATATTCAAAATCTGTCCCAGCGAGAACGATTATTCTGCGGGAGCGCCGGCGTGGTGATTTCATGTACGACGGGGATAATCGAACTCAAGGGAACATGTTCGGTGATCATTCCAAACGAACTCGATGGATGGAACGTATCAAAACGATATAGACTTGGGTTTGGGATTTGAACTTAGTGTTGAGGAATGCTAGAAGTAGACTATGAAATGATCAAAATGATAACATTAAAGTTGGATGGTTTGAAAAAGATGAATTTTGATTTCGACACGAACAGTTGTTAGGAGAATATGGCTTGAGGGATCAATGTACATCTTGGGATGAAATAAAAGGTAATGATAAGGTGTCTATTCATTCGATGATAACCATAACGATTGACCTTCTGGTCTTGTGCGAGTACAACTTCTTGCTCGCACATGCGTCACGTCCGGATTAGGACAATCATTCTGCGGGAGCGTTGGCATGGTGATCTCACGTCTGACGGGGATAATCGAACTTGCGGGAGATCAGAATATGACAATTGAAAGATCATTTTGACTTGTGATTCGATACGATAAGACAAGTTTTAGGATACAAATGAATCTAAGGATTTTTGGTGAGGAGTTAGTCTAGAAACGTGAAGTAAGAGATGTTGGACGATTTTATGAACGGATACGTAGATTATGCTGGACGACTTAGAGATTATGATATACATCGATAATTTATAATGGGATTGTGGCTTAGTGGTACAGGCGTAGAAATGGATGGATAGGTGGATTCTATCAAAACATGATAGAAAAGATAGTGTGTACGAATTAATGGGTTGGACCTGCAACGTGGACATATCGTGGGTTTGGTTGAACGAACGTATAGATGTGATAGGATAATCTGTGCTCGATGTTTAGAAATCTGAGTGAAACGAGCTTGGGTAGAATACCTGTCTAAAAGAACAATGGTTTGCCCTTAGGATATTTGGGGCAAGCTTCGTGCAACGAGATTGCATGATGAGTCGCAAACTTGAACTGTACCTATGACCTTGTGAGCTGACCTAGTGGCTAGGCAGACGACCCTATGCCTTGAGTTAAACTGGAGTGGCTGATTTCAAAGTATCATTCAGAAAAATGATAGAACTGGGGCAACGTAATTTAGAGTTAGGACTTAACACTGAGAGTGTATACTAGTGACGTTGGCGTTAAAACAAACGTAATGCGAGATAGGATTTGGTAAAAATTGATTTGGTTGGATAGGTTATGCGACTGTGAGGGATAAGACGGTATTAGAGAATTGTCGAACGGAACTCTCACGATTAGAATTGGTGATATTGAAAATAAGTTGGCATAATGAGTTGGATCGTGGCTTGAAAGATGTGCGTTGCTACTAGTAATGCTAAACTTAAAATTGGGTGAGATTGGAGTAGACGATAACTAAATCGAACCAGAGTTCGGTTATTCGTGCAGCAAAATGATCGGCAATTCGAAAGATTTTTATGAGTAGCTTGTCCGACTTAGCTGTCACTAAGCTTGGTTGAAATACACACATTTGGGGGACGCATTGAATATGGGTACGATCCAGACTTAGCGATATGCATAACTCGGATGCAGCTGCAAATAAAAATGTTCGAATTCGCATGGATGAGTATGGCAACTGAAATAAGTTAGCCTCAATCTAAACTTTCATAAAGGAAAGATGGTAGCGTTCCCCGTGCTATTGAGATAGTTCTGTGCTAAGGCGTAGTACGAGACTAAGTTTGAGAATGCAATAGTTGAACGAAAGAATCATTCGATATAAATGATTAAGTACGCGTGCGAAACGGAATGAGTAAAATGAATAGGGAGTTAAATTCGATGAGACCAAAGACGCGAAGGATTAGAGCGTACCCCAGGTGGACAATTTAGCTCTGCGCTAAAGGCACAATAAAGACTGAGTCAGAAAACGTAGGCGATTGGGTACAATTTACTTAGCAAAATTTAATGGCAATTCAAAGAGATATTGATGTAAATGAGATTGGAAAATTTGCTGAGATTCTAACTTTTGGGTTTAGGCGTAATGATGGGTTTCGATAGGCAAGGTCAAGTAAATTGTCAAATATGTTCGGATGCATTTGGTTCCTATGAAGATAATATAACAAGTTGGGCAAGTCCACCCAATTATGAGTTGTAAGTGCCCATTGAGTTATAGAATACCTGTGCTTGGGTAATACAGCACTGCACCAGAAGCAGTAGATTTTGAGTCGGGAGTGCAACGATTAAGTTGAGTATAGTTCGATAGAATTAAACGATAGAGTCGTTCGATGAGAATTGGCTAAACATTGGCATAACGCATGGTGAGAAAATAAAAGGATTGTAGTATTGAGACAGTCCTTGGAAGTTAGACGAGATATATAGAGTTGGTTTAGAAAGTTGTGCGATAATACGAGTTTCGCTCAGGAAGTCTCGAGGACGAGACTTGTTCTGAGTGGTGTATAATGTAACAACCCGCTCCGCTCAACTCGGAGGGTCGATTCAAACGGCACAAGTATAACCAACCAACCCACCTTGCTCAGCGAGATGGCTCGTTCGATGCAAAGGCATTCATACTGGGATATTCAATGGAGTCAGACTTAGGCTTTCAAGAGGCGCGTCCGGAGTCTCGCTCGACCGATGTGATACATCGCTAAGGTGGGTAGCCCCTGTGAACCTGTCTCTACTTAGCTGCACACTAAGAAAATGAATGTTATATGCTAGTTTACAGGCGATAACCTTTGCATGCTAATAAAAGAGATGAACGCACATAGCTAAGGGGATAACCCCACCTTATCATTGTATAGAACATGGAGATCTTACTTGCTATTTGCGTAGTCAGGATTGTTGAGTTAGAATGTAGTAACTTCCTTCATATATGCCGTAAAGTAGTGTGAGTTCATACTGAGGCGTTGCACCGCACGAAACATGATACTGGATGGAGTAAAATCATGTTGCATGCGTAGACGAGGAAGGCTATCAAGTAGTCGTTCCGAGTCAGGAGATGGAAAAAAAGGAAGGTACTCGGGATATGCAGATCACCGAGGCAGTCTCTAATCCGGGAGCTGCGTAAAGAAGAAAAGATCCGAGTGTAGTCCTCGGCAAAGATAGATCCGAGTGTAGTCCTCGGCTAGGATTGGAAGTGGGGGGAGTAGTTGCATGGTCACGGACAACTGGTTGCGCACCAGGTTGAGAGAGTCCTCGACACTATTGCTGAGGCATCTGAATCATGTCGGCCCGGGAGGACAGTGCCAGTGTAGTCTTTGTTTGATAATAAACGAAAGAAATTGAAACTAGGTTTATACGAAACCCTTTCTTTGTTTACAAACAAGAAAAATAAGTATAAGTAATCCTATACGAGGATGTTAAGTACAAAAATTTGATTCTGGAGAAATATTGCTATAGGAGTCTGATCTGCGGTCGATCACTTTATGCCTTGGACCACACGATGACGAAGAAGTGATGTAGAAGAAGAAAAAGAAGCTTCAAAGACTGCAGGAAAAGTTGAACTCTCGTTGCCAAAGCCCTCTATAGGTGCTTTCTTGACCTTGACCTCTTTTTGTTCGATAAAATAAATGAAAGATAATATATGGAAATGAGGTCTTATATGAAAATCTGCCCTTCTTCTGTGTTTACAAACAAGATTGTATAATTTAATCATATACGAGGATGTCGAGTACAATTTATTTAATCTGGGTAAATAATGAGAACATAAAATATCATATTTTTATTACTTAATATATACTCCTTTATGCTCATTTAATGTCTAAAGATACTCATTACTTTTATATTTTGATCTAGGATGCAATTGGAGTCACTAAAAGCAAAATAGAGCTAATTATCAATTCTGGACAGTTCTGACACCTTGTAGCAAAATGGCCATAACTTGCTCATCCGAAGTCCAATTGAGCTGATCCAAATTGATTCGGAAAGCTAAGTGATAGAGGCACAATTTTGCTGTTTTGATTTTCCCGAGATTCTGGCTACATCATTGACCAAATCACGCTTGAAGTTGAGACAACTATGCTATACACAAAAAGTGGAGTTGATATAACCATTTCCCAACTTATTCAAAGATTTTATTTTATTGTTGGGTTGTTGTAACTCTTAGAGGATTTTTGGAAAGATATTGTGATCTTCAAACACTTATTTAGAGTGTATAAAAGGGGTAGAGATCAAGAGAAAAAAGGAGAACAACACACAACTCTTCTTTCTCTTCTCCAATATTCTTTTGAAGTTTTCATGAACGTGCAGAGCTAAAAGTCTTGTTGGTCGAAGAAAACAGAAGCCTTGGAATCAATAAAATTGTGAGATCTAAATTATTTTATATGTTTGATTTATGCTTTGAGTATTGAATGTTTTCTATGCCTACTTTCATGATTATTTTGTTTAATTACTAGGAGGCCTACTAGTCTATTATCCATCTCGATCTACTGCTAAATTAGATTTCAAATCCGTAATTGTTTGATTTTTCTAATTTATGAAGCAACCAAGATTTAATAAACTGCTTTGTTTTATTAGATCTTAGGAGAAAACTTTTGACAAAATTAAATGCAACCGCTTGTGCTTGTGTTATTTTGCTTCATCGATCTCTTTGTTCTTTAAGAAATTACTAGATTAAATCTTCAGCGCTTGTCTTGTTTTATTTAGTAATTAAAGATAATTAGATCGCTTGTTTCTAATTATCTAAGCCTAAGAGAGATAGGAAATACTTCCAATGGTGAATATTTAAAGTATGATAATTTATGTTTGCATCAATGATCAATTTTAAGATTCCAATGGTGGATGTTGACTGAGACCAACATTTTTTTCCCTTTGATAATTATAATACTTTAATTATTTTTAGCTCTTTTTAATTTGCTTTGATCCAAAACTCTCCCCCAATCTTATTTTACATAACATAAAGATCAAACTAATTACTCTCCGTGGGAATGATCCTTACTCTCACTACTACATATTATTTCAAGAGTAAAGGTTTTATTTTTGGGTGCCTACGACAGCACGCCAAATTTTGGCGCCGTTGCCGGGGAGTAATTTTAGTTAATTTTTTTGCCTTTTGTGATCTTTTCTTATAATTAAATTATTTTTGTTTATTAGCAAAAAAAAAAAAAAAAAAAAAAAATTTCTCATATATTTTTCTGGATTGCTTGCTATCATTTTATTCCTTGTTTATGATTGCAACTCGATCTTCTAATCAAAGTGATTTTCAGTGTGATCCAGAAATATAAAGAACTCTGCGCAGGTTAAGGAAGGAAGCTCAAAGAAACTCTAACGAGAACGACCCTGCTACGGATTCCTTACTTTCTTGCAAATCTAATCCTGAAGAAGAGGAAGTCATGGCTGCAAATAGAACTTTGAAAGAACTTGCAGCCCCTGATTTGAACCAACACCCTTTATGCATTACATTTCCTACTTTAGATGCTACTACTAGTTTTGAATTAAAATCTGGACTAATACATTTATTACCCACTTTTCATGGCCTTGCAGGTGAAGATCCTCATAAGCATCTAAAGGAGCTTCATGTGGTATGCACAACTATGAAACCTACGGGAGTATCCGAAGAGCAAATCAAATTAAGAGCCTTTCCGTTTTCTTTAAAGGATTCGGCTAAGGATTGGCTCTATTATCTACCCTCTGGGAGCATTGTAACATGGAACGAAATGAAGAGACTATTCTTGGAGAAGTACTTTCCCGCTTCAAGGGCAGCCAATATCTGAAAAGAAATTTGTGGGGTAAGGCAACACAATGCAGAGTCTCTCCACGAGTACTGGAAACGTTTTAAAAAATTATGTGCAAGTTGCCCCCATCATCAAATTAGCGAGCAGCTACTTATCCAGTACTTCTACGAAGGCCTTCTACCAACTGATAGAAGCATGATAGATGCTGCTAGTGGAGGAGCTTTGGTAGATAAAACTCCTGAGGCCGCAAGAAATTTAATTGCAAATATGGCGGCAAATTCTCAATAATTTGGCACTAGGCTAGATCTTCTATCTAGGCATGCTAACGAGGTAAATATTTCTTCCCTAGAACAACAAATTTCTAGTATAACGTCTCTTGTTCGTCAAATGGCTGTAGGTAACATGCAAACAGCAAAAGCTTGTAGGATTTGTTCAGTAGCAGGACATCCAACTGACATGTGTCCAACTCTTCAAGAGGAGTCCAATGAACAAGTGAATGTGCTAGGTGCTTTCCCTGGACAACCGCAAAGGAAGTACGATCCATATTCAAACACTTATAATCCAGGATGGAGAGATCATCCCAATTTCAACTATGGGAATCCACAAACAAATCATCCTGTCAATCAAAATCGCCCAAGTTACCAACAGTACAAGCAGCCATATCCTAAACAACAACCAAACCAAACTTCTAACTCTGGTATATCTTTAGAAGATATTGTTAAGTCTCTTGCCACTAATAATTTACAATTTCAACAGGAGACAAGGGCTAGCATTCAAAGCTTGGATAATCAAATGAGCCAAATGGCTACAACAATTAATAAGCTAGAGGCACAAAGTTCTGGAAAATTACCATCTCAAACGATAGTAAATCCAAAAGAAAATGCAAGTGCAATCATTTTGAGAAGCGGTAAAGAGGTTGACATTCCAGTAAAAGAAGCACCTGCAACGTCAAAACAAGAAGAAGAGAAAACTACCGTGCCAGACATGAACATCCCCAATGATGATGAGGTACCCAATTGTAAGTTTCCACGCCTTTGTGATTATAAGCCAGTACCTCCTTTTCCTCAAGCTTTAACAGAATCTAGAAAAATTGAACAAAATAATGAGTTATATGAGACTTTTCATAAATGTGAGGTAAATATTCCACTTTTAGATGCTATCAAATAAGTACCTCGCTATGCTAAATTTTTAAAAGAATTATGTACAATAAAGAGGAAACAAAAGCTTAAAGGATATGAAAAGGTAAAAGTTGGGGAGAGTGTTTCTGCAGTAATTCAACGAAAACTCCCTACGAAATGCAAAGATCCTGGAATGTTTATTATCCCTTGTAAAATAGGTAACAATAAATATGAGAAAGCCATGTTAGATTTAGGAGCTTCTATCAATGTTATGCCATATTCTATATATGAATCTTTAAATCTTGGACCTCTGAATAAAACTGGTGTTGTGATCCAATTGGCTGATAGATCTAATGCCTATCCTAAGGGAGTAGTCGAGGATGTTCTTGTACAAATTGATAATTTAGTTTTTCCTGCTGATTTTTATGTGCTTGATATGGAAAATGGTGATCAAACTGCTCCAATTTTATTAGGAAGACCATTTTTAAAGACATCCAAGACTAAGATAGATGTTCATAGTGGCACACTTACTTTGGAATTTGATGGTAAAATTGTTAAATTTAATATTTATGATGCCATGAAATATCCTGATGATGATAATACTGTTTATTCTATTGATGTGGTTGATTCTTTAGCACAGGATATTTTTGAACTTGATGGCAAAGATGTATTGGAAGTGGCCATTAGTGAGCATCTTGAAAAAGAGCATAAGGAGTTAGCTTTGAGTTCTGATTTGCAGGAAACTGTTGCAGCATTGAATGATTTTCCAAAAATACAACAATCAGGTAACGTTTCTTATATTTCATTACCAATTTCTAACAAGAGGCCTTTACCCTCTGTTTTGCAGGCCCCTATTCCAGAATTGAAGCCTCTCCCTAGTCACCTCAAGTATGTATTCCTTAGAGATGGAGGAACATTACCAGTGATCATCTCCAATAAACTTAGTGTACCACAGGAAGAAAAGCTTATTCGGATCCTTAAGGAGCATAAGACGGCTATTGGTTGGACAATTGCGGATATAAAAGGAATTAGTCCGTCTACATGCATGCATCGCATCTTACTTGAGGAAGGAGCAAAACCTTCCCGTCAACCACAAAGAAGATTGAACCCACCCATGATGGAGGTAGTAAAAAAGGAGATCCTAAAACTTCTTGAAGTTGGAGTGATCTATCCTATTTCGGATAGCCAATGGGTTAGCCCGGTGCAAGTGGTTCCTAAAAAGACTGGAATAACTGTCATGAAGAATCAAAATAATGAGTTAGTTCCCACTCGTGTCCAGGATGGGTGGAGGGTTTGTATAGATTATAGAAAATTAAATGCTGAAACCCGAAAGGACCACTTTCCTTTACCTTTTATTGATCAAATGCTTGAAAGGTTAGCTGGTCATTCTTACTATTGTTTTCTTGATGGTTATTCAGGTTATTTTCAAATTGTAATTGCTCCGGAGGATCAAGAAAAGACAACTTTTACATGCCCATTTCGAACTTTTGCATATCGTCGTATGCCATTCGGTCTTTGTAATGCCCCAGCTACTTTCCAAAGGTGTATGGTTAGCATATTTTCAGACTATGTTGAGCATATTATAGAAGTATTTATGGATGATTTCACAGTTTATGGAGACTCTTTTGATAAATGCTTGCATAACCTTACACTTGTTCTTCAAAGATGCATAGAAACTAATCTTGTGTTAAACTCTAAAAAATACCATTTTATGGTTGACCAAGGTATAGTTTTGGGTCATATTGTTTCATCTAAGGGAATTGAGGTAGATAAAGCCAAAATCGATATTATTCAATCTTTACCTTATCCCTCCAGTGTGCGGGAAGTTCGTTCTTTTCTTGGACATGCAGATTTTTATCGAAGATTCATCAAAGACTTCTCCAAAATAGCGTTACCCCTTTGCAAGTTGCTACAAAAGGATGTAGCTTTTGAATTTGATGAAGCATATAAAAAGGCATTTGATACACTAAAGAAACTATTAACTTCTACCCCAGTTATCTAGCCCCCTGACTGGAACATGCCTTTTGAGATAATGTGTGATGCAAGTGATTATGCAGTAGGTGCTATTTTGGGTCAAAGGATTGGAAGAGCATCTCACGCCATTTATTATGCTTCAAGAACTTTGAATGAGGCGCAGAAAAATTATTCAACTACTGAAAAAGAACTTTTAGCTGTTGTTTTCGCTTTAGAAAATTTTTGATCTTATTTGCTTGGTACTAAAGTCATTGTTTATTCTGATCATGCAGCTCTTCGCTATTTGATGACGAAGAAAGAGGCAAAACCAAGATTAATTCGATGGATACTTCTCTTAAGTGAATTTGATTTGGAGATCAAAGACAAAAGAGGGACAGAAAATCGTGTTGCAGATCATTTAAGTCGTTTAGTTCATATGAAGGATGAACTTTGTCTACAAGAAACGTTCCCTGATGAGCAATTGTTTGCTTCAAGTGTGACATTGCCTTGGTATGCAAATATTGTAAATTATTTGGTTACTAATATATTTCCTTCTGGCTTGTCAAAGGCTCAAAGAGATAAGATCAAAAGTGATGCCAAATACTATGTATGGGATGACCCATACTTGTGGAAGCACTGTGCAGATCAAGTGATAAGAAGGTGCATTCATGAAAATGAAATTATTTCAATTCTCACCTTTTGTCATTCTTATGCATGTGGAGGACATTTTGGAGCGAAAAGGACGGCAAGAAAAGTATTAGAATGTGGTTTCTATTGGCCGTCTTTATTTTGTGATTCATATTCTTTTTGTAAAATATGCAACAATTGCCAAAAGACAGGTAATATATCTCAAAGGAATGAAATGCCACAAAATCCTATACTATTTTGTGAAATTTTTGATGTTTGGGGCATCGATTTTATGGGACCGTTTCCTATATCTTTTGGTTATGTTTATATTTTGCTTGCTGTTGATTATGTATCAAAATGGGTAGAAGCTAAAGCTACTAGGACTGATGATTCTAAAGTTGTTTCAGATTTTATCAAATCCAACATATTCTCCAGGTTTGGGATTCCAAGAGCCTTAATAAGTGATCGAGGCACTCACTTTTGCAATCGAACCGTGGAGACATTGCTGAGAAAGTACCATGTGACCCACAAGGTGTCAACTGCCTATCATCCACAAACAAGTGGACAAGCGGAAGTGTCAAATAGAGAGATCAAGTCCATCATTGAAAAGACGGTCAATCCAAGTAGAAAAGATTGGAGTTTGCGCTTGGATGATGCTTTGTGGGCGTATAGAACTGCATACAAGACGCCTATCGGTATATCACCTTACCGGTTGGTGTTTGGGAAACTATGCCATCTTCCTGTTGAGTTAGAACACAAGGCTTATTGGGCTATCAAGAGTTTCAATATGAAGGCATATGAAAATGGAGAACATATGAAGTTACAACTACAAGAGTTGGAGGAAATTCGCAATGACGCCTATGAGAATGCTAGAATTTATAAAGAGAAGACGAAGAATTTTCATGACAAGATGATCTCTAGGAAGGTGTTTCAAGTTGGTCAAAAAGTCCTTCTATACCAGTCACGACTTCGTCTATTTTCGGGTAAATTGCGTTCTCGTTGGATTGGACCTTTTATTGTTACTAATGTTTTTTATCATGGTGCAGTTGAAGTTCAAAGTTTAGCAACTTCCAAAGTGTTCAAGGTAAATGGCCAAAGGCTCAAGCTTTTCTATGAAGGTTTCAAAGTAGAGAATGTGGATGAATTGAACCTTGAAGATCCAATTTGTATCAATTGAAGGAGGAAACATCCACGACAATAAACAGAGGCAACCCAAGGGGAGTTTGTTCTTATTCTTATTCTTTCATTTTTATTTTATTTTTTTAATTTTGCCTTTTCCTTGCATTTCACCTTACATTGGGGACAATGTCAGTTTTAAGTGTGGGGGAGGGGATTTACTTTATTTTAAGCATTTTTAGTTCGGTATTTTTCTAAAAAAAAAAATTAATAATAATAATAATTATTATTATTTTTTAATAAAAGAATTTTGGTTTTTGTTTTTTTAATGATTTTTGGTTGTGTATGTCATGAGTAAGATTCAACTAAATTTGAAAAATTCATAACATGATTGAATAAATAAATTTTTTTCAACTTAGAATTAATTAGTCTAGTTATTTTTTTATTTAAAATGGTAGTATCTAAATTGGTAGACAAAAGCCAGTGAGGATTTGAGCCTTTAGACTGACACATCAGTCTCATTATTCTTTCATGAGAGATATTCTTCCACTGATTTATTTCTCTAGAACTTGCTTTGATTCTCTTCGAGGTCACATTGACACATGCATGCATGAACATGATTAAGGCCATCTTTGTTATGCGTTACATAAGCCAAATAGCCCACCTTGTAATTAATTTTCTTTTTGTTGAACCTCTTTGAGCTTTATTGCCTTTTTCTTGGTATACCCATATTACAAGCTTTCAACCAATAATATTTATACCTTTACCCAAGTCGTAAAGCTAGTGGAGCATTGTTGATCATTATGATATGTATGGGTGTACGAAAAAATAATTGTGGGGGTATCTAAATTTGTGGTTTGGTTATAACCAACAAAATGGAACATATTTTTATCCTCAAATTTTCTAAGTTCCATTATTGTTAAAAAAATAAAAAGTAAAAAAAAAAAGAAAGAAAAAATAAGAAGAAAAGAAATAGAGTGATTGATTTTACATGTTTTATATTGAGATTGAGTTGATTCATTTTTGCTCCACTAGTTTTGATGGCTTTTGAGCTACATTCCTAAATATATCCCACCTTAATCCTAAGCCATGTTACAACCCATGAAAAGTCCTTATGATTTATGTTATGCATGTGATCCCAGTGGTGGAGAATGAGAAAATATACAAGCTTATGGTAGAGCATTTCTTTTGGAATGAATTCGAGAGAAATATATACCTTCAAACACATGAGAGTTTAGTGTTTATTTTCGTGAGGGTCTACCTATTTAGTTTACTCCATTTTTCAAGTAAAAATACCTACTAAGTAATTAGAAGTTGTTTAAGAATATATGTTCATGATATGTTATGAGTTTTGAAGAACTTGGTTATTATTTATTTATGACATTGCAACCTTGATTTCTTTTTGGAAAAATAAATTAGAGTTTTGCCCGAGGACGAGCAAAGGTTAAGTGTGGGGGTATTTGATGAGAACATAAATTATCATATTTTTATTACTTAATATATACTCCTTTATGCTCATTTAATGTCTAAAGATACTCATTACTTTTATATTTTGATCTAGGATGCAATTGGAGTCACTAAAAGCAAAATGGAGCTAATTATCAATTCTGGACAGTTCTGACACCTTGTAGCAAAATAGTCATAACTTGCTCATCCGAAGTCCAATTGAGCTGATCCAAATTGATTCGGAAAGCTAAGTGATAGAGACACAATTTTGCTGTTTTGATTTTCCCGAGATTCTGGCTACATCATGGACCAAATCACGCTTGAAGTTGAGACAACTATGCTGTGCACAAAAAGTGGAGTTGATATAACCATTTCCCAACTTATTCAAAGATTTTATTTTATTGTAGGGTTGTTGTAACTCTTAGAGGATTTTTGGGAAGATATTGTGATCTTCAAACACTTATTTAGAGTGTATAAAAGGGGTAGAGATCAAGAGGAAAAAGGAGAACAACACACAACTCTTCTTCCTCTTCTCCAATATTCTTTTGAAGTTTTCATGAACGTGCAGAGCTAAAAGTCTTGTTGGTCGAAGAAAACAGAAGCCTTGGAATCAATAAAATTGTGAGATCTAAATTATTTTATATGTTTGATTTATGCTTTGAGTATTGAATATTTTCTATGCCTACTTTCATGATTGTTTTGTTTAATTACTAGGAGGCCTACTAGTCTATTATCCATCTCGATCTACTGCTAAATTAGACATCAAATCCGTAATTGTTTGATTTTTCTAATTTATGAAGCAACCAAGATTTAATAAACTGCTTTGTTTTATTAGATCTTAGGAAAAAACTTTTGACAAAATTAAATGCAACCGCTTGTGCTTGTGTTATTTTGCTTCATCGATCTCTTTGTTCTTTAAGAAATTACTAGATTAAATCTTCAGCGCTTGTCTTGGATTATTTAGTAATTAAAGATAATTAGATCGCTTGTTTCTAATTATCTAAGCCTAAGAGAGATAGAAAATACTTCCAACGGTGAATATTTAAAGTATGATAATTTATGTTTGCATCAATGATCAATTTTAAGATTCCAATGGTGGATGTTGACTGAGACCAACATTTTTTTTCCTTTGATAATTATAATACTTTAATTATTTTTAGCTCTTTTTAATTTGCTTTGATCCAAAACTCTTCCCCAATCTTATTTTACATAGCATAAAGATCAAACTAATTACTCTCCGTGGGAACGATCCTTACTCTCACTACTACATATTATTTCAAGAGTAAAGGTTTTATTTTTGGGTGCCTACGACAGCACGCCAGTAAATATTGCTATAGGAGTCTGATCTGCAGTCGATCACTTTGTCCCTTGGACCATACGATGATGAAGAAATGCTGTGGAAGACAGAAAGCAGCTTCGAAGGTTGCTAAAGGGGGTGGGTGCCCGATGCCAAAGTCGTCGATCCCTTCTCTTTGCCTGAGCTCTGGATTCTTCTCTCTCTCGACCGTTTTCTCTCCTCCTTCTTTCCTCCCAATTGTCGACCTTGGATCTGATACTGGATTCCTTGACCAATTTCTAATCGTTCGACCTTCAATTTTGTGACCCTTGACCTTTGTCAATAGAGGTCTCTATTTATAGAGTTTTAGTGACAGTGACCACTCAGTCGGTATAAAAACCGAGTAGTGGAAAGTACAGTACCCTTTTACACGATGGTTACAATAACCATTGCCTGCGTATAGATGACCTTTTGAGTGAGCATGTGACGCATGTCCAACTAAGGGACAACGCGTATAACTGCTGCGAAGATCACGACGTAGAAGCCACGTAGGTAGTTATCCTTTGTGTAGAAGAGGTTGGCGTAGAAGCCAATAACTGTCACCATGGCGTAGAAGCCAAGTAGGCATAGAAGCCGAGTAGACGTAGGAGCCGAGTGGGCGTAGAAGCCGAGTGGTCATAGAGGCCGAGTGGGCGTAGAAGCCGAGTGGACGTAGAAGTCGAGATGATGTGGACGTCTTAGCAGAAATTATAGCTTTTGGAGATATAATCAAATCTCTTGCATTAAATACAGAGATCTGCCCCCATCCTGCGCATTAAATGTAGAGGCTTGTCTTTAAGATTTGCCATCATTCTGCACATTAAATGCAGATACGCACCTCGAATCCTGTACGAGGTCTGTTTGCCTTCTGCGGAGCGTAAGAAGCTCACATCTGCCTGTGTAAAACTGGGCAGCGTATCCTCTTGTATGCGTAAGAGCAGTTTACGCAAAGGGAATGTCACTAGATGACGGTTCGGTGACATTTAATCAAATCTCCTGCATTAAATGTAGAGATCCGCCATTATCCTGTGCATTAAATACAGAGGCGTGTTTTGAAGGCCTGCCACTCTTCTGCGCATAAATTGCAGAGACGTGCCTCAGGCATCTGTCAGTATTCGGCGCATTAAATGCAGAGACGTGCCTCGAGAACTTGTCACCGCTCTGTGCATTAAATACAAAGACGTGCCTCGAGCCCTGTACGAAGAGCAGCTTTTGACGTGACAAGCTGTTTGTCTTCTGTGGAGCGTAAACAGCTCATATCTGCCTGTGTAAAACTAGGCGGCGTATTCCTTTATATGCGTAAAAGCGGTCTACGCCAAGGAAATGGCAGTAAATCACAGCCTGGGTTGCAGTGCCGCGCCATCATTATAGCCGTCGCCTGGGTAGTCGTGCTGTACTCTTTGTCAGAAGTCTAGATGTCAGGTTCATTGCATGATCTGACAGATTCATTTCGAAGAACACGAAGCATTCCTCGTACACTTCAATACTGCATTGAAAGCAGATGAGTTTTACGCCATAAAGGCGATGTAGCACCCTTTTTACGCTAAAGCAGCCTGGATATACTGCATTACGCGGATGGTCCTTGAGCCTATTTTTATGCTGTGCTCAGCGAAAAAGCTCTGTTGCATATTTGATGGCTCTGAAGTCCTCTGTTTACGCGGCCCAATATCAACATGCTGCGTATAGCTATCCAGCGTATTTTTTATGCTTCTACAAGACCCCCTTCAAAGCTTTTAAATTCCTCGTAATTTGAAACGCTTTGAATAAAGCATGAAGCGTTCCTCGTAATTTGAAACGCTCTGAAACGGTCAAGTCTGGCACGCTCTGTCAAGGCTGACTTTATGGCAGAGTTATTGGGGATCGGTGTGATCTCTTTCGCCTATAAAAAGGCTGAGGAGTTAACCTGTTCTCCCCACGTTTCCTTCACCACACAGAGATGATGGCCGGAGTTCGTCGGGTCGACTTAAGGAAGAAGGAGACCATGTTCTTCCATCATGTAAGGAGCCAAAAAAGATGGCATCTTCGAGCAAATATCCTCTGCAACGATGGATCATGGAAGGATATCATAGCCTCCTTTGCTCGGGATAATCAGCAACTTTGTATGATGGTTCTTCCGGAGAGAGGAAGGGTCGTGTTTGACCATATAGCTTACAAGTTGTATCTTCTCCTGATACCTGCGGACGAGAGAAAACAAACTAGCTGCTGTCCGAGATTGAGTTGGGTAAAATATCTTAACTCAATCTGTCATGGCGCTGGACGCAGGAAAGCAGATTTACCCTACTTCCCTGTATTGGAGAATGGGTCTGCATAATTTAATCAGGCCCAGTTTTGTATCCTCCCTCCATTGATCATATGTCTGTCGGTTTGCGGTCACCAACTGACTGTTGGAGAAGATGGATGAAGAATTTCGCCCTTGCGAGAACCTGGCAGAACAGATTCTGGGCGCGATTTTCAGACGACGATGAGGAAGTCCTTTGTAGACGGGATTTCCCTCACATGTAATCATGAAAATGAAGAAAAGCCCTTGTGGACTGAATTTCCCTCATATGTAATCATGCTTTTAATTTTAATAAAATCGTCTTCTTCTGTGCATATGATCATCTTGCCATATTTTGCTGTAAAGTCTGAATATTTGTAGCTTCGACACGTCTGATAACTTTACGCTGACTCTGTTTAGAAAGAGTGTTAGGTCCTGTCCTGTCTTTTACGCATAACTAAGGATGCGCAGAAAGCCGCTTAGCAGTCGAGTGTTCGAACTGTCCTACTGTTAGGAATGAGGAACCACGTAGAATTCTGAACTGTCACTTCTGATAAACAGAATTTTTGTTCAGACCGTCATCTTCAAGAATAATTTCTTGAAAAATCTCTTGGAACAGGGCGAGAACTGGCTGTCAAAAACTGAGTCACCATCTCGAACTGTAGACGAAATATTCAGACTGGATTCTGGATGAACATCGAATCGACCCATAAAGAAGAGTAACTTTCAATGTTGAACTCTGTATGCCTTGGGTACTTGGGATATTTTGAGGTCAAGAAGGAGTATCTTTTGTGTGAACCCTTACAATTGACCGACTTGAGAATTGTTCAGATGTACTGCACTTTGGCCTGCATATTTTTCAGATATGCGGAAAGTCATAGAGCATGAAATCATAAGTTTGTAGCCTCTGAGCATAAAAAGCCACCGAGCGTGAGATCATAGATTCGTAGCTGCTGAGCATGAAGTCGTAGGTTTGTAGCCTCTCGAGTAAAAGCTGCTGAGCATGAGAGCATCCGGGCGTAAAACCATAGACTTGTAGCCTGTGAGCATAAAACCGTAGATCTATAGCTGTCGAGCGTAGAAAGCTCCTTAGCGTAAAAACTGTAGATTTGTAGCTTCTGAAAAGAAAATCTTCCGAGTGTGAAGTCGTGGATCTGTTACCTCTGAGCGTAAAAAGCCACCGAGCGTGAGATCATAGATTTGTAGCTACTAAGCGTGAAGTCGTAGGTTTGTAGCCTCTCGAGCGTAAAAGCTGCTGAGCATGAGAGCATCCGGACGTAAAACCATATACTTGTAGCCTGTGAGTGTAAAACCGTAGATCTGTAGCTGTCGAGCGTAGAAAGCTCCTTAGCGTAAAAACTGTAGATTTGTAGCTTCTGAAAAAAAATCTTCCAAGCGTGAAGTCGTGGATCTGTTGCCTTAGAGCATAAAAAGCAACCGAGCGTGAGATCATAGATTTGTAGCTGCTGAGCGTGAAGTCGTAGGTTTGTATCCTCTCGAGCGTAAAAGCTGCTGAGCATGAGAGCATCCGGGCGTAAAACCATAGACTTGTAGCCTGTGAGCGCAAACCCGTAGATCTGTAGCCGTCGAGCGTAGAAAGCTCTTTAGCGTAAAAACCACGAATCTTCTTTGCACAAAAACTTTTCGAATTCGCTGACTATCCGCCTTCTCTGAGTAAATAGGCTGACATAGTCCCCAATCATAACCAAATATTAAATATGAGATTTGGTTTGGGATTCGAGGAGCCCATCCGAACTCTATATATACCCCAAGTTTTTGAGAGAAAAACTTTTCATCCGTCTTCTACGAAAGAAAGCTTTTGACTGTTCGAGTTCTTCTTCGTTTCTTCTCCGAGTCTTCAAAGTTTCCAGTAATGGCCTCGAAACAAGTCTCCTCCTCTAAGGGAAAGAAGGTTGCTTCTTTTTCTCGTTTTTCTGCTCAAGCGGGGGCGACTTCCGTCGGGCACGACGAACTTCATTCTGAACGAAGTATCCCGCCGACTAGCAGTGCACCGGCCTTAAAGGTAGAGCTTTTGGGACGAAAAAGAACGACTGAAAATCCTTTACACACGTTGTACGTGAACGCGCTAGGTCGTCTTCTGTGCTGATAGCCTCTTCGAGGAAGATGATGCACATAGATGTTTCATCTTTTACAACCACATTTCTAAAGTGTCAGCGCAAAAACTCCATATTTTTGTAGTCTGGCGTAAAAGCTTTGACTGTCGAAAGTTGGCGTATACTATGCAGGGATGAAAATTCTGGCATAATAACTCAAATTTTGGCAGTCTGGCGTAAAACACAGACTGTCAAAAACTTTACGTATACTGCCAGTTGTTTCAGATAATAAATGAAAAAGATGATATGTGGAAAATGAGGTCTTATACGAAAATTTGTCCTTCTTTTATGTTTACAAACAAGATTATACAATTTAATCCTATACGAGGATGACTAAGTACAATTTATTTAATCTGGGTAAATATTGCTATAGGTGTCTGATCTGTAGTCGATCACTTTAGCCCTTGGACCACACGATGTTGAAGAAGTGCCATGGAAGACAGAAAGCAGCTTCGAAGGTTGCTAAAGAGGGTGGATGCTCGATGCCAAAGTCGTCGATCCCTTCTCTTTGCCTGAGCTCTGGATTCTTCTCTCTCTCTTGACCGTTTGACCTTCGATCTTTGCGACCGTTGGATCTGATACTGGATTTCTTGATCAATTTTCTCCTCTTTTCCTCTGTTGATAGAGGTCTCTATTTATAGAGTTTTAGTGACAGTGACCACTCAGTCGGTGTAAAAACCGAGTAGTGGAAAGTACAACACCCTTTTACACGATGGTTTAAAATAACCAATGCCTGTGTATAGATGACCTTTTGAGTGAGCATGTGACACGCGTCCAACTAAGGGACAAAATGCGTATATCTGCTGTGAAGATCACGGCGTAGAAGCCACGTAGGTAGTTATCCCTTGTGTAGAAGAGGTTGGCGTAGAAGCCAATGACTGTCACCATGGCATAGAAGCCAAAATAGGCATAGAAGCCGAGTAGGCGTAGAAGCCGAGTAGGCATAGAAGCCAAGCGATCATAGAAGCCGAGTTGCGTAGAAGCCGAGTGGCGTAGAAGCCGAGCGGTCATAGAGGCCGAGTGGGCATAGAAGCCAAGTGGTCATAGAGGCCGAGTAGGCATAGAAGCCGAGCAATGTGGATGTTTTAGCCGGAATTATGGCTCTTGGAGATATAATTAAATCTCTTGTATTAAATACAGAGATCTGCCCCCATCCTATATATTAAATGCAGAGGCTTGTCTTTAAGATTTGCTATCATTCTGCGCATTAAATGCAGATACGTGCCTCGAATTCTGTACGAAGAGTAACTGCTGATGTGGCAGTCTGTTTGACTTCTGCAGAGCGTAAGAAGCTCACGTCTGCCTGTGTAAAACTGGGCAGCGTATTCCCTTATATGCGTAAGAGTAGTTTACGCAAAGGGGATGTCACTAAACGACGGTTCGGTGATATTTAATCAAATCTTCTGCGTTAAATGCGGGAATCCGCCTTTATCCTGCTCATTAAATGAGGAGGCATATTTTGAAGGCCTGCCACCCTTCTGTGCATCAAGTGCAGAGACATGCCTGGGGTATCTGTCAGTATACGGCGCTTTAAGTGCAGAGACGTGCCTCAAGAAACTGTCACGGCTCTGCGCATTAAATGCAGAGACGTGCCTCGAGCCCTGTACGAAGTACAGCTTTTGATGTGGCAGGCTGTTTGTCTTCTGCAGAGCGTAAATAGCTCACATCGGCCTGTAAAACTAGGCAGCGTATCCCTTTATATGTGTAAAAGTGGTTTACACAAAGGAAATAGCAGTAAATGACAGCCTGGGTTGCAGTGCCGCGCCATCATGATACCCGTCGCTTGGGTTATCGTGCAGTACTCTTTGTCAGGAGTCCAGATGTCAGGTTCATTGCATGATCTGACAGATTCATTTCGAAGAATACGAAGCGTTCCTCGTACACTTTAATGCTGTATTGAAAGCGGATGAGTTTTACGCCATATAGGCGATGAAGCACCCTGTTTACGCCAAAGCAGCCTGGACATACTGTATTATGCGGATGGTCCTTGAGCCTATATTTTTATGCTATGCTCAGCGGAAAAGCTCTGTTGCACGTTTGATGGCTCTGAGGTCCTCTGTTTACGCTGCCCTGCATCAACATGCTGCGTATAGCTATCCAGCGAATTTTTTATGCTTCTACAAGACCCCCTTCAAAGCTTTTAAATTCTTCGTAATTTGAAACGCTTTGAATGAAGCATGAACCGTTCCTCGTAACTCAAAACGCTCTGAATGGAGCCTGAAATGGTCAAGCCTGACACGTTCTTTTATGGCTGACTTTATGGTGGAGTTATTGGGGATCGGTGATCTCTTTCGCCTATAAAAAGGCTGAGGAGTTTTCATGTTCTTCCCACACTTCCTTCACCATACAGAGATGATGGCCGGAGTTCGTCGGGTCAATTTGAGGAAGAAGGAGATCATGTTCTTCCAACATGTAAGAAGCCAAAAAAGATGACGTCTTCGAGCAAATGTCCTCCGCAACGATGGATCATTGAAGGATATCATAGCCTCCTTTGCTCGGAATAATCAGCAACTTTGTATGGTGGTTCTTCGGGAGAGAGGAAGGGTCGTATTTCACCATGCCGCTTGCAAGCGGTACCTTCTCTCGTTACCTCCTTGGATGAGAGCAGATAGACTAGCTCTATCCGGGATTGAGTTGGATAAAATATCTTAACTCAATCTGTCATGGTGTTGGCTGTAGGAAAGCAGATTTACTCTACTTTTCTTCTATTGGACGATGGGTCTATGCCCAGTTTTGTATCCTCCCGCCGTTGACCAATATGTCAGTCAGTTTGCGGTTATTGACTGACTGCCGGAGAAGATGGATGAAGGATGTTGCCCATGCGAGAACCTGGTCGAAACAGATTCTGGGCACGATCTTTAAATGAAAATGAGAAACCCTTTGTAGACGGGGTTTCTCTCATATGTAACCACGAAAATAGAAAAAAAAACCTTGTAGACTGGATTTCCCTCATATGTAATCGTGATTTTAATAAGATCGTCTTCTTCTTCATATGATCATCTTGCCATACTTTGCCGTGAAGTCTGAATATGTGTAGCTTTGACACGTCTGATTCTTTACACCGACTATGTTAGAAAGAGTGTTAGGTCCTGTCCTGTCTTTTATGTATAACTAAGGATGCGCAAAAAGCCGCTTTAGCAGTCGAGTGCTCGAACTGTCCTTCTGTTTAAGAATGAGGAACTGCGTAGAATTCTGAACTGTTACTTCTGATAAATAGAACTTTATTTTTGTTCAGACATCATCTTCAAGAATAATTTCTCGAAAAATCCCTTGAGCAGGGCGAGAAATGGCTGTCAAACTGAGTCGCCATCTTGAATTTGTAGATAAAATATTCAGACTGGAGTCTGGATAAACTTCGAATTGACCCATGAAGAAGAGTAATTTTCAATGTTGAACTCTGTATGCTTCGGGTACTTGGGGTATCTTGAGGTCAAGAAAGAGTATCTTCTGTGTGAACTCCTGCAATTGACCGTCTTGAGAATTTGTTCAGATGTACTGTACTGGCCTGCGCATCTTTCAGATGTGCGAAAGTCATGGAGCATGAAATCATAAGTTTGCAGCCTCTATGCGTAAACTAAACGCCACCGAGCATGAAATCGTAGACTTGTAGTTCCTGAGCGTGAAGTCATAGGTTTGTAGCCTCTCGAGCATAAAAGCTACCGAGCACAAAGGCATCCGGGCGTAAAAACATAGACTTATAGCCTGTGAACGTAAAACCGTTGATTTGTAGCCGTCGAGCGTAGAAAGCTCCTTGGCGCAGAACTGTAGATTTGTAGCCGATGAAAAGGAAATCTTCTGAGCGTGAAGTTGTGGATCTGTTGCCTTTGAGCGTAAACTAAACGCCACCGAGTGTGAGATCATAGATTTGTAGCTGCTGAGCGTGAAGTCGTAGGTTTGTAGCCTCTCGAGCGTAAAAGCTACCGAGCACAAAGGCATCCGAGCGTAAAACTATAGACTTATAGCCTGTGAACGTAAAACCGTAGATCTGTAGCTGTCGAGCGTAGAAAGCTCCTTAGCGTAAAAATCACGAATCTGCTTTACGCAAAAACTTTTTGAATTCGCTGACTGTCCGCCTTCTCAGAGTAATAGGCTGACGTAGTCCCCAATCATAACCAAATATTAATTAGGAGATTTGGTTCTAGATTCGAGGAGTCCATCCGAACTCTATATATACCCCAAGTTTCTGAGAGAAAAACTTTTCATCCGTCTTCTGCGAAAGAAAGCCTTCGACTGTTCGAGTTCGTTTCTTCTCCGAGATTTCAAAGTTTCCCGTAATGGCCCCGAAATAAGTCTCCTCCACTAAGGGAAAGAAGGTTGAATCTTCTTCTCATTCTTCTGCTCAAGAGAGAGCGTCTTCGGTCGGGCAAGGCGAACTTTATTCTGAGCGAAGTATCCCGCCGACGAGCAGTGCACCCGGCCTTAAAGGTAGAGCATTTGGGACGAAAAAGAACGACTGAAAATCCTTCGCACACGTTGTAAATGACCGTGCTAGGTCATCTTCTATGCTGATAGCCTCTTTGAGGAAGATGATGCACAGAGACGTTTTATCTTTTACGCCCATATTTCTAATGTTTCAGCACAAAAACTCCATATTTTCGCAGTCTGGCGTAAAAGCTTTGACTGTCGAAGGTTGGCGTATAAAATTTGAGTGTTACGCTTCTGGATGAAAATTCTGGCGTAATACCTTAACTTTATCAGTCTGGCGTAAAGCACAGACTGTATCTGCCGGCCTTGAACTTTACGCTTTTAGGAAATGGATTCTAGGGTAATGTTCAAGTTTTTACGGTCTTGGCGTAAAGCACAGACTGTTGATTTTTTGCGTATGCTGCAAGATCTGTAATATCTAGTTATAGGAACTAACGTATTTTTCTTGCACTCTTGCAGTTAACTTGCATGTGTCTCCGCTAGCCGATGTGATGGGTTCTGCCGCCGGGATGCTGTACTCCAACTATCTGGAGGATCTGTACACGTGATATTTCCTATCTCCGGGCCCCAGTATCCCGAAGGAAGGGAAATTCTGATATCGGCTCAGGGCGAGCGAACGCTGCTGAACTTGATCAATGGAGAGCCCCTGACGTACATAGACAGGGACCAGTACCTAAAGTCGGCCTTCCTCTTCGGGGACATGATTGACAAGCAGTCCCAGACGAAGCCCAAGAAAGAACTCTGGGTTTTCCCTGCCGGGAGCTTGCTTTTGTATCTGCCCAAGATGTCACTACCACGTTCCGAAAACAGGGGTATTTTTTGACTTTTTAATAATTAATATTATTGTAGTTATAATTAATTAATTGCATGATAGTATTTAATTTAAATAAATATGTGTGATGTGTAATTAAATATAATATTATATGCAGTGTCCATTTATTTTGAACTAGCAGACTAGACCTAGAAGCCCAGTAGATGACCACCTGTCCAAATTATAGAATTCTGGATTTTACTATTTTATCTAGAATTTATCTATTGGAGATTTTAATTAATTATCGTAATTTATTTAGTTAATGCGCATTGCCTTTGCTTCGATATTTGGAGCGCTACCCTGACTTTTGTCTTCCAACAAATTTCGCCATCTTGCCCTAGACATGCCCGCCTTCCATTCTGCTATTTTTGTAACTCATAATTTTGCTCCCTGTGCATTATTTCTGGCCGCACAAAAATCGTCGCGGACGTTATTTAAATAATCCCTATTTTGTATCGTTGTACGTTCCAATCGAATTTGGGGACAATCTTGACCTATTTTTCGTGCGGCCCTAATTAGGATAATATTCTGTTCTGAGTCTTCTTCATTTTTGGTATTGATGACCTGACCTGATTTTGGCCCCATGTACTCCTAATTAAATGTTGAACACAACTTACATTTTATTTCTATTTAATTTGAGGATACCATTTTATCTGATTCTGAAATTCCAATTTAATTCTAGTGCCTTATTATTTGAGCCCACACAAATCATGCAGCGCCCCCTGACCCTACAAAATACCGGACCCCGAATCGCCCGCCAAATTTTCGTCATTTTATGTATTTGTGCAATTTCCCAAATTTAAGGGGGCTAAATTACAAATTTGCATTTTGTGGCCTCACCCAATTGTTTAAACAATGATGGAACCTAATATTTTAATTAAATCTCTCACCCTCATCCTCCATGAATTATTTTCCTTCATGTTTAATCTGAGCCACTCATTCTAGGGGTCAAATCCTCACCCTTCATCCAACCTCTCTCCCTATATATTGTCACATCAACACCCTTTCCTAGAAAAACCCTAATCCCCAAGCAAGCCCCCACCTCTCTTTCTCCTCCTCACAAGCCTCCAACGTAGGAAGAAACTCCTCTTCCTTTCTTCTTCTCTTTTCTTCTTTTCTTCTCCTTCTTCCTTCCTCCTTCTTCTTTAATTTTTTCTTTCATTGAAATTTTCAAAAGAGATAGGGGGGAAAACTCGAACACTGTTCTTCAACCCCTTACTGTGCACTTCACCGGTGGCTCCCTCCGGCGTTCAGCTAGGCCGACCCGCTGGCGGCGACTCCCCGCTGACCAACCCCGGCGGCTCCCTATGCCGCTGCGACTGCACCTAGGCCGACTCCCCCGGCCGAGCCTGCACCCGAGGCGGCCAACCCGCTGCTCAGTCCTCCTCCCTCTGTGTCCGGTGGCCAACCACCCAGGCCGGCCCCGCTCTCCCCCGACTGCACATCCCTCCGGCATCCACTGATCACCGGCCAACCCCCTCGACTCCTACTCTGCGGTGGTCCTCCGGCAGCCCAGTCCCCGAGCTCCCCTCCGCCTCAACTCCTCCTCCACCCGCACAGTCCCCTTCAGCCCGGCGGCTCCTTCCCTCGCCGCTGCTCGTGCTCCTCCCTCCATTCTCACCAACTCCGGCGGTCTCCAGTCCGGCGGCCGGCCAGTGAGCCCGACCACCCCCTCACAGTAAGCCTCCTCTCTCCCCTTCCCTCTTTATATATATATATATATATCTATATATATATATATATATATATATGTGTGTGTATATATATACGTACATATATATATGAGTATATATATACTATATGTATATGAAAATTGTAGGTACTTAATTAATGCTTTAATATGTGAATATATAGAGTATGTAAATACTTTAGTAATGTATATTTTAATGTATGTACATGTCTATTGTCTAATTAATAATTAAACATAATGTATAGTATATGTATTGATGTATATATATAACTAATGTATAAGTATTTTGTATATAAATTAATTAATGTGTATAGTATAGTGAATGTGTATATGTATAAATGTTATATTGTGTATTGGTGTATATAGTATATTTTAAATTAATATATGTATATGTATAGCATTTAATTAATAAATGTTTAATACGCATATATGTATAGCATATATATACTTTAGTAATGTATAATTTTATATGTACATGTATATCATTCATAAATAAAATGTTTAAATACATGTATTAGCATAGTATATATATATATTTTAGTATATGTAGATACATTTAAAATGATTTAGATATATATATATATTTAAATGAATATGTATATGTGTATTTTCTCTAATATATATACGTATGTATTCTAGTATAAAAATATGTATATATACTTGATATATTTTCAAATATGTATAATTAGATAAATGTATATATATATAAATAGATATATATTTTGTACATACATTTAATATATATTTTCTATATATATATATATGAGTGATATATATAAATACGTGTTCTACTATATGTATTTTATATATACATATATATATACTTAGCATATTTTCAATGTATGTTTAATTGGTATATATATGGTATAAATTCAACTTGGTATATACATATTTGTATTTCATATATATATATGGTAGGTATTAATGATTAAAAATAGGTAAGGTGTTTTAAATATGTATCCCTACTAGGTGACCCTAGTTGACTAGTGCCCTGCTTGGCATGGCCCTGAGGCCAGTGTTTATAGACTGTGTGTTAGCGTAGCTTCTGATACAAATGTTATATTGTGTTATGGTTATAGGACTGTTGGTTCACCCAGGGGATACTCTGGAACAGGACATCCATAAATACCAACTAAGGACTCGAGGCAAGTACATTCTCCGATAATTTCCAATTTCTTGATAATTTCTATAAATTCAATAATCTTGAAATATTACAACTGAATCCTTGACACTGTGCTACACGGACTAGTATAGCTTGGATCTGCAGTCATGAGATGTTATCTTGATTATCGTATTAACATTGTACACGACATGTATATTAGACATCGTACATGATAGACTTGACTTGCTCGTGTATCGTGACGTGTCATGGTTGGATCCACAGTACTAGTTGGGGGCGGGGAAGTAGTTAGTAAGAAATGTGATCATAACCTCTTATTGCAGTGTAGAAATTGTAAGTGTTAATCATGCTCTTCACCCATGATTAGCCAGGCCCTGTAGCTATCGTACATGTTCCCAAGCCGATCATATTTCGAAACTACTATTTCAAACACTTAGAATAGATTATGGTTCCCTAATTTAAATCATATACTACATCACCCGTATATGATACTGTACCTTGTTCTTTCCATTTCTTTATGCACTGACTATATCACATCGCCTATTTTGCATGTCTCTTTACATTGCCTGTCTCTCTTTAATTGCCATTACATTTATTTCACTGTCTTCTCAGTAGCTAGCATGACATGTTTATTACTTTATAGTCCTTATCAATTAAATGGAACTGTTATTTGAGATTGTGCTTTGCTCCTTCCTGACTGGAAACATTTTTCCAGACTATGCCTTAGAGGACCGCTGTCCGACCCTTTATGGACCATATGGTGAGTAACTGGAGACTTGGTAGATTAGTTGTGATTCCGAGAGGACTAGTAGAAAATTTCTATTTTTAGTTTGTTCTTTAAGTAGACTATTTGGTACCGGATTTGTCTCCGGCATTTTGATGAGACTTGGATATTGTTGAGTTAGAATATTACTTGTTGACTTGTGTTGTGTTTAATTTTAATTTTCTGTTTGAAATCTTATCGTGCTGTAATCCTGTGATTGAGTATGTGCTCGTTTATTTGTGTCATCCGTGCCTCCTTATGGAGAGTGGATGTTGTGTGACATTAGCTAGATAGTATCAAGACCTTGACAGCGTTCTACCGCCGATGCTGCGGCGTAGGCTGGACATACCCACGCACTCGTGCCCCTAAACCGGGTGCGGGTCGTGACACATTTTTAGTGGTGGCCCATGCAGGTCAGACTTCGCGAATTGTGCGATGTCGTAGTAGTGTGGCATCTCTGTTATACTATTACGTGCCTGCAATAGGATCTAGGACATAGGATACTAGGACGAGAGCGAATACTCAATCATAATTCCTTGAGAGATTCCTGGGATGACCCCTGAGAATCTTATTTTAATTCCAATTTAAAATCATTCCCTTGTTCCGTCCATTCTCACTTATTGATATTGAATTTGATTGTTGATTGATTAAGTATTAAGTTAGGATTTTGGTTTCATAGAGGGGTTTGATTTCGTATCAAGATAAAATTTGCAGACTAATTTATGGTATTGCTTGATGACACACGTCGATGAGGACAGTGAGAAAGATAACACTAGGGCTACTGGACTACTAGATATGGATTTAAATTCTAATTTGAAGATTAAAAACGAATTGCATTTTAAATTTTGAGAAGTGAGATATTGTCATTAAACTTTGAGGAATTCAGATTCAATTTGATGAACCTAGACAAGCTATAAAGATTTTTGGAATTGATAAAATTTTTACTTCAGTATTTAAATAATTAACCTTGAGGAAGGTATATGCATTATACTTAAATTTATTCGAGGAGTTATTTTCAGGAATTTTATTTGAGGATAAAATCTTATAGAGAGAGAGAGATATTAGTATATAGTAGATAAGATGCATGTGTAAGGATCTGTTGGCTTGAGCATGATAGTGATTCTACTGCAAACTGACTTGGGTTTTCATCTAGGATTGTATTAGAGAGTGCAGTCCTTAGTATGGTGTGTTGCATTTGATATGCACTTGAGTGATAAGGATAACTAGCATCGACGATTGCAGTAGGTAAGGAAGCTAGCAGTGAGTATGTTTCAAGTAGAACTGTGATACCTAGGGGATAAAGGTACCAAACCTTAGATGCACCTTTGACCTGTGCAATCACAACTAGGGTTTATTTTCAATCTTTTATCTTGAATGTTGCTTCCTTAGAACTGTACTGTCCTTCCTTGATGATATCGCATTTTTGCTTAAATTGATTCTTTGGGATCTGTCTTCAGGATGTCGTCGCAGACACGGTCTATGAGGGCGGGAACATCAGCTTTAGAGGGGCCTGCCACCTCTCCACCTGAGAGAAAGACATCCGTAGTTTCTCCTACATCTCCGATGCACGTAGGTGTATCTGCAATTTTTGGGAATCCTCCTCCCCCACCTGTTCAGAAGATTGCCGCAGCTGTGACGGACAACCTTCCTCCTCCACCGACTCCGATTCCCGGAGGTTTGCCAATTGACGGGACGCAGATGTTTACCTTGATCCAGGGCATGGTAGATGCCCAGAGAGTGACGGCAGATGCTCAGCGAGTCCAAGCTGAGGCTCAGAGGGTGCAAGCAGAAGCGTACCAGGCACAAACTGAGCTGATGAAAGAAAACATGGAGAATGCTCATCAAGTGACTCTCCAAGCTTTGGAGAGAGTAGCACAGTACCAGCAGTTTCCTGGCCAGTAACAGCAGAGATCAGGCACTATAGTGGATTTCAAGAGGATGATGCCTCGAGAGTTTAAAGGTACCGAAGGAATACTCTACGCTGACGACTGGCTAGAGGATATAGAAAGGAGCCTGCGATTGACCCAGATTCCGGAGAACTTGTAGATAGAAGCCGCTGGCAGTCAGATGTTCGATATCGCACTCACGTGGTATCGCACGGAGCCGAGAATTACTGCACAAGGACTTACTTGGGAGACCTTCAAGGAACTCTTCAAGGAGAAGTTCTTTCCCGACGTGGCATTGGGAACCTTGGAAAGTCAGTTTCATGACTTAGTTCAAGGAAACATATCGGTCGACGAGTACGCTGCAGAATTCTGTAGATTGAGCCATTTTGCATCGTCCCTGATTCGAGACCCAGAAGATCGAGCCCGGAAATTTAGAAAGGGACTGACGAGAGAGATTAGGTCACGCACTTCTGGTCGTCGTACCGCTACCTTTGAGGCTATCTTGATGGATGCTCAGATTGCAGAAGAGGATCTGGATCTCAGGCCTAAGAGGAGTCACAATACTTTTGGAGATACGAATGGTAGTACAGAACCAGCCAAGCATACCCGTATTCAGCACCAACAGCAGTACCAAGTACCATTTCATAGTCAACAACAACCATGGACATTTCAGCATCCACCACAGTACCTAGCACCAGTTCCTATCCAGCAACATCCATGGGCGTATCAGTATCAACAACAGTACCAGGCACCAGTCCATGTTCAGCAGAATCAACAACGGCCTCCGAGAGAGACACAGCAGACTTGTCATTTCTGTAAGAAGCTAGGTCAACTTTGGGAGAGCTGTAGAACGAGACTAGGACTTTGTTTGCACTGCGGCGCTGCGGGACATCGAGTAAGGGATTATCTTCTAGCCCTTTATCTTCCCGGCCAGCGTGCAACTTCAGATTATAGAGATCTAGTTAGGCTACCTGTGGAACTGTATATTGCTCAGCACCCGCAAAGGGAACCACCCCAGCAGGACGGGCAATTGCGATGACGGTCGAGGAGACCGATACTGCAGGTAATGTGTTAGCAAGTTCTGTTCTTTTTCCTTTTGTTCCTATCTATTTGATTTATTGATTGATTCCTTAGTACAATATTTGTATGCATGATTTCCTTGTTAGAATGTAGTTAGTAGTACCCCTGATACAGAGACTGAAATGCCATGACCAAAGACACCATGACCGTACATATTCCCTTAGGTTGCATGTTGTATGAGTGTAGGAAAGATTTTTAGACCATGATTATTGGGGTTTAACCATGACGAAGATTCATGAATGAGTTATGACTTGACAGGAGAGACAAGATGATTAACAGATAATTAAAAATTCGAGGATAAACATCGATTTAAATAAAGGGTCAAGAATTTAACATGGAAAAATTTATGATTTATTAATTCCAGGAAGATTATGACATGCTTAAATTGGTTATTAAAATTTGGAAATTTGGGGGATTATCAATATATTTATTTGATTGCAAGTTATGAAATTTTTAAAATTTTATATTGATGTTGCAGTTGGAGAATCCTTAAGTATCGCATTGTTAAGTATTTTGAGAAAAGAGGAAATCGAGAAATAAAATTTTTTGATGGACTAATGTTTGAATTCAAACTTTTTGGACGAGATTACATTATATATCGGTGCATTGATTAAAATCAAGTTAGAGGAGTGGATATTAAATTCCGAGTATGGAATTATTAACTAAAAATTTCGGGAAATTTTGATAAAATGGACCTTAATTTTATTCGAGGATTTTTGGAATGCAACAATTTCAGAATTTTGACAAATTATGAAAGGACATCATGAATTATTACCTAATTTCGTGGATTATGAATTTAAACTTTGAGGAAAATGATAACGTGTATGATAAAACACTACTAGGAGGATTTTAAATTTCGAGGACGAAATTCTTTTAAGGTGGGTAGACTTGTCACTACCACGTTCCAAAAACAGGAGTATTTTTTGACTTTTTAATAATTAATATTATTGTAGTTATAATTAATTAATTGCATGATAGTATTTAATTTAAATAAATATGTGTGATGTGTAATTAAATATAATATTATATGCAGTGTCCATTTATTTTGAACTAGCAGACTAGACCTAGAAGCCCAGTAGATGACCACCTGTCCGAATTATAGAATTCTGGATTTTACTATTTTATCTAGAATTTATCTATTGGAGATTTTAATTAATTATCGTAATTTATTTAGTTAATGCGCATTGCCTTTGCTTCGATATTTGGAGCGCTACCCTGACTTTTGTCTTCCAACAAATTTCGCCATCTTGCCCTAGACATGCCCGCCTTCCATTCTGCTATTTTTGCAACTCATAATTTTGCTCCCTGTGCATTATTTCTGGCCGCACAAAAATTGTCACGGACGTTATTTAAATAATCCCTATTTTGTATCGTTGTGCGTTCCAATCGAATTTGGGGACAATCTTGACCTATTTTTCGTGCGGCCCTAATTAGGGTAATATTCTGTTCTAAGTCTTCTTCATTTTTGGTATTGATGACCTGACCTGATTTTGGCCCCATGTACTCCTAATTAATTGTTGAACACAACTTGCATTTTATTTCTATTTAATTTGAGGATACCATTTTATCTGATTCTGAAATCCCAATTTAATTCTAGTGCCCTATTATTTGAGCCCACACAAATCATGCAGCGCCCCCTGACCCTACAAAATACCGGACCCCGAATCGCCCGCCAAATTTTCGTCATTTTATGTGTTTGTGCAATTTCCCAAATTTAAGGGGGCTAAATTGCAAATTTGCATTTTGTGGCCTCACCCAATTGTTTAAACAATGATGGAACCTAATATTTTAATTAAATCTCTCACCCTCATCCTCCATGAATTATTTTCCTTCAGGTTTAATCTGAGCCACTCATTCTAGGGGTCAAATCCTCACCCTTCATCCAACCTCTCTCCCTATATATTGTCACATCAACACCCTTTCCTAGAAAAACCCTAATCCCCAAGCAAGCCCCCACCTCTCTCTCTCCTCCTCACAAGCCTCCAACGTAGGAAGAAACTCCTCTTCCTTTCTTCTTCTCTTTTCTTCTTTTCTTCTCCTTCTTCCTTCCTCCTTCTTCTTTAATTTTTTCTTTCATTAAAATTTTCAAAAGAGATAGGGGGGCAAACTCGAACACTGTTCTTCAACCCCTTACTGTGCACTTCCCCGGCGGCTCCCTCCGGCGTTCAGCTAGGCCGACCCGCTGGCGGTGACTCCCCGCTGACCAACCCCGGCGGCTCCCTCTGCCGCTGCGACCCGCTGCGACTGCACCTAGGCCGACTCCCCCGGCCGAGCCTGCACCCGAGGCGGCCAACCCGCTGCTCAGTCCTCCTCCCTCTGTGTCCGGTGGCCAACCACCCAGGCCGGCCCCGCTCTCCCCCGACTGCACATCCCTCCGGCATCCACTGATCACCGGCCAACCCCCTCGACTCCTCCTCTGCGGTGGTCCTCCGGCAGCCCAGTCCCCGAGCTCCCCTCCGCCTTAACTCCTCCTCCACCCGCACAGTCCCCTTCAGCCCGGCGGCTCCTCCCCTCGCCGCTGCTCGTGCTCCTCCCTCCATTCTCACCAACTCCGGCGGTCTCCAGTCCGGCGGCCGGCCAGTGAGCCCGACCACCCCCTCACAGTAAACCTCCTCTCTCCCCTTCCCTCTTTATATATATATATATATATATATATATATATATATGTGTGTGTATATATATACGTACATATATATATGAGTATATATATACTATATGTATATGAAAATTGTAGGTACTTAATTAATGCTTTAATATGTGAATATGTAGAGTATGTAAATACTTTAGTAATGTATATTTTAATGTATGTACATGTCTATTGTCTAATTAATAATTAAACATAATGTATAGTATATGTATTGATGTATATATATAACTAATGTATAAGTATTTTGTATATAAATTAATTAATGTGTATAGTATAGTGAATGTGTATATGTATAAATGTTATATTGTGTATTGGTGTATATAGTATATTTTAAATTAATATATGTATATGTATAGCATTTAATTAATAAATGTTTAATACGCATATATGTATAGCATATAAATACTTTGGTAATGTATAATTTTATATGTACATGTATATCATTCATAAATAAAATGTTTAAATACATGTATTAGCATAGTATATATATATATATTTTAGTATATGTAGATACATTTAAAATGATTTAGATATATATATATATTTAAATGAATATGTATATGTGTATTTTCTCTAATATATATACGTATGTATTCTAGTATAAAAATATGTATATATACTTGATATATTTTCAAATATGTATAATTAGATAAATGTATATATATATAAATAGATATATATTTTGTACATACATTTAATATATATTTTTCTATATATATATATGAGTGATATATATAAATACGTGTTCTACTATATGTATTTTATATATACATATATATATACTTAGCATATTTTCAATGTATGTTTAATTGGTATATATATGGTATAAATTCAATTTGGTATATACATATTTGTATTTCATATATATATATGGTAGGTATTAATGATTAAAAATAGGTAAGGTGTTTTAAATATGTATCCCTACTAGGTGACCCTAGTTGACTAGTGCCCTGCCTGGCATGGCCCTGAGGCCAGTGTTTATAGACTGTGTGTTAGCGTAGCTTCTGATACAAATGTTATATTGTGTTATGGTTATAGGACTGTTGGTTCACCAAGGGGATACTCTGGAACAGGACATCCATAAATACCAGCTAAGGATTCGAGGCAAGTACATTCTCCGATAATTTCCAATTTCTTGATAATTTCTATAAATTCAATAATCTTGAAATGTTACAACTGAATCCTTGACACTGTGCTACACGGACTAGTATAGCTTGGATCTGCAGTCATGAGATATTATCTTGATTATCGTATTGACATTGTACACGACATGTATATTAGACATCGTACATGATAGACTTGACTTGCTCGTGTATCGTGACGTGTCATGGTTGGATCCACAGTACTAGTTGGGGGCGGAGAAGTAGTTAGTAAGAAATATGATCATAACCTCTTATTACAGTGTAGAAATTGTAAGTGTTAATCATGCTCTTCACCCATGATTAGCCAGGCCCTGTAGCTATCGTACATGTTCCCAAGCCGATCACATTTCGAAACTACTATTTCAAACACTTAGAATAGATTATGGTTCCCTAATTTAAATCATATACTACATCACCCGTATATGATACTGTACCTTGTTCTTTCCATTTCTTTATGCACTGACTATATCACATCGCCTATTTTGCATGTCTCTTTACATTGCCTGTCTCTCTTTAATTGCCATTACATTTATTTCACTGTCTTCTCAGTAGCTAGCATGACATGTTTATTACTTTATAGTCCTTATCAATTAAATGGAACTGTTATTTGAGATTGTGCTTTGCTCCTTCCTGACTGGAAACATTTTTCCAGACTATGCCTTAGAGGACCGCTGTCCGACACTTTATGGACCATATGGTGAGTAGCTGGAGACTTGGTAGATTAGTTGTGATTCCGGGAGGACTAGCCAGAAATTTCTATTTTTAGTTTGTTCTTTAAGTAGACTATTTGGTACCGGATTTGTCTCCGGCATTTTGATGAGACTTGGATATTGTTGAGTTAGAATATTACTTGTTGACTTGTGTTGTGTTTAATTTTAATTTTCTGTTCGAAATCTTATCGTGCTGTAATCCTGTGATTGAGTATGTGCTCGTTTATTTGTGTCATCCGTGCCTCCTTATGGAGAGTGGATGTTGTGTGACATTAGCTAGATAGTATCAAGACCTTGACAGCGTTCTACCGCCGATGCTGCGGCATAGGCTGGACGTACCCACGCACTCGTACCCCTAAACCGGGTGCGGGTCGTGACACAAGATGCCGAGAGACTATTCCATCTCAGCTTTCTTCCATGCCACACATCCCAGGAGGATGTCGTGGACGTTGACTCCTGATCTTCACGGCAGGCCGGGGAAGATATTTCATCTGAAAGGAGCGGACCAGGGGTCGTTTGTCAGCCACCCTTCCGGCAATGTGACGATGTTCAGGGGACTGTACCCGGGCAGTGTCCCGAGTGAAGACAGTTTAGTGATCCAGCCGATCTAATTACTGACTTTCTGCAATAATTTCATAGGGCACCGGGGAGTATACCCTAAGGTGAACCCTCGGACAGGCGGGTGGATCACCCCCATAAATCTTTGATGGGCTCGCTTAGCTGATTGGGCCCTGAAGCATTTCCAGACCGAGTTGGAGAGCATTGGTCTGTTTGCAGCTGTGAGTTCCACCAGTGTTGGGTTGCCTCTCAACCCCAACCTGTTTTTGGCATTGAAGGAGCGATATATCTCGCTCACCGGGACTTTCACCACTCCACTGGGGGAGTTGGGATTGGCCCTCCACGAGATGGCAGAGATCTCGAGACTGCCGATGGGGGATACTCCATAGGAAGAGTATGTTCCCACGAACCGGGAGCTGGGGGATTCCGACCCTCGGGTAGTAGAAGTGTACCAAGAGCTGATGTGCCACTACCTCGCTTGTACCGCTTTCTATGACGAGCCTTCAGATTTGGCTCACATTAGTAAATGGACGTCCTACCTCTTCTTTCACCGGTCCAGGACTGCTAAGCCGGAGAAGGTATTGGAAGGCAAGGATCAGCCTTTGAATCCTCTGAGCGTGCTTAATGCTCAGGTAATCGACGACCTCATGGAAGACGCTGGGGCTCCGGACTGGATCCTCGACGAAGGGATAGGAAAGTATCCTATAGGCACCAAGGCCTATAGTTATTTGAGGCGTTGCCGCAGGCCTCTGTCCAGGGAAGCTCAACTGGCTGGCTTCCTCTCCATATGGATGCGCCGACTGGTGGTACCCGGCATCGCATATGCGGACCGCATTCATCGCAATATGCTATGGCCTGCAGTACGTCTGGTATTTGGGGCAAGACTGGGCTTGCTCCCTGCCATGGTGTGCCGCATTCAAGTTGGCCTGAGGGCCATGACTGACGGGCTGCTCGCCGATGAAACTCGGAGTGATAGCTTTTCCAGGGTAGAATTACCATACCTGTATTTGATGGGATGGTTAATTCTTCATAACCCTAGGGTTATGTCTCCCGGCTCTGCAGTAGTTCGGGGGCTAGTTTCTTGGTGAACTACAAGAATTCCTCCTGGAATGTGACCACAGTTATAGACTGTCGGCGGGCGCTGAACTTCAGTCACAGCTGGAAGCTCTTCTGTACTGTCCCCCCTGTACATCTCAATCAACAGGGGATCAGACTTCAGGACGTAGGCGACGGGAAGACCATTCTTTCTCCTGAGTCTTTTAATTGGTTGGTCTGCATTAGACCTTCCTATTTACTGTACAGGAGTGAAGACCATTGCTTCTTGGAGCCCTATCTGCCTAGTCGATTTACCAGGCAGTTTGTGTAGCGCCCCGTTCTCCCGGTGCGGAGATCGTGGCTAAAAAACACAAGACGGTATCGTTCGATCGGGATAGATTGAATTAAGAACTCGTCCTCGTTATGGATTTGTTTCTTCGGAATCGATTCCCATATTCAGTGGACTGCGCCCCAAGGATCGGCTTAGCGGCAGAGTCAGGAGGGACCTCTCCGCTGCTATCTTTTATTACCTCGGTTTTTGATGTCGCTTGTTGCTTTCGTGCTTTGAGTTGGTTTTGGGATTTGCTTGTTTTCCTTGAACGGTTTCGATGGTTTTCATTGTTTTCGTTCATTGAACTGCACTTCAATTTCGAGATTGGAAAGAGAGGAAGAAGTATTGATCAAGCTGTTCGTGTGCAGGTGAACGAGCAGTAGGCGGCTTGCGAGTGGAGTCGTGAAGCGCCTCTTTCCTTCTCCTTTCCAAAATCTAAGTGAGTGGCTACCAACCCGATTAGCTAGCCCTACTTCCAAGCTTCACTCCTTTGCCCCGATCAAACGATACCAAATAATAATAAAAGAAACCAAGATAAAAGACAATAGACTTGGTTATTATGCTTGTCAATCAAACCTGTGAACTATTGCCTTATCGTATGCTTGTTCGTGCAAATGTTCTATGAATTATGCTAAGTATGACACACACCTTGTATTGTGCATAATTGTTCAGGGAGGCTATGCTAAAATAAATCATGCATTACTACTTGTCGTGCACTCGTGTTCTTGCACTCGTGTTCTTGCAATCGTGTTGCCTCAACTGCATGAATTGTTAACTTGTTAATCGTGTTCGATCATGGATAACTTGTGCACAAGGTATAGTTCTGCGGACGGTCGCTGGGGCATTGGCACCGATCCGATCCGGGCGGAACTCGTGTAATAATTATCGTGTATGGGACAAGATGGCTTACAGCACCTCGTGTACTATCGTTGCATGCTATCCTTGTCTCGGACTAGTCCATTATGGCAATCATGCCAGTGATCATCGTGTATATTTAAACCTGTTGCATACTAACTTGTGTCTTCGTGGCAGGGAAGGCATGGTAAGTATTGTGCTGGTAATTCAGACGGGCAGGTAAAATCCACCGAACGGTGGCACGTTCATTTCAGTAAATTCTATATGCTGCTTACTTGTAAATGAACTAAGGCAAGATAGAAACCCACAAATATGCATGTTTCATTTAAAATAATGTGTTGATTGGTATAGTTCGGCTAGCTCGCCTTCACCAGCATGTTTCGATATGCTGACCCTCGTTGAAATAGGTTCTCCGCACCAAGGCGAACCGAGCGAGGAGTCGAAGTCGTCTACCCGATCCAGTCCAGCTGTTAGCGCATCTTCACTGCGCCCTTGAAGCCTTTTGAAGTACGAAGCTGCAACTCTTCATACACAAATGCAGCTCCGTGGCAAAGCTATCCTCCAGCCTGGAGGTCTATATCTTTTAAAGTTTAGTAAAGGGATATAATGTACAAGACTGCTATCTCATTTTGAGTCAACACTTTTGTAAGCCCGTGCGGCATATTAGCTGACTCGTTCAGGAGTTTGTAATAGATGTTCATTATCAATAAAGAGAACTTTTCCATATTTCAAATCTGTGTTTTAATTTATCTGCGTACTCTGAATATGTGCTTGCTATGCAAATCATTAAAGCCTTGTGCGGGCGCAACTCCAGGCCCGCACGGCGGTCACGATTCGGGGGACGCCTCAAACGATTCTAAGGAATCGGGTCGTGACATAGTGGTATCAGAGCACAGATTCAAAGTTCCTTAGACTTCGTGCTGGAAAAGTTCCTGTAACCTCCGATTTCCAAATTTTCGAAATAATTAGATTTTTAATTTATTTAAATACCAAGTTTTTTAATAATTTCTCCTAGAATTCTTGTATTTGATTTTGAACAATGGTTGATTTAGAGGGTGATTTAAAATCTTTTATAAAAATAATTTTTTCCTAAATGTCGCTTTCTTATAAATAAATAGATAAATAATGATGTAAATATAATACTCTAGCTTCGAATATTTATTGGTTTAAATTATAAAATTATTTTTTTAAATAAAATTTTATTTGAAGAACTAGTTGATAAAATATAAATAAATTTTTTATTGGGATAGTAAACAAATAAATTTCATACTTTCTAAGATTTTGCAATATGGGTTTAACTAGTAGCTAATTTGGAAGCCTCTTAAAATATTTTTTCTTAAATTATATTTTTTCCTATTTAATTACCACTTACCGTCCCCCATTCACACCCTCATTTTTCTCACATGAAAACTTATTCATGTTTAATCTGGGCCATTCATTATTTGGGCCAATCCTCACCCTTTATCCCACACCCTCTCTCCCTATTTAAGTCTCTCATCACCATTCCCAAGAAACCCTAGTTAGCCCTCACAAATCCCCACAAGCCAACAAGCCACCACCATTTTTGTGTGCTCGTGTCCGTGTGTCCAGCACTACCGTGTCAGCCGGGTTGGCCTCGGGTCCGACCCCGGGTGTCCCACTGTATCCATTCATTTCCTGTGTCCGGTTACAACATTACAACCAGATTTTCGTGTCCGACACACCCGGACACATCCACTTCCACCACAGCAAACATAATCCTCGTATCCACCATCTGGACACACCCCACCATAGTACACAACCTCTGTGTCCAACACCCGGACACGTCCACAGTACACCCAACTCCGTCGTATCCAGCCCCGGACACGATCCACCCCGACACAGAAATCCCAAAACCTAACCTAAATCCCGCTGTCGCCGGCGTCTGGGACTTCCTCCTCGAGCCGAGCACCCGCCACCTCGGATCCGTCGACCGCCGCCACTCTCGAGTTCCACCGCCGCCGTCGAGACGAACGTCGACCCCCGGCCTCAGCAGATCCGCTGCCGCCTCGAGCAGATCCGCCGCCGCCTCAGATCCGGAGCCGACGCCACCGCCGAGTTCGACCGCCCTGCCCGGCGAGACTCCTCCGCCGACGCGGAAACCCCCACCGCGCCGACGACGAAACCCCCGTGAGCCCTCTCCGTCTTCCCTCTTTCATTTTTTCAGAGTGTATAAGTTGGGTTAATTTTTAAGAGTATTAGTATTATATAATTTAGTTATATTAATATATAATTAATTTAGTTTTTAATATAATTAATTAGTTAGTTAATGTTTAACCAGTTAGTTAATAATTAATTAGTTTATTAATTACATATAATTAGTTTAGTAATTACATGTAACTAGTTTAGTTTATATATAATTAGTTTATTTTTATGTGAATAGTTTAGTGAGATAATAAATATAAGGATTTTTGATAATGTAAAAATATAATAATTTTTGGGTTACATTATTAATTAAGAAATAGTTTCAATAATAAAATTGTTCAAAATTTGTTAATTGGGCTGGTAACCAATTTTTCTATAGATGTAAAAATATATGATGGCTTTTACATAAATTCTAGATTTTTTTTATAAATAAACTTTTATTTGGAATTATTGTTCAAAATAAATTCAAATAATTTTCATTCATGAAGGTGTTACTTTAATTACAAACAAACGACCCTTTCCCCTATTAGCCTGGTACCCTTATCTCGATTTCGTGCCGAACTCCGATCTTGAACTTCTTTATATAGTTTCTAGCTATTTGGACTGCTCCGGACCCATTGGAACTAACTGTTATTTCATTTGGGATCACCTTGAGGAGGGTGGCATTATATACATTCTTTGATTAGTTATATATATATATAAATATTTGATTGATATATATATATATATACAAATATGTATTTTGGTATAAAAATATATCTTTATATACATCTATTAGTGTATATACACAAATACGTATTTTGTACAATTACTAATAGACACTTATATATATATTATATATGTTTTATTGGTATATACTTGAGTGTAAATGTGTATTATATACGTATCCCTACTAGATGACCCTAGTTGACTAGTGCCATGCCTGGCATAGCCCTGAGGCTAGTGTATTTCTATTGTGTGTTAGTGTAGCATCTGATACAAGTGATACTATTATATGTTTATAGGACTGTCGGATTCTCCAGACGATACTCTGGGACAGGATATTGGTATTGACAGCTAAGGACCCAAGGCGAGTACATTCTCTGATTAGTTTCTAATTTATGATATCTCCTATGTTCCCTGTATCTAGTGTAAATATCCATGTTCTTGACACGTTGGTTACACGAATTGGTATACACGGATCTCGTCATGAGATGTTATTCCTTATTCATGGTGTAGCTTGTACAAGACTTGTTTCCTTGATATCTTGTGCATGTACAGACACTGAGACCCGGGGAGATTTGCTACCTCCCTAGGGAATCCCGTGCCATAGCGTACCATGATTTGATCTACTATACCAGTCGGGGGTTTGGGGAGTATTTTAGTGTAGATATGTGATCATACCCAACTTTTCATGCATCATAGCTCACCCCACATCTCACGTCGGGTGCGGCCTGACCATCTCCATGCTTCATAGCTGTTACGTGTGATTAGCCTGACCATCTTCATGCATCATAGCTAACCAACGGTTAGCCTGACCTTCCATGAATCATAGCTAATCACATGTAACCAGCCTGATCAAGTTCCCAAGCCGATCACATGTTAAAGCTAGTACTCACACACTTAGTCATAGGTTTCTTGCTCATTGACATATTGTTTCTTTTCCTGCATTTACTTACAGTATTTTCAGTATTTCTTTCATTGTACATTTCTCGTACCGATACATGCATCTGGTATATTTCCATCTAGAACTGCTACATAGTTTATGTCATTTATATAGAACTGCTATTTAGAGATGTACTTTGCTCCTTCCTGACTGGAAAATATTTTTCCAGACTGTGACCTTAGTAGACTGGTTCTGACACACTTGGGGATTGGAAGTTAATGATTGCAGGTATGATTATTTTGTCGTTAGACTTGTCTTATATTTCTTGCTTGCCTTGATATCTCATCGTGCTTTAGTTTATGTGATTGAGTATTTCTAGCATTATTTTATGATATCCACGTCTCCTTATGGAGTTGGGTATTCACGTGAGTTTAATTAGATAGTTACATGACCTAGACAGCGTTCTACCGCCGATGTTGCGGCGTAGGCTGGACGTACCCACGCACTCGTGCCCCTAAACCGGGTGCGGGTCGTGACAGTTCCTTTAATGATCAAATTCCTGTGCGAACTCTTGAACTCGCTAGGCCAAAATGAGATACGTTCATGCAATAAGTCCATAATACATTATGATCCTAATGTAATTTACCTTCTTTTGAAGGAATAGCTCCAGCGCAATCTGCAGCGCAAACACCGGACGAAACGCAAGGCCAAGAAAGTAGTTCGGATACTTCGGAAAGTTCAAGGAGCCAGCGAGCCACGCCAAGCATCGATCCCATCCAGCAAATATTGCGGATGTTGGAGGAAAACCAACAAAGGGACGAGGCTCGTTACGAACGGGCCGAGAAGCGAGCAGAAGAGAGTCAGCTCAAGTTTCAAGACAATATAGAAGCACGATTCTCAGTCCAACAGAAGCAGGTAGATACCCTGCAGCAGATCGTTCAGACTTTGGCATCCAACCAGTCCGCGGCAACGCCAGCGACTCCGGTGGAACAGCCCGTGCTTGAAGTAGAGACGCCGCAAATTCCAAGGACGAGGGACGTGACTACCTTCGACTTTGGCAACTTCAAGAAGGTCTGCAACACCCTATTCAACAGGACTGAGGACCCAGTCGTTGCTCTAGATTGGTTGGCCGAACTTGAAGATCACTTCGCTCTGCTAAAGGTCCCCGAAGAGAAGTGCGTCGCCTGCGCGCAACTACAGCTCTGCCTCAACGCACACGATTGGTGGGACGTGCATCAACGATCTCTCCAATTTGATTACGGAGAGGAGGCGATCTCGTGGACGACTTTTCATGCCGCGTTCGGAGAGGAGTTTGTACCCCCTCAAGTACAACGTCAAATGGAAAACGAGTTCGTGCAGCTGCGGCAAGACAGCATGACAGTTAAGGAGTACTCCGCCGAATTCAACCGACTCTCCAAATTTGCTAGGGCCTATTTACCTGATGTAGCGAGTCGAGCTAGAAGGTTTGAAGGTGGACTACGCCCTGTCATCCATTCGCATGTAGCCGTTCATCAGTATCGTACAATACGTGAAGTCATGAATCACGCCCTATCTCTTGAGCCACACTATCCTCACGTTCCTGCCGGCGCTGTGCATACCTACAATCACAAACGCCAAAGCAACGACAGAGAAAATACTGCTGCAAAGCGCCCTAACAACGGAGGGCACCAAAGAGGAAACCCAGGGCCATCGTATAATTTCTGTAAAAAGTGTGGGCACACAGCCAACAATTGTCGCTTGAGACTTGGGTTATGCCTAGCGTGTGGACAATAAGGCCATGCCATAAATTCCTGTCCGAACCTTCCTGATCGTCGTCCCCAACGAAATGCTCCCTAACGGTAGGTCCTATTCCTAAGTTTCGGGATAAAACTTCTAATTAGTTGGGTAGGATGTAGCGCCCCGTTCTCCCGGTGCGGAGATCGCGGCTAAGAAACACAAGACGGTATCGTTCGATCGGGATAGATTGAATTAAGAACTCGTCCTTGTTATGGATTTGTTTCTTCGGAATCGATTCCCATATTCAGTGGACTGTGCCCCAAGGATCGGCTTAGCGGCAGAGTCAGGAGGGACCTCTTCGCTGCTATCTTTTATTGCCTCGGTTTTCGATATCGCTTGTTGCTTTCGTGCTTTGAGTTGGTTTTGGGATTTGCTTGTTTTCCTTGAACGGTTTCGATGGTTTTCGTTGTTTTCGTTCATTGAACTGCACTTCAATTCCGAGATTGGAAAGAGAGGAAGAAATATTGATCAAGCTGTTCGTGTGCAGGTGAACGAGCAGTAGGCGGCTTGTGAGAGGAGTCGTGAAGCGCCTCTTTCCTTCTCCTTTCCAAAATCTAAGTGAGTGGCTACCAACCCGATTAGCTAGCCCTGCTTCCAAGCTTTACTCCTTTGCCCTGATCAAAAGATACCAAATAATAATAAAAGAAACCAAGATAAAAGACAATAGACTTTATTATTATGCTTGTCAATCAAACCTGTGAACTGTTGCCTTATCGTATGCTTGTTCGTGCAAATGTTCTATGAATTATGCTAAGTATGACACACACCTTGTATTATGCATAATTGTTCAGGGAGGCTATGCTAAAATAAATCATGCATTACTACTTGTCGTGCACTCGTGTTCTTGCACTCGTGTTCTTGCAATCGTGTTGCCTCAACTGCATGAATTGTTAACTTGTTAATCCTGTTCGATCATGGACAACTTGTGCACAAGGTATAGTTCTGCGGACGGTCTGTAGCGCCCCGTTCTCCCGATGCGGAGAGCGCGGCTAAGAAACACAAGACGGTATCTTTCGATCGGGATAGATTGAATTAAGAACTCGTCCTCGTTATGGATTTGTTTCTTCGGAATCGATTCCCATATTCAGTGGACTGCGCCCCAAGGATCGGCTTAGCGGCAGAGTCAGGAGGGACCTCTCCGCTGCTATCTTTTATTGCCTCGGTTTTCGATGTCGCTTGTTGCTTTCGTGCTTTGAGTTGGTTTTGGGATTCGCTTGTTTTCCTTGAACGGTTTCGATGGTTTTCATTATTTTCGTTCATTGACTTGCACTTCTATTCCGAGATTGGAAAGAGAGAAAGAAGTATTAATCGAGCTGTTCGTGTGCAGGTGAACGAGCAGTAGGCGGCTTGCGAGCGGAGTCGTGAAGCGCCTCTTTCCTTCTTCTTTCCAAAAATCTAAGTGAGTGGCTACCAACCCGATTAGCTAGCCCTGCTTCCAAGCTTCACTCCTTTGCCCCGATCAAACGATATCAAGTAATAACTAAAGAAACCAAGATAAAAGAGAATAGACTTGGTACTTATGCTTGTCAATGAAACTTGTGAACGGTTATATCTTTGCATGCTTGTTCGTTCAGAAATGTTCATCAAATGCATAGATACAAGTTTAAACGTATATCCTGATGCATAAATATAACGTAGTTGCAATGTAAAATGAATCATGCAATACCGCTTGTCTTGTACTCACGTAGCCTCCGGGCGAATGCTTGTTAACGTAGCCTCCGGGCGAATGCTTGTCAACGTAGCCTCCGGGCGAATGATTGTTAGTGTGCGATCACGGACAACTTGTGCACAAGGTATAGTTCCTGCGGGCGGCTGCTGGGGCACTGGCACCGTTCCGGCTCCGGACGGAACTAACGTTTAGTCTCACGTACTAGGACAGGGTGGTATGCGGCGCCTAACGTTCTTGCACGTAGCAAACCATCTTCGTCACAGACTAGTGTCCATTATGGCAATCAAGCCAGTGATCATCGTGTATATTTAAACCTGTTGCATACTAACTTGTGTCTTCATGGCAGGGAAGGCAGGGTAAGTATTGTGCAGGTAATTCAGACGGTCAGGTAAAATTCACCTAACGGTGGCACGTTTATTTCAGTAAATTCAATATGCTGCTTACTTGTAAATGAACTAAGGCAAGATAGAAACCCACAAAAATATGCATGCTTCACTAAACAATGTGTTGATTGGTATAGTCAGGCTAGCTCGCCTTCCCCAGCATGTTTCGATATGCTGACCCTCGTTGAAACAGGTTCTCCGCACCAAGGCGAACCGAGCGAGGAGCCAAAGTCGTCTACCCGATCCAGTCCAACTGTTGGCGCATCTTTACCGCGCCCCCTGAAGCATTTGAAGACAGGAGCTGCAACTCTTTATACACAAATGCAGCTCCGTGGCAAAGCCGTACTCCAGCCTGGAGGTCTTTATCATTTTGAGTTTATAAAGGGATGTAATGTACAGGACTGCTATCTCATTTTGAGTCATCTCTTTTGTAAGCCGTTCGGCATATTAGCTAACTCGTTCAAGAGTTTGTAATAGATGTTCATTATCAATAAAGAGAACTTTTTTATGTTTCAAATCTGTGTTTCAATTTATCTGCGTACTCTGAATATGTGCTTGCTATGCAAATCATTAAAGCCTTGTGCGGGCGCAACCCCAGGCCCGCACGGTGGTCACGATTCGGGGGATGCCTCAAGTGATTCTACGGAATTGGGTCGTGACATAGTGGTATCAGAGCACAGATTCAAAGTTTCTTAGACTTCGTGCTGGAAAAGTTCCTTTAACGATCAAATTCCTGTGCGAACTCTTGAACTCGCTAGGCCAAAATGAGATACGTTCATGCAATAAGTCCATAATACATTATGATCCTAATGTAATTTACCTTCTTTTGAAGGAATGGCTCCAGCACAATCTGCAGCGCAAACTCCGGACGAAACGTAAGGCCAAGAAAGTAGTTCAGATACTTCGGGAAGTTCAGAGAGCCAGTGAGCCATGCCAAGCATCGATCCCGTCCAACGAATATTGCAGATGTTGGAGGCAAACCAACAAAGGGACGAGGCTCGCTATGAACGGGCCGAGAAGCGGGCGGAAGAAAGTCAGCTCAAGTTTCAAGGCAATATAGAAGCACGATTCTCAGTCCAACAGAAGCAGGTAGATACCCTGCAGCAGATCGTTCAGACTTTGGCATCCAACCAGTCCGCGACAACGCCAGCGACTCCGGTGGAACAGCCCGTGCTTGAAGTAGAGACGTCGCAAATTCCAAGGACGAGGGACGTGATTGCCTTCGACTTTGGCCACTTCAAGAAAGTCTGCAACACCCCATTCAACGGGACTGAGGACCCAGTCGTAGCTCTAGATTGGTTGGCCGAACTTGAAGATCACTTCGCTCTGCTAGGGGTCCCCGAAGATAAGTGCGTCTCCTGCACGCAACTACAGCTCCGCCTCAACGCGCTCGATTGGTGGGACGTGCATCGACGATCTCTCCAATTTAATCACGGAGAGGAGGCGATCTCGTGGACGACTTTTCGTGCTACGTTCGAAGAGGAGTTCGTACCCCCTCCAGTACAACGTCAAATGGAAAACGAGTTTGTACAGTTGCGGCAAGGCAGCATGACAGTTAAGGAGTACTCCGCCGAATTCAACCGACTCTCCAAATTTGCTAGGGCCTATTTACCTGATGCAGTGAGTCGAGCTAGAAGGTTTGAAGGTGGACTACGCCCTGCCATCCATTCGCACGTAGCCGTTCCTTAATATCGTACGATGCGTGAAGTCATGAATCACGCCCTGTCGCTCGAACCACTCTATCCTCATATTGCTGCCGGCGCTGTGCATACATCCAGTCACAAACGCCAAAGCAACGAAGGAGGAAACACCGCTACAAAGCGCCGCAACAACGGTGGTCTGCAGAGAGGGCAGCTATGTCACTTCTGTAGGAGGCCAGGGTACCTGGTCAACGAATGTCGTCTGAAACAAGGATTATGCCTCATCTGTGGCGATGCAAACCACAGAATTCGTGACTGCCCCAAATACTCTGCTAGACATCCCCAACGTAACATTCCCTGATGGTAGGTCCTGTTCTTAAGTTTTGGGATGAAACTTCCAATTAGTTGGGTAGGATGTAGCACCCCGTTCTCCCGATGCGGAGAGCGCGGCTAAGAAACACAAGACGGTATCGTTCGATCGGGATAGATTGAATTAAGAACTCGTCCTCGTTATGGATTTGTTTCTTCGGAATCGATTCCCATATTCAGTGGACTGCGCCCCATGGATCGGCTAAGCGGCAGAGTCAGGAGGGACCTCTCCGCTGCTATCTTTTATTGCCTCGGTTTTCGATGTCGCTTGTTGCTTTCGTACTTTGAGTTGGTTTTGGGATTCGCTTGTTTTCCTTGAACGGTTTTGATGGTTTTCATTGTTTTCGTTCATTGACTTACACTTCTATTCCGAGATTAGAAAGAGAGGAAGAAGTATTAATCAAGCTGTTCGTGTGCAGGTGAACGAGCAGTAGGCGGCTTGCGAGCGGAGTCGTGAAGCGCCTCTTTCCTTCTTCTTTCCAAAAATCTAAGTGAGTGGCTACCAACCCGATTAGCTAGCCCTGCTTCCAAGCTTCACTCCTTTGCCCCGATCAAACGATACCAAGTAATAACTAAAAGAAACCAAGATAAAAGAGAATAGACTTGATACTAAAAGAAAACGGTTATATCTTTGCATGCTTATTCGTTCAGAAATGTTCATCAAATGCATAGATACAAGTTTAAACGTATATCCTGATGCATAAATATAACGTAGTTGTAATGTAAAATGAATCATGCAATACCGCTTGTCTTGTACTCACGTAGCCTCCGGGCGAATGCTTGTTAACGTAGCCTCCGGGCGAATGCTTGTCAACGTAGCCTCCGGGCGAATGATTGTTAGTGTGCGATCACGGACAACTTGTGCACAAGGTATAGTTCCTACGGGCGGCTGCTGGGGCACTGGCACCGTTCCGGCTCTGGACGGAACTAACGTTTAGTCTCACGTACTAGGACAGGGTGGTATGCGGCGCCTAACGTTCTTGCACGTAGCAAACCATCTTCGTCACAGACTAGTGTCCATTATGGCAATCAAGCCAGTGATCATCGTGTATATTTAAATCTGTTGTATACTAACTTGTGTCTTCGTAGCAGGGAAGGCAGGGTAAGTATTGTGCAGGTAATTCAGACGGTCAGGTAAAATCTACCTAACGGTGGCACGTTCATTTCAGTAAATTCAATATGCTGCTTACTTGTAAATGAACTAAGACAAGATAGAAACCCACAAAAATATGCATGCTTCACTAAACAATGTGTTGATTGGTATAGTCAGGCTAGCTCGCCTTCCTCAGCATGTTTCGATATGCTGACCCTCGTTGAAATAGGTTCTCCGTACCAAGGCGAACCGAGCGAGGAGCCGAAGTCGTCTACCCGATCCAGTCCAACTGTTGGCACATCTTCACCGCGCCCCCTGAAGCATTTGAAGACAGGAGCTGCAACTCTTCATACACAAATGCAGCTCCGTGGCAAAGCCGTCCTCCAGCCTGGAGGTCTTTATCATTTTGAGTTTATAAAGGGATGTAATATACAGGACTGCTATCTCATTTTGAGTCATCTCTTTTGTAAGCCGTTCGGCATATTAGCTAACTCGTTCAAGAGGTTGTAATAGATGTTTATTATCAATAAAGAGAACTTTTCTATGTTTCAAATCTGTGTTTTAATTTATCTGCGTACTCTGAATATGTGCTTGCTATGCAAATCATTAAAGCCTTGTGCGGGCGCAACCCCAGGCCTGCACGGCGGTCACGATTCGGGGGACGCCTCAAGTGATTCTACGGAATTGGGTCATGACACGGTCGCTGGGGCACTGGTACCGATCCGATCCGTGCGGAACTCGTGTAATAGTCATCGTATACGGGACAAAATGGCTTGCAGCACCTCGTGTACTATCGTTGCATGCTATCCTTGTCTCGGACTAGTCCATTATGGCAATCATGCTAGTGATCATCGTGTATATTTAAACCAGTTGCATACTAACTTGTGTCTTCGTGGCAGGGAAGGCATGGTTAGTATTGTACAGGTAATTCAGACGGGCAGGTAAAATCCACCGAACGGTGGCACGTTCATTTCAGTAAATTCTATATGCTGCTTACATGTAAATGAACTAAGGCAAGATAGAAACCCACAAATATGCATGCTTTATTTAAAACAACGTATTGATTGGTATAGTTCGGCTAGCTTGCCTTTACCAGCATGTTTCGATATGCTGACCCTCGTTGAAACAGGTTCTCCGCACCAAGGCGAACCGAGCGAGGAGCCAAAGTTGTCTACCCGATCCAGTCCAGCTGTTAGCGCATCTTCACCGCGCCCTTGAAGCCTTTTGAAGTCCAAAGCTGCAACTTTTCATACATAAATGCAGCTCTGTGGCAAAGCTATCCTCCAGCCTGGAGGTCTATATCTTTTGAAGTTTAGTAAAGGGATATAATGTACAGGACTGCTATCTCATTTTGAGTCAACACTTTTGTAAGCCCGTGCGGCATATTAGCTGACTCGTTCAGGAGTTTGTAATAGATGTTCATTATCAATAAAGAGAACTTTTCCATATTTCAAATCTGTGTTTTAATTTATCTGCGTACTCTGAATATGTGCTTGCTATGCAAATCATTAAAGCCTTGTGCGGCGCAACTCCAGGCCCGTACGGCGGTCACGATTCGGGGGACGCCTCAAACGATTCTAAGGAATCGGGTCGTGATAGTTTGGGTATGATCAGTTGCACGTGGGCAACGCTGTCACCAGCTTCCGGTCTAGGGGTGGACTCATTGATGGAGCGAGAGGATGGCGATATTTTCTCATGGGCTGCACTGGAGCAATTTTTACCGTGCCGGTCATTACACTCTCCACGGAGCTGCACATTCTGCACTCGTATGCCCAGTTTTATGTGGCAACAAACACCTTCCATCGTGATTTTGATATGCATGAAAGTTTTAGGGTGCCCTCTTCCAAGTATGGGGGAAGAGTGGAAGTCCCCTCGGTCTCTTCCGACGAGGGTGAGGAGTCCGTCACTCCAGATGAGCCTTTGTTGGCGGTATCGAGGGGTGAAGTACCTCTACCTACAGGGCCTTTGGTAATCTCTGGGAAGCGAAGGGCTCCTACTCCAAAGGAGACTTCCCCTCGCAAGAGGAAGAAGAAGATGGTTAATCGTCCTCTCCGGATTCCTGGTATTGAGGCTCCTGGAAGTGAGCCTGCATCTCCCCATGTTGGGGATGATTCTTTGATTGGAGGTTCCTCGCCTTATAGAGAAGGACCCTCTACAGTTCCGGCCGGTGGTGCCGAAGAATCTCTGCTAGAGGCCACCGTCGCTGCTACTGCTTCAGGTAGTAGAACAAGGTCGCCTCCGGGGCTGAGTATATCTTTATGTGGATCGGCATCGGGAGACACCCCTGTTGTGCCTGTCAGTGCACCCGGCGAGATTCCTGCCGATGAGCCTCGGTTGGAATTTGACGAGGACCTGGATGACTATTTGCCAGCGTCAGTTAGCAGACCCCTTTCTCCAGGTATGATAGCTCGCTTAGCATCATTAAGAAATGATTTAGCTGTACAGGCCGCAGACGCGACATATATGCCGTCGGCCATGGGTAAATATCGTCTTCACGCCTCTTCTTCTAGGAAAATTAATATTATGCTGATATTAACTTCCTTTCGTCCTCTTTTCAGGGGAAGACCTCTTCGGGGAGGGCAGTGTAGATGCGCTCTTCGGCTCTGTGTCAGGTCCTGGCGGCGACACGGAGGTAGCTAATTTTGAAGAGAAAACATCTTCGGGTGCCGGCTCGCCTGTCGACGAGGTTCCGATATCTCAAGAGGAGGACGAGCCTGTCATTGCGACAATGCCTCCTGTGAGTATGTTGGTATCTTCGTCCGGTGTTGGCGCTTCTTCTTTCGTCGTACCACCTGTTGAGGCGATGACCGTGGCAACATCGTCTACGGTTGTTCTCGGAGGGGGATTTGCCAATATCGAGGCCACTCCCGGCGTCCATTCAGATTTAGCTGTGCTGATTGAGCAGTACACCGGCATCTTCTACACCACTTTGAAAATGCTACTATCAAAGGTGTTGGCAAAGAATCTAAGCTTTGCGTCACTGAAGAGGTCCTCCCGGTCCGCGATTGTGTCGATCCGAGAATTCGACGACACTGGGCTAGCTGAAATACTGGAGGAGATAGTTAATGGTTTGGAGCAACCCATTAACGAATACTTGCAGCTAGCTCGAGACAATATTGAAGATCTGGTCCAGGCTAGATACGACTACATGACTGTGCGGCTTGCCAAACAGATGGCAGGCATAAATAAATCCATCCAAACACATCAGAAGGAGATGGATGAAGGAAAAGTTGTCCTGGAGGAGGCCATCGCTCTCCAAACGAAGTGCTAGACCGAGCATAAAGGGAATGTAGCGAGGGTCTGCCGGCTGGAAACAAAACTCATTCAGGCAAAGGAGTGGACTTCTCAGTCGTCGAAAGCTCTAGCTATGGCGGATAGCCGATTGGGCGTAGCACAACAGAACTTGGTGAGTGCAGGAGTCGCCCGTGCTGGTTTTCTTTGGGCTAGAGCTGAACTGTCCCTCCTGAGCAATGATGAGGCACGGCTGGAGCAGGCTCGCAATGATGTCTTAGATTCTAGGACTGAGAGGATGGCCGCACTGGCGCATCAGCTTCGCGACCTGACCGCTCCCCCGAAATGATGTACTTTTGCTTTTGCTTTTCAATGTACTTTCGCTCCTTTTTGGGAATAATAAAGAGGTTTTTATCTGACTTTGTGGCCCCATTATTTCGGAATGTAAATGACAGGTTTGGGTGAAAAGTGATATCAGAGGTAATATGGATGTGATATACTCTTGGTAAGTTTTAGCAGGATACATCTATTCAGAGGTTATATGATAGAATGCGATCCAACTAGTTTCGTTTTGGAAGTAGTTTTGTCAGAATGAGGTTTTCGTCATATTCCACTTGAGCAGAGGAGGTTAAGCATAGTACCTTTTCAGAAATTTGCCATTGATAGGAGTCATTAACAGGTCTCCATTAGGCTGGGCTAACCTGTAAGTGCCATTTGAGAACGTCGTCTCGATCACATAAGGGCCTTCCCATTTGGGCTGGAATTTGTCCTTACTTCTGTGAGTAAGAATCATCGGCCTTCTTACGGCTAAAACTAGCTCGCCGACTTTGAACACCCTTTCTTTCACTTTTTGACCAAAAGCTCTGGAAATGCGTGCTTGGTAGAGCGCGATACGCTGTTGAGCTTGGAGGCGTTTCTCGTCTAATCCTTCTAGCTCTTAAAGCCTTAACAGGTCATTCTTTTCTTGAGTCAACTCATTAGCCACGGCTATCCTGAGTGACGGAATTTGGATCTCGATGGGGAGAACTGCTTTGCTCCCGTAAACTAATGAGAATGGGGTGCAATATGTCGGTACCCGTACCGTTGTGCGGTATACCCAGAGACATTCTCCCAGCTTCTCATTCCAATCCCTTTTGTTCGAAGAGACGAACTTTTTTAAGAGTTTGATAATGGTTTTGTTGAAAGCTTCCGCCAAACCATTAGCAACAGGATTGTATGTCATAGATGCGACATTCTGTATCCTATTTTTATCGCAAAATCGATGAAATGCTTGGCTGATGAATTGAGGCCCATTGTCATGGATTATCCTTTGGGGTATCCCGAAGCGGTAAATGACATGATGCTTGATGAAGATGATCATATTAGATGCCTTTACTTCAGCAAGAGGGATCGCCTCTGCCCATTTGGAGAAGTAATCCGTGATGGCCAGTATTAACCGGTAACCTCTGGAAGAAGATGGGTGAATAGGACCAATGATATCCATACCCCATGCTTCGAAAGGCCAAGACGCAACCGTAGGATGTAGATGTTCGGGAGGTTGATGGATAAAGTCTGCATGGACCTGACAGGCTCTGCATTGTCTTGCATACTTTATTGCATCTGTGATCATAGTAGGTAGTAATAGCCCATTCTCCTGATGCGATCCTGTAGCTTAGGACCGGGTTGATGTGCTCCGCATACGCCATCGTGGGCTTCACAAATAATCTGCTGTGCTTCCTCACCAGAGATACATCGTAATAATAGTTTGTCATAAGACCGACGATATAGACATTGTGACGATACGTCAAAATAGAAGCGTAATGATCGTCTTTTGACGGATACTGCTTCTTTAGGATCTTCTGGCAAGATTCTGTATGCTACGAAATCTATAAAGGAAGCTCTCCAGTCTCTTCCGAGAGGATCTGTGTCCACCGCGTAGCTGCGTTCTATGTGGAAGTTATTTTTCACACAAAATAAATCTCTGTTAAGAAGGGTTACCGAATTCTGCCTTCTTATAGGGGTAACTAAATCTGCAGCTAGACTGGCTAGGGCATCAGCTTCCAGATTCTGAGATCGAGGTACATGCTCTAAAAAGAATCCTTTGAATATCATGGCTATCTCAACCGTTGCTTGGTGATAGAGGATGAGGTCTGGATTCCGGACTTCATATTCCCCTGACTTGATTGACAATCAGTAGAGAATCACCGAAAGCTTCCAGAGATTCGACGCCCAATTCTTTAGCGACTTGGAGACCGATTAGTAGAGCGTTGTACTCTGCCACATTGTTGGAATAGGGCTCGCTAAGAGAATATGCTCGGTAGATGACAAGCTTATCAGGAGTAACCAGGACAATTCCTACTCCCAAAACCACGTTTTCCTGGGACCAGTTCTGGAGGCACCATCGAAGAACAGTTGCCATGCATCACTTTTATTTACGGAATTACATTCTGCAACTTCGTCGGGAATGTCCTCGTACAGTTTGGAGGCCTCCGGGATCGGATGAGCAGCTAGAAAATTAGCCAATGCTTGGCCTTTGACGGAATTCTGGGGGACGTATACCATGTCATACGGTGTCAATAACATCGCCCAACTCGCGAGTCAGGAATTAAGAACACTTGGCTTGTTCATTAGTACCCGAAGAGGATTGATCCTGGAGATGATGTGAATGGTTTGGCCTGTGACATAGTATCGCATTTTCTGAATAGCGAACATCAGAGCCAAGCATTCTTTCTCTACTAGATTGTACCGGTGTTCGGCTTTGACCATCATCCTGCTGAGGTAGTAGATAGCCTGCTCGTGACCCATCTCGTTCTTTTGTACGAGAAGAGCTCCCAGAGAATGATCCATCGCTCGAACATACAGCACGAATGGTCTTTCTATGACAGGAGGCACCAGAACTGGCAGACTGGTGAGGTAGCGCTTGATATCACCGAACGCTTGCTGACAGGTTTTGTCCTATATGAAGGATACACCTTTCTTCATGAGATGAGAAAAGGGCTGACATCTCCCAGAGAGGTTGGATATGAATCTCCGGATATAAGCCAGACGACCTTGAAATCCCCTGAGTTCTCTCAGATTACGGGGCGGTCACATTTCTAAGATGGCCTTGACTTTATCAGGGTCCACTTGAATGCCTTTAGCGGTAATGACAAATCCTAGGAATTTGCCACTATATACCCCCAGAAAGGACTTTATAGGATTCATTTTGAGTTGATATTGGCGCATCAATTCAAATAATGTCTTCAAGTCTTGGATGTGATTGTCCTTGAGGCGACTTTTGACAGCTACATCGTCCACGTAACACTCCACTGTCTTGCGCAAATGCTCATGAAATATGTTACTCATAGCCCGTTGGTACATAGCCCCGGCATTCTTCAATCCGAAGGGCATGACCGTATAGCAATATACCCCCAATGGTGTCCGGAAGGTAGTATGCTTCCCGTCCTCAGGATGTATCTTGATTTGATTGTATCCTGAAAATCCGTCCATGAAAGATATACGTTCGAAACAGCATGTATTGTCAATCATGATGTCTGTGATGGGAAGAGGACACTCATCCTTGGGGGAGGCTGCGTTCAGATTTCGGTAGTCGATGCAGACACGTACTTTCTTATTTTTCTTCATGACCGGGACAACATTGGCGACCCAGTCAGGATGTTGTTCTTCTCGGATGAAGCCACAGGCTATCAACTTCTTGACTTCAGCTTCGATGGCATCCATCATATCCCGGCGGAACCGACGTTGGTGCTGCTTCACAGGCTTTGAATCGGGCAATATATTGAGCTTATGAGTAGCCACCTTTGGATCAAAGCCTGGAATGTCCTCATAATTCCACGCAAAGATGTCGATATATTCTTTTATCAGCTGGATAACTTCTTCTCTTTCTGCTTCAAAAAGATTGTTACTGATAAATATCGGCTTTGGCGAAAGTTCATCCCCAACGTCAATCTGGATAACATTATCTTCAGTGGGAGGTTCTCTCTGCTCGAAGCAGAACTCCTATTGTGTATCCATTTGTTGAGCCCAAGCGTCATTCTCAAACAGTTCAGATTCTTGTTCGTCTGCTTCGAAGGAATCTGTCACTACCATATTTACTGATAATGTTCGTTCGAGAGCATGAGATGAGTCGGAGGACGCTGAGCCGTTTTGAGAAGAGGAAAATATATCCTCGTTTGACTTAGGAGTTGCAGGGGAGGTGGTATACCCTAACCCGAAATGAGTTTGTTGATAGTAGGGATCGTTGTGCAGCGACATTCGTCTGCCTTTCCTGTAGTTGAGACCTGGTTCTAGCTTCAAGTTATAACCCATACTTTGCATGATCTTCAAAGCTTGCGGGCTGTATCTGTGAACCTACATTTTATCCGCATCATCATCGAAAGAATCTTCTTGCACAGTCAGTTCATTACGCATGTGACCGAAGTCTATTGAATGCTGACTGCTGAAGTAGGCGGGACAATAAAGATAGAATCCTCATGCGGTCCATATGTCGTGGTGATATTGGATGATAATGCCACTTCCCACACATACGGATGATAGGAATCTATAGCTTCCAAGAATTTTTGTGCTATAGGTTCTATATCGTTATGGGGAGAGGATTCCTGGTTCGGAATTTGAGCATCAATATACTAGAAAAGAGGATGTTTATTATTATCTGAAACTTCGTTCCCGGTTGCATTTACATCAATCGGCTGCCTGCTGCGCCGAAGGTTGATGACCAAGGATGGAGGCTTCTGGTTCAAAGTGATCACTAGAGGATCACCCCCTTTTCCTGACCTGGTTTTGTTCAGGTGGATCGCCATAGGCTCTATGGCTTTTGGACGAGTAGTCCGTCCTTTTACCTTAATTGACAGCGGTTGTTCGGCAGAGGGTTCTTCTGGCTCCCGGTAGGATTCTTTCTCTGCTTCGGCTGACACCTCTTCCATGTAGTCTTGAGAGTACAACACGACATCGGAGTAGTAGGATTCTACTCCTCTAAACGGGTTCAGGTCAGCAAACTCCGTTTGTACTGTTCCTTGGGCGTCTACATATTTAAAGTATTGATGTAGAGTTGAAGGAACGATGTTGTGGTCGTTAATCCAAGGTCTGCCCAGCAGAATGTTCTAGGACACCTCTGAATCAATGACATAACATGTAGCCACCGATCTGAGGTTGCCAATCTGGATTCTCAGGCAAATTTTCCCCAACGGCTTACTTTTCTTTGCGTTGAAACCCAAGATTATAGTGGTGGTGTAGGCCAATTCGCTGGTAGGGATCCTCAGCGGTCTGAGCAGACTATGAGGAATGATGTTGATTGATGATCCTGGATCTATGTGAATTCGGTCGACCTCCATGGAACCGACGTACCCGGTGTGGTAGAGGGGTCTGTCATGCCTGTTATATTTTAACAGCATGTCATCTTGAGTGAAAGTGATATTCGGGACCACCTCTATCATACTGTGGCATTGAGGACATGCTACGGGTTCTTTATCAGGGAACTTGAGCTGGGTCAAGTATGCATTTGCCTGCATCAATGCTTCACTCAGGGCTTGACGAGTGTCTTGAGAGAGCCTGAGTAGTTCGAAGATAGATAACCTGGCTGGTGTATTAGCCAATTGGGCCAGGATGTCAAAGTTGTACGGCTTCTCTAAACCTTTGTTTCGAATATTTTTCACATGTTTATCGAAACTCACTTCTTTTTTCTTCCCTTTGTCCGCCGAAGTTGGTCTCGAAGGACCGGGCTCTGGTACGGCGGGTTCTTGCTCTGAAGGCTTGGTAGCTGAAGCGTCTGCCGGTGCATCTTCCTGACTTGCTCCATGGTCCTTGAGGTAAGCCTTCCATGAACGGGTTCCAGTGGCCAAGACCTCGTCTTCTGATGCCGAGTCTGCCGCAACCATGTGACATGGTTTACGCTCCGTGTTCTTCTTAGACTTAGCGTTAGCAGCTTGAGTCTCTTTCTCGATCCCGGGCACCAAATCTGGATGAACCCACATAATCTCGCCTCGCTGGGTAGTTAGTGGTACCAGGTCATGATTTTGACCTCTAGTTGGAGGGAGATTAACGATATTCATCGTCGTCCGGGAAATAGGTGTAACACCATCCGGGATTTCTTGGGGAGATAGATTGCCAAATTGCAGAGAGATCATGTTGGCTGTGACCGTCTTCTCTCTGTTGCGCAAAGTGATGGCCTTAGCATCGATCAGCTCCTGGATCTTCCTTTTCAGTATATAATACGCCTTTGTGGGGTAGTGTATGTACCTATGGAAGATGCAGTACTTGGGGTTGTTGGTACTGCCGGCCTCATTGGGCCGTCTTACCTCAGGAAGGGTAATCTTGCCGCTTTTGACGAGACATTCGAATATGCTCGAAATATCATCGTCGTCGAAAGAGTAACTTCAATGGGCCTGGTAGTCCCAGGTTTCATCTGCGTTGTAGCCACAGTCTTTTTCCTGGACGTGTTGATCGCCAGAGCTTCTTTACCCTTGGTACCACGAGGATGGTCGATGTTGGAGGATGACCTTTTGCCTTTATCAGAGGCCGAGATCATGATGCCATTAACGCGTGCCTTCTGACTGTTGTCCTCCGCGGCTACCGCTGAGATGATGAACGAGGGCCAATCATGGAACTGATATGGTCCTGTGAACACCGAGATCACGGAAAGAAGGTTCTTCCTGCAGATGTCCACCAATGCCGAGTCTGGAACTCCTGGAGGCATTTGCAAAGTGGCTTGACAAAAATATTCGATGAAAGTGCAAACATTCTCTTTTTCCTTCTGCTTGACTTCGATGAGAGAGGACATAGACATGTCCATCCCTCCCTCGTAGAACGCGTGAAGAATAATGCCTTGAAGTCTTCAAAGAAAGTAATACAGTTGTCCGCCAGACTTCGGTACCACTGATAAGCTACCCCCGAGAGACAGCCTTTGAACACCCGAGTGAGGAGGACGTCGTTCCCTTGTAATAACACCGTCATCGTACTGAAGTAGTTCATGTATTGACTCGGTGATATTTTTCCCTCAAACAAAGCCATAGTCTGTGGTTTGTATCTAGGAGGGAAAGGGACCTCTTCCTAGATAGCTGGGTAAGGTTGGTTGATTCCCAATTTCTTGAGCTGATCTTTGTGCTTCAGGGCATCAAATTGGGCTTTCAACTCCCGTACTGCCTGCATCGGATCTTCAGCCGGTAGCGGGACCACGGAGTGATAAGGAATCGATTGCATCGTGACTCCGACGGAAGGTAATACATTCTCCGAGTGAGGAAGCGGAGGAACTGCTGACTCCTGATCTAGAGCATGCTCTTGGATCGCGTTGGATGGTGGTAAGTCCACCCCCACACGTATCTGAGTTGAAGGGACCGACGCTTGAGCCATAGCAGTTGTGTGTTGAGTCAGCATCATCTGGTGCATGTTCTCCATCATGGATTGCATTTCTTTTAGAGATGTCTCCAGTACAGTAATGCGCTGCTCAGCGCTCCCAGACGGGGAAGCTTCCTCGCGTTCATCTCCAATGGCATAAACTTCCATCTCCCTGGGTGTCATTGAAAGATTAGTATAGGTCTATATAGAAGTTGACTCTATACTTTCAGTATCTGATTCGGGAGACTGGCGACCCCCAGCTTCGGAATCAGAAGAGTACAAAGTCGGTTGTCGTGACCTCGAACGGGTGTTTCGGAATACCCCAGCTTCAGTGTTCCTAAGGAGCTGGTTGAATCTCCTTCGGCTCGGAGCTTTAGAGGGATGACGTCTTGAGCCCGATCTTCCTCTAGGTATGTGTGAAGCTATGTTCACCGATGCACGTGTGGGCTCTTCTTCCTGGAAAGATGGAGAGTAGCTCAACCGGTCGAAAACTGACCATTTTGCTTCAGAACAGCAACAATTAATTACAATCCTATGACTATTACAAGAGTGCTCGTTAGGAGGCATAATAGACATGCTGGAAGATCCCCTATCCTTGCATTTCTGGATCAGGTACTTACGCCGGTCAGGAGGAGTTACAGAAGAAGAAGATGACTTGTTCTTTCTGTTTACATCAGTGGGCATGCGGATGTTAGGAACCCTAGTTTTCCCTGTGCCACCTGTATACAACAGGTTGGCCATCTGGGTAGCGGATAATCCCCGAGGAGGGTGTCTTTCCGCAAATTGAGCCTTCTTTACGCTGAGGGGCTTCTCCTGGCATAATTTGGAGCTTTGCTCTGGTTGGCGTAAAGCTGAGGATGTCCTCAGTCGGCCGTCAGCTCCTCGCATAATCCGGAGGGCAGGCAGATTCTTCACTTACTGGCGTAAAGGCCGAGAAGTTAGGTAGTCCGTCGCTTGCTTTCCCTTACGTAGATTGCAGGGATCATCTGCTTTTCCGTGGAAGGCAGATGTATTTTTACGCGCGGAGTGCGTTTGGAACTTCTGATTTGGCGCTAAGGCATTGTCAGAAATTTTGCCTATTTCACCAGGGACGGGAGACTGGTTTCTACATGCAGAGCGCGGTGTAGGCTTCTGGACTAGCACTGAGACATTGTCTGAAGTTTTGTCTTTTTTGCCAGGGACGGGAGACTGAATTTTACGCATAGAGCACGGAGTATACTTCTGGATTAGCACTGAGGCATTGCCAGAAGTTTTGTCTGCCCTATCAGAGACAGGCGACTGAATTTTATGTGCAAGACGCGGAGGGAGCAATGCTACAACCTCGTTGGTCGGAGAGGTCGGAGAGTCGACAGGAATGGTAGAGGATGTCTTGGGCATCCAGACCTTACGCAGCTTCCTGTTGTCTTGGACAGAGAGAGAGTGGGAGCTACCCCCTATTCGAAGCATATCTTCGTAGGCAGACTGGTCTAATTGGACGACCAGTGTCTTCTTCATGAATCCCACGGATACCGCATCATGTTGAGCAATTGCTTCCTCGTCAGAAGAGAAAGATGTCCCCAGCAGAGTCGTCATCTTGTTGTTTGATAAAATAAACGAAAGATAATATGTGGAAACGAGGTCTTATACGAAAACCCGCCCTTCTTCTGTGTTTACAAACAAGATTGTACAATTTAATCCTATACGAGGATGTCGAGTATAATTTATTTAATCTGGATAAATATTGCTATAGGAGTCTGATCTGCAGTCGATCACTTTGTCCCTTGGACCACATGATGATGAAGAAATGCCGTGGAAGACAGAAAGCAGCTTCGAAGGTTGCTAAAGAGGGTGGGTGCCCGATGCCAAAGTCGTCGATCCCTTCTCTTTGCTTGAGCTCTGGATTCTTCTCTCTCTCTCTCGACCGTTTTCTCTCCTCCTTCTTTCCTCCCAATTGTCGACCTTGGATCTGATACTGGATTCCTTGACCAATTTTCGATCGTTCGACCTTCAATTTTGTGACCCTTGACCTCTGTCAATAGAGGTCTCTATTTATAGAGTTTTAGTGACAGTGACCACTCAGTCGGTGTAGAAATCGAGTAGTGGAAAGTATATCACCCTTTTACACGACGGTTACAATAACCATTGCTTGTGTATAGATGACCTTTTGAGTGAGCATATGACGCATGTCCAACTAAGGGACAACGCATATAACTGCTGCGAAGATCACGGCGTAGAAGCCACGTAGGTAGTTATCCTTTGTGTAGAAGAGGTTGGCGTAGAAGCCAATAACTATCACCATGGCGTAGAAGCCAAGTAGGCAAAGAAGCCGAGTAGGCGTAGGAGCCGAGTGGGCGTAGAAGCCGAGTGGTCATTGAGGCCGAGTGGGCATAGAAGTCGAGTGGTCATAAAGGCCGAGTAGGCATAGAAGCCGAGTGGGAGTAGAAGCCGAGTGGGCGTAGAAGCCGAGTGGACGTAGAAGCCGAGATGATGTGGACGTCTTAGCCAAAATTATAGCTTTTGGAGATATAATCAAATCTCTTACATTAAATGCAGAGATCTGCCCCCATCCTGCGCATTAAATGCAGAGGCTTGTCTTTAAGATTTGCCATCATTCTGCACATTAAATGCAGATATGCGCCTCGAATCCTGTACGAAGAGTAACTGCTGACGTGGCGGTCTGTTTGCCTTCTACGGAGCATAAGAAGCTCATGTCTGCCTGTGTAAAACTGGGCAGCGTATCCTCTTGTATGCGTAAGAGCAGTTTATGTAAAGGGAATATCACTAGACGACGGTTCGGTGATATTTAATCAAATCTCCTACATTAAATGCAGAGATCCGTAATTATCGTGCGTATTAAATACAGAGGCATATTTTGGAGGCCTGCCACTCTTCTGCGCATAAATTGTAGAGACGTGCCTCGGGCATCTGTTAGTATTTGGCACATTAAATACAGAGACGTACATCGAGAACCTGTCACCGCTCTGCGCATTAAATGCAGAGACGTGCCTCGAGCCCTGTACGAAGAGCAGCTTTTGACGTGGCAGGCTGTTTGTCTTCTGCGGAGCATAAACAGCTCACATCTGCCTGTGTAAAACTAGGTGGCGTATTCCTTTGTATGCGTAAAAGCGGTCTACACCAAGGAAATAGCAGTAAATAACAGCCTGGGTTGCAGTGTCGCGCCATCATTATAGCTGTCGCCTGGGTAGTCGTGCAGTACTCTTTGTTAGGAGTCCAGACGTCAGGTTCATTGCATGATCTGACAGGTTCATTTTGAAGAATATGAAGCGTTCCTCGTACACTTCAATGCTACATTGAAAGCGGATGAGTTTTACGCCATAAAGGTGATGTAGCACCCTTTTTACACTGAAGCAGCCTGGACATACTACATTACGCGGATGGTCCTTGAGCCTATTTTTACGCTGTGCTCAGCAAAAAAGCTCTGTTGCATATTTGATGGCTCTGAGGTCTTCTATTTACGCTGCCTAACATCAACATGCTGCGTATAGCTATCCAGCGTATTTTTCATGCTTCTACACCTCTGTCTGTGAATCCTGAATTCTCTCTACCTTGGATCTGACCTCTGTTATTATCCTCCCTTGGACCTCCTTTGCCGGAGGTCTCTATTTATAGAGTTCAGCTACAGTTGGCGTAGAAACCGAACAGCGGAGAGAGCTGCACCTTTTACGCGGTGGTTATAATAACTGTTACCCACGTATGAATGATCTTCTGAATCTGCGTGTGACGCGTGTTCCATTATGAGGTAATGCGTATAATCGCTCATCAAAGATCATGGCATGCAAGCCACGTAGGTAACTGTCCCTCGCGTAGAGAAGGTTGGCATGAAAGCCAAATAACTGTCACATTGGCGTAAAAACCAAATAGTTATCTTGTTGGCGTAGAAGCCAAATAGCTGTCATGTTGGCGTAGAAGCCAAATAGCTGTCTTATTGGCGAAAAAGCCAAGTAGCTGTCTTATTGGCGTAGAAGCCGAGTTCTACGTAAAATATGATGCTGCATAGGTAATAGGTAACAAGCGTAAACTAGCCGATTATCCTTCTTTGACTGAGGTCTTGAGCGTATTCTGGGCCAAATAGCCTTATCACGCACCTTTGTAAATATAGCCTGAGTTGGCATATTTCGAGGAGGTAGCATACGACGTACTCCTATAGTTGAAAATAGCCAAGTCGGCGTATTTCGAGGAGGTAGCATACGGCGTACTCCTATAGCTAAAAATAGCCTGGTTGGCGTAATATGCAGGGATAGTGACGTGAGCATATTAGCCCTAATTTTAGCTCTCCCAGTCCTTAAAAGTAGAACCAAATCTCGTGCATTAAATGCAGAGATCTTCCCTCATCTCGCACATTAACTGCAGAGACGTGCCTCGAGTTCTGTACGAAGAACAGCTTTTGACGTGGCGGTTGGTTTCGTCTCATCCTGAACGTAAAGCTCATGTCTGCCTGTGTAGAATAGGCAGCGTATTCCTTGAATGTGTAAATGATGTCTTATATCGAGGATTATGTTACTAGACGACAGTCTGGGGTTCTGTACAGAGTCATCATTACAGCCGTCCTCTCGATCACCGTGTAGTACTCTTTGTCAGGAGTCAGGTTCACTGCTTCAACTGACAGGTTCATTCGAGGAATACGAAGAGTTCCTCGTACAACTTTCCGCTACATTAAAAGCAGATAGGTTTTACGCCGAAGTGGCGATGTAGCAACCTTTTTACGCCGAAGAAGTCTGGAAGGACTACTTTACGCGGGTTGTTCTGGAGCTCTATTTTATGCTGAACAGCGTTGAAGCTCTGTTGTACGCCTATGGCTCTGGAGTCATATTTTACGCCACCCAGTGCTGGAGCTCTGTTTTACGCAGGCTTCATGCATATTGAGGGTTTTATGCGTAATATTCCCCAGCATATTTTCATGCTTCTACAAGACCCACATCAAAGTTTTCAAATTCCTCGTAATTTAAAATACTTTGAATGAAGCATGAAACGGTCAAGTTTGACTCGTTCTGCGAGGCTGATTTTTTGGCGAATTTTTAGGAATTTGTTGGGATTTGGTGTGTTCTCCTCTGCCTATATAAAGGCGAATGAGTTAACCTATTTTTCCCATACTTTCTTCACCACAAAGAGAGAGATGGTTGCCGAGATTCGTCGTGCTGACTTGAGGAAGAAGAAGATTATGTTCTTCCAGCATGTAAGGAGCCGTAAAAAGAGGCGTCTTCGAACAAATGTCCTCTACAACGATGAATCATGGAAGGATATCATCATCAATTTCATATGGCGATTCGTCCAGGAGAGAGGAAGGGTCTCATTTGGCGACACAGCTTGCAAGCTGTATTCTCTCCCATTATGGCGTTGGACGAGGATAGGCAGTTTGGCCCTGTCTTCCAGTATTGTGTTGGGTCTGAACCCCTAACATAATTTTTAGGGCCTAACATAATTTTTAGGGCATGCCTGCCATGGCGTATGGAGGGTGGGCTTACGTAATTGATACATGCCCAATTCTGTATCCTCCCGCTATTAATCATTTTCTTGTTATACGGCTGCGGAAGCCGATTAACTGCTGTAGAAGACGAAAAAAAGATTTACACCAATATGAGAACCTGGCACAGCAGATTCTTGGTGTGATCTTAAATGAAAATGAGAAACCCTTTGTAGAAAAAAAGGATTTCCATCATATGTAATCATAAAGATGAAAAACCCTTTGTAAACTGGATTTCCCTCATATGTAATCATGATTAATAAACTTGTCTTCTTTTACGCAAGCTGATTTGCCATATTTGCTGTGAGGAAGTCTGAATAATTTTACGCTGACTCTGATAAACGATTATCTGATCACGTCCCGTCTTTTACGCGTAATAGAAGATGCGTAGAAAGCTCTTTAGCATTAAGTTGTTTTGAAGATCCAAACTGTCTTGCTGTTTTGGACGAGGAGTCGCGTAGCATTTCTGAACTGTCACTTCTTTAATACGAAGAATTCTTGTTCAGACTATCATCTTCAAGAATGGTTTCCCAAAAATCCCTTGAAAAGGGCAAGAAATGTCCGTTGAACAGGCCATACTTGAACTTCTGTAAAATATTCTGACTGGACTTTGGATGAACATTCAAATGGCCCAAGAAGAAGAGTCATCTTCAATGCTGAACTCTGTATGTTTCAGGTACTTAAAATGCTTTGTAGCCAAAAAGGAGCATCTTCTGCGTAAACCCTTGTAATTGGCCATTTGTAGCTTTCGAGCGTAGAATCGTAGATTTGTAGCCTCTGAGCGTAAAATCGTAGGTTTGTAGCCTCTCGAGCGTAAAACTCCTGAGCGTAAAAGCATAAATTTATAGCCTCTGAGCGTAAATTCTGGATCCACTGACTGTCTGTCTTCTTTTTCCAAATGAAAGGCTGACGTGGTACCAAATCATAACCGAATATTAAATATCATATTTGGTTAGGGATTCAAAGAGTTATCCAAACTCTATAAATAGCCCAAGGTCCTAAAAGAGAAAACTTTTATCTGTCTTCACAAAACCCTTGCTTTTCAAGAACCCTTCTTCTTCGTCTCTTTCTTGAGAACTCAGATTCGCCATGGCACCTAAACAGGCTTCCACTGCTAAGGGAAAGAAGGTCTCTTCCTCTTTTTGCTCCTCTGCTCCAGCCCGAGCAACTTCCATTAGGCTAAACGAGCCCCAATCCGAGCGAAGTGCTCCGCCGTTGAGCTGTGCTCCGGATATCACAGGTAGAGATTGCAAGAAGAAAACCCTCCAGACACGTTGTACGTGTATGCGAACTAATACGCCCACATTTCTAATGTGTCAGCGTAAAAACTCCATCTTTTCACAGTCTGGCATAAAAACTCAGGCTGTCGAAATTTGGCGTATACTTCCAACTTTGGGTTTTATGCGTTGAGTGAACATTCCGGCGTAAAAACTCAGATTTTGGCAGTTTGGCGTAAAAACTCAGACTGTTAGATTTTGGGCGTATACTGCCAACCTTGAATTTTACGAGCTATTTTTTTTTTGCAGTCTTGGCGTAAAAGCTCAGACTGATAATCTTTGGCTTAAACTGCAAGAGTGTATCGTCTAGTATAGAAACTGACTTGTTTTCTTGCATTTTGTAGTGGACTTACAGATCCCTCTTTTGGCTGAGGTGATGGGCTCTGCTACCGGGATGCTAAACTCAAACTATTTGGAGGACTTGTCCCATATGACTTTTCCTATTTTTGGAGCCAATTATCCTGAAGAAAGGGGAACCCTGATCTCGTCCCAAGGAGAACGCATGTTGCTGAGTATGATCAGTGGGGAGCCCCTGACATACATAGACGGGATGGAGTATAAGAAACCAGGCTTCTTGTTCGAGGATGTTATCGACAAACAGTCCCAGACTAAACCCAAGAAGGAGGATTGGGTGTTTACTGCTGAGGGCACGGTCATGTATCTGCCCAAGATACCCAGGCATTACCCTATCTCTGCGTTCTTCCACGCCACACATCCTAGGAAGATGATATGGATCCTGACTCCCGATCTTCACGGCCGACCGGGGAAGATTTTATACAACAAGGGATACGACCGGGGGGGGCTATATAAGCCATCCTTCGGGCCCTGTTATGCCCTTTAGGGGATTACTGTCGGGTAGTGTCCCAAGTGAGGATACTTCGCTGATCCAGCCGGTTCAGATATCGATCTTCTGTAATAACTTTATGGGACAGGGAGGAATGTACCCCAGGGTCAACCCTCGGACTAGTGGATGGCTTAGCCCGGGGAATCTTCGATGGTCCAGTTTGACTGCCTGGGCCCTGAACACTTCTAGACGGAGCTGGAAAGTATTGGCTTGTTCGCGACTGTGAGCACCACAAGTGTTGGGCTGCCTATCAACCCTAACCTGTTCTTAGCCTTGATGGAGCGATACAATTAGCTTACTGGGACTTTTGCCACTCCGTTAGGTAATTTATGCTTGGCCCTTCATGAGATGGCAGAGATTTCAAAGCTGCCGATGGGGGACGCTCCTTATGAAGAGTACGTCCCTACAAACAGGGAGTTGAGGGATACAAACCCTCGGGCAGTGGCAGTATATCAGGAGCTGATGTGCCACTATCTTGCCTGCACCACTTTCTACAAGGAGCCCTCTGATTTGGCTCACATCAACAAGTGGGCAACCTATCTCTTCTTCCACCAGACCAGAAATGTTAAGCCGGACAAGGTGGTAGATAGCCGAGATAGGCCCTTGAACCTCCTGAGCATGCTCAATGCTAACACGGTCAATGACCTTATTGAAGACGCAGGGGCTTTAGATCATATTTTTGATGAGGAGATAGGGGGTTACCCTGCAGGCACAAAAGCCTTCAGTTATATGAGGCATTATCGTAAGCCTCTGTCAAGGGAAGCTCAATTGGCTGGCTTCCTCTCCGTCTGGCTTTGCCGCGGGGTAGTGCCTGGCATAGCGTCTGCAGATCGCATCCATCGCAATATCTTGTGGCCTGCAGTACGTTTGGTATTCGGAACAAGACTGGGCCTGCTTCCTGCTATGGTATGTAGAATATAAGCAGGCCTGAGGGCCCTTACTGATGGGCTGCTCGCAGATGAGACGCGGCATAAAGGATTTCCCAGAGTGGAATTACCCTTCCTATACCTGATGGGATGGTTAATCCTTCACAACACCAGGGTAATGTCTCCCGGTTCTGCCAGTGGTTCAGGAAATAACTTCTTGTTGAATTACAAGAATTCCTCTTGGAACCGACCGTCATAGATTGCCGGCGGGCGTTAAATATTGCCCACAGCTGGAAGCTCTTCTGTATCGTTCCCCCTGTACATATCAATCAACAGGGGACGAAACTTAAGGATGAGGGCCATGGGAGGACCATTCTTTCTCTTGAAGCCTTCTACTGGTTGGTCTGTATTAGACCTTTCCATTTGTTGTACAAAAGCGATGACCACTGCTACCTGGAGCCTTATTTGCCCAGTCGGTTTGCCAGGCAGTTTGGGTACGACCAGTTGCATGTGGGGAATGCCATTACCAGCTTCAAGTCCAAAGGTGGACTTACTGATGAAGCCAGAGGATGGTGGTACTTCATCACGGGCTGTACTGGTACAACTTTTGTTGTTCCCGCGACTTCTCTCTCTATGGAGTTGCGCATCCTTCACTCATATGCGCAGTTCTATGCGTCCATCAATACCTTCCATCGTGATTTTAATGTGCATGGAAGTTTTAGGATGCCCTCCCATAGGTCTACTGGAAGGGAGGAGATTTCGTCTGTTTCCTCGGATGAGAATGAAGACACCACCGGGGCAGACGAGTTCTTATTAATAATACCGAGAGGCGTAATAGCTCCGCCGATAGAGCCTCTTGTTATCCCCAATAAATGGAAGGCTTCTACTCTGAAAGATCCTTCCCCCCGCAAGAAGAAGATTGCTAGAGGTCCGAAAAGGGCTTCCACCAGGGGGGCTTCTAGGAGCGAGCCTTTCGTTCCCCCTGTTGGGGATGATTCTTTGATCAGAGGTCCTTCACCTTTTAGAGAGGGAACCTCCATATTTTTGGCTGGCAGTGCCAGAAATTCTTTGCTCGAGATCGCTATTGCTACTACTGCTTCTGGTAGTGCTACGAGATCGCCTTCGAGGCCGAGCATATTAATAATACCTTTATCCAGACAAATAATGGGAGTAACTCCTACTTTGTCTGTAAGTATTTCCAGTGAGATTCCACCCGATGAGCCTCGAGTGGATCTTGGTGACGACTGGGAAGACTATCCTCCAACGTCAGTTGGTGCACCCTCTTCTCCAGGTATGACAGCTCGCTTAGCATCATTAAGAAATGATTTAGCTGTACAGGCTGCGGACGTGACATATATACCATCGATCATGGGTAAATGTTGTCTTTACGCCTCTTTTAGAAAAATTAACATCAAGTTGATATTAACTTTCTCTTGTCTTCTTTTCAAGTGAAGATATCTCAGGGGAGGGCAGAGTTGACGCAACCTTTGACTTTGTTGCGGATCATGCCGATGAAATGGTGATGTTTGATACCGAAGGGGCATGCTTTGAAGCTGCCGATCCTTCGTCTACAATGTTTTCGGGTGTCGTCTCGCCAACAGCAGTTCAGATATCTTCAGAGGAGGATGAGTCCATCATCGCGATTGTGCCTCCTTCATTGAGTACGCCAGCAACTTCAACCGTTGCTGGTATTCGTTCTTTTGTAGCACCATCTGTAGAGGCAACGGCCGTGGCAACATCCTCCGCGATCATTCCTGGAAGGAGATTTCCCGGTATCGCAGCCACTCCTAGCGTGCATCCGGTCTTCGATATGCTGATTGAACAATATACCAGCCTATTCTACCGCAGTTTGAAGGAGTTGATTTCTATGGTGCTGGAGAAGAACCTGAGCTTTGATAATCTGCTGACGTCTTCCCAGCTTAGGATAGCGCCGATCATAAATTTCAATGACGCATGACGAGCTGATGCGCTAGTGCAAATAGTTAATGGTTTAGAACAACCCATTAACGAATATTTGCAACTATCTCGAGGCAACATCGACGATATGATTCAGGCCGAGTACGACTCCTTGACTGCGAAGCTTGCTGAACAGATGGAATGCTTAAATAAATCTATCCAGACACAGCAGCAGGAGATGGATGAAGAGCAGGCCGTCTTGGAGGAGGTTATTCTTCATCTAACGAAGTGCGAGGCCAAACATGAGGGAAATGAAGCGAGGGTCCGCAAATTGGAAGCTAAACTCGCTCAGGCAAAGGAGTGGGCTCTCCAGTAATTGGCAGCTCGAGATGTGTTGAAGGGCCGAATGGATACATCTCAGCGGAACTTGGCACGTGAGGGCAACATCCGTGCCGATTTTGTTCATGTTCGGTCCGAACTATCCTTCCTGAGCGATGACGAGGTACGACTGGAGTGGGCTCGCGCTAACATCTTGGACTCCAGGAATGAGAGGATGGCCGCTTTGGCACAACAGATTCGTGATTTGACTGCTCCTCCCCAATGATGTACTTTTTGCTTCTCTATGTAATTTGCTCTTCCTGGAGATAATAAAGAGACTTTATCTGACTTTGTGGACCCATCATTTTTTAATATAAATGATAGGCTAGGGAGAAAGTGATATCAGAGGTAATATGGACGTGATATACTTTCGGTAAGCTTCAGCTGGATATATCTATTCAGTGGTTATATGGACATGATAGAATATGATCCAACTAAATTTGTATACAAAACACTATCAGAGGTAATATGGACGTGATAGGTTTTGAATTTCCAAATTAGTTAAACATATCTATTCAGAGGTTATAAGAACATGATAGAATATGCTCCAACCAGTCTTTGTACGTAGTATCGTCAGAATGAGATCTTCACCATACTCCATTTAAGTAAGGGAGATTAAGCGTAGTACCTCTTCAGGAATTTGCCGTTGATAGGAGCCATTATCAGATCTCCATTAGGCTTGGCTAATCTGTAAGTGTCATTTAAAAACGTCGTTTCAACCACATAAGGGCCCTCCCATTTGGGCTAAAATTTACCCTTACTTTTGTGCGTGATGATCATTGGCCTCTTCACAGCTAAAACTAGCTCACCAACTTTGAACACTCTTTCCTTCACTTTTTGATTAAAAGCTCTGGAAATGCGTGCCTGGTAGAACGCAATGCGCTGCTGAGCTTGAAGGGGTTTCTCGTCTAATTCTTCTAGCTCTTGAAGCCTTAAGTGATCATTATTTTCCTGTGTCAACTCATTAGCCACAGCTATTCTGAGTGATAGAATTTGGATTTCAATGGGGAGAACTGCTTCACACCCGTAAACTAATGAGAATAGGGTACAACTTGTCGGTGTTCGTATCGTTGTGCGATATGCCTAGAGATATTCCCCTAGCTTTTTATTCCAATCTCTTTTGTTCGAAGAAACAAACTTTTTCAAGAGTTTAATGATGGTTTTGTTGAAGGCTTCCGCCAAACCTTTAGCAGTCGGATTGTATGCCGTAAAGGCCATATTTTGTATCCGATTCTTATCGCAAAATCGGTAAAACGCTTGACTGATAAATTGAGGCCCCATTGTCATAAATTATCCTTCGGGGTATCCCAAAGCGATAAATGACATGGTGCTTGATAAAGCTGATCACGTTGGACGTCTTTACCTCAGCAAGGGGGATTGCCTTCGTCCATTTAGAGAAATAATCTGTGATAGCCAATATGAACCGATGTCCTCTAGAAGATGACGGGTAAATAGGACCAATGATGTCCATTCCCCATGCTTCAAAGGGCCATGATGCAATGGTAGGATGTAGATACTCAGAAGGCTGATGTATAAAATCCATATGAACTTGACAGGCTTTGCATTGTCTTGTATATTTCACGGCATCTACAATCATGGTCGGCCAGTAGTAGCCCATCCTCCTGATATGATCCTGTAACTTAGGACCGGGTTGATGTGCTCCACATACACCGTCATGAGCTTCTCGAATAACCTGTTTTGCATCATCGTCAGAGAGACATCGTAATAGCAGTCCATCGTATGTTCGGCGATATAGACATTGTGAAGATGCATCAAAATAGAAGCATAATGATCGTCTTTTGATGGATACTGCTTCTTTAGGATCCTCTGGTAAGATTTCGTATGACACGAAGTCTATAAAGGGACTTCTCCAGTCTCTCTTAGGAGGAACCGTGTTTACAGCGTAGCTGTATTCTATGTGAAAATTATTTTTCACACAGAATAAATCTCTGTTAAGAAGGATCACCGAATTCTGCCTTCTTATAGGAATAGCTAGATCTGTAGCTAGACTGGCCAGAGCATCAGCTTCCAAATTTTGAGATCGAGGCACGTGCTCTAGGAAGAATCCTCTGAAAGATATGGCAATCTTGATCGTTGCTTGGTGATAAGGAATGAGGTCTGGATTGCGGACTTCATATATTCCTCTGACTTGATTGACGATCAGCTGAGAATCACCAAAATTTTCCAGGTATTCAACCTCTAATTCTTTAGCGACTTGAAGCCCGATTAGTAGGGCGTTATACTCTGCCACATTATTAGAGCAGGGTTCGCTAAGAGAATATGCTCGATAGATGACGAATTTATCAAGAGTCACCAGGACAATTCCTACTCCTGAAACCACATTTCCCCTGGGACCAGTCCTGGAGGCAACATCGAAGAATAGCTGCCATGTAACACCTTCCATTGCGGAATTATATTCTGCAACTTCGTCGGGAATGTCCTCGTATAGTTTAGAGGTTTTCGGAATTGGATGAACAGCTAAGAAATCAGCCAAGACTTGACCTTTGATGGATTTCTGTGGGATATACACCATATCATACGGTGTTAATAATATCGCCCAAGTCACGAGTCGGGAATTAAGAATACTTGGCTTGTTCATCAATACCCGAAGAGGATTTATTCTGGAGATGATATAAATAGTTTGGCCCGTGACGTAATGTCGCATCTTCTGAATGGCGAACATTAGGGCCAAGCATTCTTTTTCTACTGGATTGTACCGGTGTTCAGCTCCGACCATCATCCTGCTTAGGTAGTAGATAGCCTGTTCATGACCCTCATTGTTCTTTTGTGCGAGAAGAGCTCCTAAAGAATGAACCATTGCTCGAACATATAGCAAAAATGGTCTTCCTATGACGGGAGGCACCAGAACTGGAGGATTAGTGAGGTAGCATTTGATATCATTAAACGCTTGCTGACAGGCTTCGTCCCATACGAATGACACACCTTTCTTCATCAGGCGAGAAAAAGGTTGACATCTCCCAGAGAGGTTGGATATGAATCTCCTGATATAAGCTAGACGACCTTGAAATCCCCTGAGTTCCCTCAGATTACGGGGTGGTCACATTTCTAAGATAGCCTTCACTTTATCAGGGTCCAGTTGAATGCCTTTAGCGGTAATGACAAATCCCAGGAATTTGCCACTGGATACACCAAGAAAGGACTTGGTAGGATTCATTTTGAGTTGATGTTGGCGCATCAACTCGAATACTGTCTTCAAGTCTTGGATGTGATTATCCTTGAGGCAACTTTTGAAAGCAATATCGTCTACGTAATATTCTACTATTTTGCATAAGTGCTCATGGAATATGTTACTCATAGCTCGTTAATATGTAGCCCCGACATTCTTCAATCCGAAAGGCATAACCGTATAATAATATACCCCCAATGGTGTTCGGAAGGCAGTATGCTTTTTATCTTCAGGATTCATCTTAATCTGATTATATCCCTAGAATCCATCCATGAAAGACATGTGCTCAAAACCGCACGTATTATCGATCATGACGTCTGTAATGGGAAGAGGGAACTCATCTTTAGGGCATGCCGCATTCAGATCTCGGAAATCGATGCAAATACGCACTTTCCCACTTTTCTTCATGACCGGGACAACATTGGCGACCCAGTCAGGATGTTGTTCTTCCCGAATGAACCCACAGGCTATTAGCTTCTTAATTTCAGCTTCAATGGCATCCATCATATCCGGACGGAACCGGCGTTGGTGTTGCTTCACAGGCTTCGAATTGGGCCGTATATTGAGTTTATGGGTAGCCACTTTAGGATCAAGACCTGGCATATCCTCATAATTCTACGCAAAGACGTCGATATATTCTTTTATTAGCTGGACCATCTCTTCTCTTTCTTCTTCGAAAAGATTGTTACTGATAAATATCGACTTTGGTGAAAATTTATCCCCAACATTGACTTGGATAACTTTATCTTCAGTGGGTGGTTCTCTTTGCTCGAACCAGAATTTCTATTATGTATCCATTTGCTGAGCCCAGGATTCATTTTTAAATGGTTCAGATTCTTGTTCGTCTGCTTCGAGGGAATCTGTTAATACCGTATTTACTGATAACGCTCGTTCGAGATCAGCATATGAGCCGGAGGACGATGAGCCATCCTGAGAAGAGAAAAAGGTATCCTCACTTGACTCAGAAGTTATAAGAGACGTGGTATACCCTAACCCGAAGTGAGTTCGTTGACGGTAGGGATCACCATGCAACGACATTCGCCTGCCTTTCCCATAGTTGAGGCCTGGCTCTGACTTCAGATCATAACCCATGCTTTGTATAATTTTCAAAGCTTGTGGGCTATATCTGTGAACCTGTATTTTCCCAGCATCGGACTCGTGAGAATCTTCTTATACAATCGGTCTGTTGCGCATGCGACCAAAGACTATTAGATGCTGATTGTTATGAGTAGACGGGATAATAAAGATAGAATCTTCATATGGCCCATATATCGTGATGACATTAGATGTTGACGCCACTTTCCACACATACGGATGATAGGAATCTATAGCCTCCAAGAATTTTTGTGCTATAGGTTCTATATCGTTATGGGGGAAGGATTCCTGATTTGAAAATTGAGCGTCATTATACTGGAAAAGAGAATCTTTATTATCGTCAGAAACCACGTTCTCGGTTTTATTTACATCAGTCGGCTGCTTGTTGCGCCTGAGGTTGATGATCAAAGGTGGAGGCTTCTGGTTCAAAGTGATAACTAGAGGGTCACTTCCTCCTCCCTATTTGGTTCTGCTCAAGTGGATAGCCATGGGTTCCATGATCTTCGGACGGGTAGTCCGCCCTTTCACTTGGATTGACAAAGGTTGCTCAGTAGATGGTTCTGCTGGCTCCCGGTAGGATTCCTCTTCCATCTTGCCTGACACCTCCTTCATGTAGTCTTGGGTGTACAATATGGCATCAGAATAGTAAGATTTAACTCCTTTGAAGGGATTAAGATCCGCAAACTCTATTTTTACTGTCCCTTGGGCGTCTACATATTTGAAGCATTGAAGTAGAGTGGAAGGAACGATATTGTGATCGTGAATCCAAGGTCTGCCCAATAGAATGTTGTAAGACACCTCTGAATCAATGACGTAGCATGTAGCCACTGATCTAAGGTCACCAATCTGGATCCTCAAACGAATCTTCCCCAATGGTTTGCTCTTCCTGGCATTAAAGCCCACGATTGTGGTGGTAGTGTAAGCCAGTTCGCTTGTAGGGATTCTCAACGGTCTTAACAGACTGTGAGGGATAATGCTGATCGATGATCCTAGATCTATGTGATTCTGATCTACCTCTATGGAGCCAACATATCTGGTGTAATAAAGAGGCCTGTCATGCTTGTTATGTTTCAACAACATGTCCTCTTGAGTGAAAGTGATATTAGGGACCACTTCCATCACACTATGGCATTAAGGACATGCCATAGGCTCTTTATCAGGGGACTTGAGCTGAGTCAAGCATACATCCGCCTGCATTAACGCTTAACTCAAGGCTTGACAAGTATCTTTGGATAGCCTTAGGAGCTCAAAAATGGACAATCTGGCTGGTGTATTAGCCAACTAGGCCAAGATGTCGAAGTTATATAGTTTTTCTAAATCTTTGTTTTGAATATTCTTCAAAGGTTTATCAAAACGAACTTCTTTTTGCTTACCCTTGTCTATCGAAGTTGGTCTAGAATGACCTGCCTCTGGTATAGGAGGTTCAGGCTCTGGAGGTTTGGCAAATGAAGTGTCTGTCGTCGATTCCTCCTGGTTTCCTCCATAGTCCTTGAGGTAGGCTTTTCCTGAACAGGTTTCGGTAGCCAAAGCCTCTTCTTCTGATGTCGAGGATATTGCAACCATATGGCATAGTTTACGCCTTGAGTTCTTTTTAGACTTAGCCTTAGCAGCTTGAGTCTCTTCCTCAATCTCTGACACCAGATCAGGATGAACCCACATAATCTCACCATACTTTGTAGTTAGGGGTACCAGGTCATGATTTTGACCCCTGGTCGGCAGAAGATTAACAATGTTCATCATCGTCTGGAAAATAGGTACAACACCATCCGGGACTTCTTGAAGGGGCAGATTGCCAAATTGGAGAGAGATCATATTGGCGATGACCGTCTTCTCGCTATTACGCAGAGTGATGGCCTTGGCGTCGATCAACTCCTAGATTTTCCTTTTTAGTACATAACATGCCTTTGTGGGGTGATGTATGTATCTGTAAAAAATGCAGTACTTAGGTTTATTGGTACTGCCGACTTCATTTGGTCGCTTTACCTCGGGGAGAGTAAGCTTGTCACTTTTGACTAGACAATCGAATATGCTCGAAATATCATCGTCATCAAAATAAACTTTTCTTTAGGCCTGGAAGTCCCAGGATTTGTCTGCATAATCACCGGAGTTTGTTGCCTGGACGTATTGATTGCCAGAGCTTCCTTCCCTTTGGAACTACAAGCATTATCGTTATTGGAAGATGACCGCTTCTCTCTATCAGAGGTAGAGATCATGATTCCATTATCATGCACCTTCCGACTGTTGTCTTCAGCGGCTACCGCTGAGATAATAAATGAGGGCCATTCATGGAACTGATATGGTCCCGTGAACACTGAGATCAGTGGGAGAAGGTTCTTCCTGCAAATGTCCACCAAGGCAGAATCCAGAACTTCGGGAGGCATCTGCAAAGTAGCCTGACGAAAACGTTCGATGAAAGTACGAATGCTCTCCTTCTCCTTCTGCTTTAATTCGATAAGTGATGACATAGACATGTCCATCCCTCCTTCGTAGAATCGAGCAAAGAACAGAGTCTTGAAATCTTCAAAGGAAGTAATGCAGTTGTCCGCAAGACTACGGTACCACTGATAGGCCACTCCAGATATACAGCCTTTAAACACTCGAGTAAGAAGGGCGTTATTCCCTTGCAACAACACCGTCATCATGCTAAAGTAGTTCATGTACTGGCTCGGTGAAGTCTTTCCCTCAAACAAAACCATAGCCAGTGGTTTGTATTTAGGTGGAAAATGGATCTTGTCCCAGATAGCTGGGTATGGCTGGTTGATTCCCAACTTCTTGAGCTGATCCTTATGCTTTAAGACATTAAATTGGGCTTTCAATTCCCGCACTGCATGCATCGGGTCTTCAGCTGGTAAAGGGACCGCAGAGTGGTGAGAGATCGGTTGTATTGTAACTCCAACAGGAGGCAATACATTCTTTGAGTTAAGAAGTTGAGGAGCTGCTGACTCTTGATTTAGAACAGACTCCTGGTTTGCGTTGGATGGTGGTAGGTCCACTCCTACACGTATTTGAGTCGGAGGAACCGATGTTTGAGCTATTGCAGCTGCATGTTAAGTCACCATCAACTGACGCATATTCTCTATCATGGAATGCATCTTTTTAAGTGATGCTTCCAATATAGCGATGCGTTGGTCAGTACTTCCTGATGGGGAAGCCTCTTCGTGTTCATCTCCAATGGCATAGACTCCCATTTCTCTGGATGCTATTGAAGGATTAGTATAGATCTCTGTAGAGATTGAGTCTATACTTTCAGCATCCGATTCGGGAAACTGGCGACCCCCAGTGTCAGAATCAGAAGAATATGAAGCCGGTTGTCGTGACCTCGAACGGGTATTTCGAAACACACCAGCTTCAATATTCTCCAGGAGTCTGTCGAATCTTCTTTTGCTTGGAGTTCTAGAGAGATGACGTCTTGAATTTGACCTTCCTCTAGGAATGTGTGAAGCCATGTTCACTAATACGAATGTCGGCTCTTCTTCCTGTAAAGACAAAGAGTAGTTCAACCGGTCAAAAATTAACTATTTTGCCTTAGAACAGCAGTAGTTAACTACAACTTTATGACTACTACAATAATGCTCCCTAGGGGGTGTAATAGACATATTAGAAGATCCCCTGTCTTTACGCTTTTGGATCAAGAAATCACGCAAATCAGGGGGATTAACAGAAGAAGAAGAAGAAGAAGAAGAAGAAGGGTTATTCTGTCTTTTTACATCAGTAGGAGCACGGATATTGGGAACCATGACCCTCTCTCTGCCATAAGTATACAGCAGTTCGCCCATATGAGTGGCATATGATCCATCATCCGTCTGGGGAGTATATTTCCCTATGAAGTAGGTCTTCTTTATGCGGATGGGCTTATCCTGGCGTAATCTGGAGCTTTGTACAGATTTGCATAAAATAGGAGTCCGCGTAATCTTTTCTTATTGGTAGCGTAAAACTCTGAAGGTCAGGAGTTTTGCCACGCGTTTTCCCTTGATGTGATCCAAGGGTCGCTCGGATATATTTCTACGTGCAAGGCACGTTTAAATTTTCTACGCGGACACTGAAGCCTTGTCAAAAATTTTGTCTGCCATGTCACAGACAGGAGACAAAGTTTTACGCACGGGGCGTATTTTAAATTTCTGAATTGGCACTGAGGCCTTATCAGAAATTATGTCTGCCACGTCACAGACGGGAGACAAAATTTTATGCGTGGGGCGCATTATAGACTTTTGAATTGGCACTAGGGCATTGCCAGAAGCTTTGTCTGCCACGTCACAGACGGGAGACGTATTTTTACGCACAAGGCGTAAAGGTCGCAATGTCACAACCTTGTTGATCGGAGATAGATAGTTCGCAGGAATAGTAGAGGATGTCCGGGGCATCCATACTTTACGCAAATTCCTGTTGTCTTGGACAGAGAGGGAATGAGAGCTACCCCATGCTCGAAGCATGTCTTCGTAGGCCGATTGGTCGAACTGGACGACCAGAGTCTTCTTCATTGATCCTACGGATACATCACCATGTTGAGCAATGGCTTTCTTGTCAGATGAGAAAGTAGTCCCCAGCAGAGTCGCCATCTTGTGTTTGATAATAAACGAAAGAAATTGAAACTAGGTTTATACGAAACCCTTTCTTTGTTTACAAACAAGAAAAAAAGTACAATTAATCCTATACGAGGATGTTAAGTACAAAAATTTGATTCTGGGAAAATATTGCTATAGGAGTCTGATCTGCGGTCGATCACTTTGTCCCTTGGACCACACGATGACGAAGAAGTGTTGTAGAAGAAGAAAAAGAAGCTTCAAAGATGCAGGAAAAGTTGAACTCTCGTTGCCAAAGCCCTCTATAGGTGCTTTCTTGACCTTGACTTCTGTTTGTGACTCCTGAATTCTCTCTACCTTGGATTCGACCTCTGTTATTATCCTCCCTCGGACCTCCATGGTCAGAGATCTCTATTTATAGAGTTCAGCTACAGTCGACGTAGAAACCGAACAGCGGAGAGAGCTGCACCTTTTATGTGGCGGTTATAATTGTCACGCCCCGATCTCTCGCAGGCTATTTCAGCCGTGCCCGCTAGACGGGAATCACCCTCGCCAGCACTCCCGCGGGACGATCGCTTTGACCCATCCGGGCGTGATGCCGCACGAGCGTGATCCACGCCCGTGCAAGGCCATGGTTCATTGGCTGGCGACAAGAGTTCTAAGCCACAGAGTCGCACAGATTGTCCGAGTGCAGCGGAGTCATGAACGCATAGGCGATCGGTAACAGGTTCACTGAGTCGACAAATATAGCGGAAGCATTGAAACACAAGTTTAAAGTAAAGCAACTCTTTTATTGATATAAACATGTATTACAGGCGGCGTATAGCCGAGATTACAAGTCGCTCAAGCCTCTCTCTCTGAAACAGTAAAAACGTGCCAAGTGGCTATAATTATAGATGATTGTACAGGCGATGATCAGGCGATGCTCTAACATTATGTCTTGTATATGTGCTTCAGTCCCGGACGCACCGTTGCAAGGCTTCGGAGGGAACTCCTGGCCTTAGCACGCACGAAAGAGGCGTCCGCACTGAACGAGGTTCTCCCGGACCCTGCATACAAACTGGTGGATTATCAGTACATTGAATGCACTGGTGGAGAAGCTACTCGCCCGCTCGACAAATCCAAACACGTAATATAAGTTCCGTGCACAACTATTAAGTTGTCTTTTTAGTTACCTTAGGATCAGTTTCATGCAAACATTGAATAGCCTAACGTGTCGGGCAGTGCGCCGTGCGATGTTAGAGGAAACACGGTGAGACTTACCAACTTACCATCTCCTTCCCTGTCCAAGGCAAACTTTGTGGCAAATATGTTAATTCATGCACGGGCAAGTATAACATTCAGGAGGCAAGCATATGCAAACACGATATTGTTTTAACATGATCATTCAGGTGTTAAGTTGTTCATTGATGCGATGCAGTGACTCGCATGCGGATAGCCGCTAAGCGAGGATGACTTATCTATATGAACATAATGTCACTGGCATCGCCATAAAGGACAGTTTAGTCTCAGGGCAAAGTGACGTACAATGCGGGTGGCAAGCCCCGTCGCATAACATTTGCCGGGTAACATACGACTAACATACGTCCCGTCCGGATCGGATCGGTCCCAGTGCCCCGGTGACCGTCTACGGAACTCAACATAACATACCTTGTGCACATAAGTTGTCTACGACAATGCAGGTCAAGGTCTTATCCATATTCCATAGCTTGACATGATAATCATGAAACTTAAACTTAATCTGAACGAGCATATTGCTCCACGAGCTGGGATTCCATCAGTACATAACACGATCCTCGTTCAGATGCATACTTAGCATGATTATCATTCAAGTGTGATTCACGTTCAGTATTCATTCTTGCTTAATGCATTCCCCTGGTTCGGGGATATGCCTTGGTGACCTAATGGTCCCGGATACTTGCAGGTTCATTCAGGCACGGAACGACTACGTAGTAGTTTTTCGGGGTTTGGATGAAAATATGGTAACATTCAAGCAGACAAGCATGCATTTCTAAGGAACATAAGCATGCACGTTTGCTCGAACCCGAAGGTAAGCCGAGAGTTGAAACCGTTAAGGGACTTAGCATGCGAGGGTCTGTATATAAGCAGTATTTCATTTCCATATTCTAGCAAGAAATACAAGTTGAGATTATTCCCTTAGCTAGGTGCGTTGTATTTATTAGCATGCAGGGGTGATTCACCTAGCGACTAGCATGTATCAATCCAGATTTTATGTGTGCTGGCTAAGAAAAGATAAGTTCACCGTAGCCACCCACCTTAGCGATGATTCGCCTCGGTAGAGCGATACGTCAAGCGAGCCTCTGAAAGCCTAAGTCGGATTCCTGTAGGGACAAGTCTGGATATCCTTTGCTTCTTGATCGAGGCAAAGTGGGTCAAGACAGTTGCACTTTTGCCGATTGAGACGGCAGTCCGCTAGAGTGGAACGGGGTGTTACATCCTACCCAACTTAGAAAAAGTCTCGTCCTCGAGACTTACTAAGGACAAGCAGTAAGCTAGGGTTGAGGCAATCCTAGACAAGTCGTTGTACTTGTTCATTTGGATATTCACTTGCACAAGCTTCAAAATCAGCATATCGCTTAGACTGGATCGTGCGCACTTTCGAAGGGCCCCTCTAGCGTGAACACGTCAACCAGCTTAGTGATAGCGAAGTCATAGCACTCGAGTTTCACCTTTTCTTAAGTCTTGGATGGTGCACTAGTTCAAGGCGTCCCTCGAATAGATGCATTCAACCAAACTTAGAGTTGGTGAAAATCAGACAAGCTACTAGCGATACTCTCAAGGGTTCGCACAGGTTGGCACAAAGGCCACTCACAGCATACAACCAGACAAGCAATTATATCATTCAAAACATATTTTGAAAGTATTTAGACTTATTGTTGGAACATCCCATCGAGGCATTGAGAGAGAGCGTGCACATAACCCATGAACGATCTTTCTAAATAAAGATATCGAATCAAAGTCCAAAGACGTAGAAGCCAGGCTCTGATACCAATATGTCACGCCATGATCTCCCGCAGGCTATTTCGGCCGTCCCCGCTAGGCGGGAATCACCCTCGCCAGCGCTCCCGCGGGACGATCGCTTTGACCCATCCGGGCGTGATGCCGCATGAGCGTGATCCACGCCCGTGCAAGGCCATGGTTCATTGGCTGGCGGCAAGAGTTCTAAGCCATAGAGTCACACAGATTGTCCGAGTGCAGCGGAGTCATGAACGCATAGGCGATCGGTAACAGGTTCACTGAGTCGACAAATATAGCGGAAGCATTGAAACACAAGTTTGAAGTAAAGCAACTCTTTTATTGATATAAACATGTGTTACAGGCGGCGTATAGTCGAGATTACAAGTCGCTCAAGCCTCTCTCTCTGAAACAGTAAAAGCGTGCCAAGTGGCTACAATTATGGATGATTGTACAGGCGATGATCAGGCGATGCTCCAACATTATGTCTTGTATATGTGCTTCTGTCCCGGACGTACTGTTGCAAGGCTTCGGAGGGAACTCCTGGCCTTAGCATGCACGGAGGAGGCGTCCGCACCGAACGAGGTTCTCCCGCACCTGCATACAAACTGGTGGATTATCAGTACATTGAATGCACTGGTGGGGAAGCTACTCGCCCACTCGACAAATCCAAACACGTAATATAAGTTCCGTGCATAACTATTAAGTTGTCTTTCTAGTTGCCTTAGGATCAGTTTCATGCAAACATTGAATAGCCTAACGTGTCGGGCAGTGCGCCGTGCGATGTTAGAGGAAATACGGCGAGACTTACCAACTTACCATCTCCTTCCCTGTCCAAGGCAAACTTTGTGGCAAACATGTTAATTCACGCACGGGCAAGTATAACATTCAGGAGGCAAGCATATACAAACACGATATTGTTTTAACATGATCGTTCAGGTGTTAAGTTGTTCATTGATGTGATGCAGTGACTCACACGCGGATAGCCGCTAAGCGAGGATGACTTATCTATATGAACATAATGTCGCTGGCATAGCCATAAAGGACAGTTTAGTCTCAGGGCAAAGTGACGTACAACGCGGGTGGCGAGCCCCGTCGCATAACATTTGCCGGGTAACATACGACTAACATACGTCCCATCCGGATCGGATCGGTCCCAGTGCCCCGGTGACCGTCCGCGGAACTCAACATAACATACCTTGTGCACACAAGTTGTCCGCGATAATGCAGGTCAAGGTCTTATCCATATTCCATAGCTTGACATGATAATCATGAAACTTAAACTTAATCTGAACGAGCATATTGCTCCACGAGCTGGGATTCCATCAGTACATAACACGATCCTCGTTCAGATGCATACTTAGCATGATTATCATTCAAGTGTGATTCACGTTCAGTATTCATTCTCGCTTAATGCATTCCCCTGGTTCGGGGATATGCCTTGGTGACCTAATGGTCCCGGATACTTGCAGGTTCATTCAGGCACGGAACGACTACGTAGTAGTCTTCCGGGGTTTGGATAAAAACATGGTAACATTCAAGCAGACAAGCATGCATTTCTAAGGAACATAAGCATGCACGTTTGCTCGGACCCGAAGGTAAGTCGAGAGTTGAAACCGTTAAGGGACTTAGCATGCGAGGGTCTGTATATAAGCAGTATTTCATTTCCATGTTCTAGCAAGCAATACAAGTTGAGATTATTCCCTTAGCTAGGTGCGTTGTATTTATTAGCATGCAGGGGTGATTTACCTAGCGACTAGCATGTATCAATCCAGATTTTATGTGTGCTGGCTAAGAAAAGATAAGTTCACCGTAGCCACCCACCTTAGCGATGATTCACCTCGGTAGAGCGATACGTCAAGCGAGCCTCTGAAAGCCTAAGCCGGATTCCTGTAGGGACAAGTCTGGATATCCTTTGCTTCTTGATCGAGGCAAAGTGGGTCGGAACAGTTGCACTTTTGCCGATTGAGACGGCAGTCTGCTAGAGCGGAACTGGGTGTTACAATAATAACTGCTACCCACGTATGAATGATCTCCTGAATCTGCGTGTGGCGCGTGTTCTATTATGAGATAACGCGTATAATCGCTCATCGAAGATCATGGCATGCAAGCCACGTAGGTAACTGCCCCTCGCGTAGAGAAGGTTGGCATGAAAGCCAAATAACTGTCACGTTGGCGTAAAAACCAAATAGTTATCTTGTTGGCGTAGAAGCCAAATAGCTGTCATGTTGGCGTAGAAGTCAAATAGCTATCATGTTGGCGTAGAAGCCAAATAGCTGTCTTATTGGTGTAAAAGCCAAGTAGCTGTCTTATTGGCGTAGAAGCCGAGTTCTGCGTAAAACTTGATGCTGCATAGGTAATAGGTAACCAGCGTAAACTAGCCGATTATCCTTCTTTGACTGAGGTCTTGAGCGTATTCTGGGCCAAATAGCCTTATCACGCACCTTTGCAAATATAGCCTGAGTTGGCATATTTCGATGAGGTAGCATATGGCGTACTCCTATAGTTGAAAATAGCCAGGTCGGCGTATTTCGAGGAGGTAGCATACGGCGTACTCATATAGCTGAAAATAGGCTGGTTGGCGTAATATGCAGGGATAGTGATGTGAGCATATTAGCCCTAATTTTAGCTCTCCCGTTCCTCAAAAGTAGAACCAAATCTCGTGCATTAAATGCAGAGATCTGCCCCTATCTCGCGCATTAACTGCAGAGACGTGCCTCGAGTTCTGTACGAAGAATAGCTTTTGATGTGGCGGTTGGTTTCGTCTCATCCTGAGAGTAAAGTTCATGTCTGCTTGTGTAAAATAGGCAGTATATTCCTTGAATGCATAAACGACGTCTTATATCGAGGATTATGTCACTAGACGATAGTCTGGGGTTCTGTGCAGAGTCATCATTACAGCCGTGCTCTCGATCTCTGTGCAGTACTCTTTATCAGGAGTCAGGTTCACTGCTTCAACTGACAGGTTCATTCGAGGAATACGAAGAGTTCCTTGTACAACTTCCCGCTGCATTAAAAGCAGACAGATTTTACGTTGAAGCAGCGTTGTAGCAACCTTTTTACGCCAAAGCAGTCTGGAAGGACTGCTTTACGCGGGTTATTCTGGAGCTCTATTTTACGCTGAACAGCGTTGAAGCTCTGTTGTACGCCAATGGCTCTGGAGTCATGTTTTATGCCACCCAGTGCTGGAGCTCTGTTTTACGCGGGCTTCATGCATATTGAGGGTTTTACGCGTATGATTCCCCAGCGTATTTTTTATGCTTCTACAGTCCTGGTGGTACGCTAGCTGATGACTAGCGGGCGAAAGCGGGACATCCAGCAAGGCTTGCTACCGACCTGGATGGGCGTCGACTCGTTAGACGGTTGGGAGGCCCAACAAGGCTAGCAACCGAGCTGGGAAGACAACCGTCTATCGCAGATTATGCCCATTATGGCTAACAGAGCCAGTGACCTTCATATAGATAAGTCATATTTGCAAAGCGGCTATCCGCATTCAGAAGAGAAATAACGGGAAGGAGTGCGTTTGTACGACATTTTGCATAATGAGAATGGATGAACGGTATCACGCATAGTTCTAGTAAAATAGGCTTTGAGGCAGAGACACGACATAATGCTTGGACTTCATAAATGTTCTTTATTATTCCGTAGATCATTGTTTATATTACTGCATATGACAGGGAAGGCAGAATGGTAAGAAATGGTAAGGTGAACTCAATTGTTCATTATTATGACACTCTTGGGCTGACATGAAGATTTCTTTCTTTATATTGCCATGTAACTGATCCTAAGGCAAAAGAATAGAAATACAATGAAACCAGTCGGTGCACATAACTAATGAATGTGCTTGTTTTATGGCATGGGCGAGAGGCCTCCCCACCAGTGCATTCAATGTACTGATACCCAACCAGTATGCATGTAGGGTGCAGGAGAAACTCGTACAGATTCGGAGATCGCTTAACGCAATGAGGCGTCGGACCGTACTTGGCGTCTTGGAGCATGGCGCACGGACCTAGAACTCACATATATGAGACATAATGTATGGAAACATCATCATCCAGATCGTTTGTATCGGTTCTAAGCCTAAGGGCATATTCATTGTAAGAGTGAGAGAGAGCATGAGCGACTTGTAATCTTGGCCTAACGCCGCTTGTAATCATTATTTTATATCAATAAAGAGCTTGATTTAAATTCAATACTTGTGTTCATTTTATGTTTCTGCTATGACAACTCTAAGAACTAGTTATTAACGGCCGTTTCGGTATTTGCCTCGTGCGGGCGCAACCCCAGGCTCGCACGGCATCGCGTCCCGATGGAAACGTACGTCCCGCGGGAGCGCTGGCACGGTGATTCGCGCCTAGCCGGGACGGCCAATTCCGGCAGAAGATCGGGGCGTAACACTATATTCATAACTCTTGATTATATGGAGACCTAGAATTGGATAAGAAGTTCAATTTAGTAATTCAATAACAAATTTGCTATATTTTTAGGACACACATAATTCAGTTTAATACTGAAAATGGATTACTAAGCGTATAGATGTATTTTGCGTCCGAATGGTTGAAAGTGACCGTTCAACACAATTTTTACTTCCAATTCAGCATTTTGACAAGCTAGAATCCTTCCTAAGTACTTTGGATAATTGAAAATATGGTCATCTTTCACTTCAAGGATTTTAAAGTCCAAAAAGTATACTTTCCTTAAGAATATTCTCTTAAGTTAATCTATGACCATTATCTTATGGGATGAGATAGTTGTTGTACAAAACTATCATGATTTCTAACCCTTATTGAGTTCTAGAAATTTTGTAGCAATCGGGATCGCTTTGCATTCCCAACAATAGAAAGTAGCTAAGGTAAATTTGGAAATGGTAAGAAGGCTTTCATTGTCTTTACAAACCAAAAATTTTATATCTATACAACTGAGTGTATTACCGGTGTTGAGAATTGCTCCACTGAATGGGTCGACGAACCCAAAAATTCTACGGAGGGTTGCTCCGGGTCTCTTTTATTAAATTGTGAAATTTTCGGAGTCCAAAATATAAAGGAGACTCTGCCGAAATTTTGAAGAATTTTTAGAGAGAGTCGTTTCGAAAAAAATCCTAATAATCGATTATTCTCTAATATAACTTTAGTTTAAGTTCAAACCATAAAATCTTTAGATTACGAATTTATTTAATTTTAGGACGCGTAGGACACTTTGCACTTGCACAAAAGAGCAACACAAAACGGATGTGTTACTCGGATTTTTTTCTTAGGTAATTATATTCCTAGGTAATAGTATAATTTCCAGGTTCTCGAAATTTTTTCTACCAGATGGAATAGTTCCGTTAGATGTGATACTTGAGTATACAAAACGAAATTCTATACTTTTATTGGATATTAAAACGTTACCGCAAAAGACAAAATATTTTGCTAAAGAGATGTTCTCGCAAAAGGTGTAGTCTCTGACACACACAAGCTGAGGTACGAAATCAAGAATAATAATTTTTTTACTTAATTGGATTGATAGATAAGGATGGTTGTAATTTTATAGAATTGTATTAGGTGGGAGAGAATATTTGGATCACACCGTCGAACTATCAGTAATATTTTAAACTGATCAGTAGTTCTCTGCATACGTATGGCCATATGATGACCGCAGTGAGGCTTGGCTCACTTATTTTCCATCCGAATTTCGAAAGAGATCTAATTCGACAATTGTATATGTCCAATGTTTGACCTATTGTAAACCCCCTCGACCAGAAATTAGGGTTTACTAGTTTAATTAGCCTAATTAGGGTTAACCTAAATTAATTAAGATTTAATATATAGTATTATAATACTTGTGCAATGATTTATTGTTTTAGGATACTACCTTAGCTGTTGCCCTAAAACGAATTTCACATATTTGACCTAGACCTGTAAACCCATCATATTGAACCAGGAATAAACCCCGGATACCGATTTTCGTGCCTAATTTTAGACGCACAAAAGTCGTTACAAACGTCCGTGGGCAAATTATTAAATTTGTGTAATTACGTTCGTTGTCCGTTCCAATCAAAATTGAGACCCAACCTCAACCAGTTTTGACCAACCCAGATCACGATAATATTGTACACTGAGCCTACTACACCAATGACCCTTGTCCAACCCAATTTAGACTCCCGATTTTTAATTAAATTAAATTAGAAACACCGTTACATTAATTACGAATTAATTAATGTGGAGACCTAACCTAAATTAAATTAGACCCAAATCCAACCCAAACCCACATGCACACCCACAAGCCTCATACAAAACACCAAACACCATCATGGTCCAATGAGGAACACCAAACATGGTGTTTGGTCACATTAAATCCCTTATGCAAATTAATTGTGCAAATACCAAATTGTCAGGGGCCTAATTGCAAAATTGTAATGAGGTGCCCCCCTCTCATTGGCCCAAACCATCATGGAGAAAAGTAATGGTCATGACCAATCGTGAGCATTAAATTTTCCCTCCCATTTTCATGTCCTTGCATTACCTTTATGAGAACCCATCTCGACCCTACAAATTTGAATGGCCTATTCCTAGCCCTCCACTCATCTTGATGGACAACCCCACTCCCCAAAAATGGTTGTCCAGCCGGCCCTAATCTCTAGGCAGCCCCCCTCACTCTCTCTCCTACATATACATGTTTATTTACTCATTAAATGAGAGAAAAACCCAAACCCAAATACTAAAACCCCAACCAACTCAACCCACAGCCGATCCTAACCTACCCACCCCGAGCTCCACCACCGCCACCAGCCACCACCAGTCACCGCCACCCTAATCCTACCCCTTCGCCGGACCCTCCCCTACCCACGGCCACCACCACCCGGCCACGACGCCGCCGGCAGCCACCCGCAAACAGCCCCACACCGATCCTAGTCTTCCTGCCCGTACAGCTTAGCCGACCACCCCTCAGCTTAGTGCACCGCCACCCCCGCACCTCCGACCACCATACTTCACCGGAGCCTCCCCTAGCCTGTCCTCCACCACCCCACAAAATATCAGCCGCCGCCGCTGCCACATCGAGGTAAAATCGGGCCCGCAGCTGGGAGCTATACGAGACTGCTGCTGCTGCCCGCGACCTCCCCGAGCCTCGCTGGAGCGCCGACCGGCCACCCCCGCCGGCGACGACCGACCAGCTCGACCCCCTCGACCTGTCGAACAATAAGGTAGAATATTTTATGTGAAATTATTAAGATTTATACATAAAATTTCAGTTGCAAGCTTCATATATACGGATATCGTATTTTTATACGTATTCTATACTATATAATATATTGTATGTATTTAACAGTATTTATATTTATTATATTCCTGTATAAATTTCATATTATATATTATAATCATTTCTTTTTAATTTATATTATATATGTATGTATGTATGTATGTATGTTATTTTTAAAATACAAAGAATATAAAATAATCTAATATCTATAATATTAAATACATTTTGGAAATCAAGTATTATTTTTGTGTATATACTGTATTTTTATTTTTTGGTATATTTTGTATATAAAATAAATATCTAAGTACGTATTTTTATAAATAACAAATGTATGTATATACATAATATATATATACATGAGTTTTAAATACCCTATTTTTATTTGAATACCTAATATGTATATATATTAATATATATGTATATAAATGTATATATTTTAAGTTACCATACTATATAGGAATATGTATAAATAAATGATGTTATGGATATTATCTATTATATACATATATATGTATTTATTGAATATAACATAATTACCAGTGTATTGCTAAATAATACATAAATATTATTTTTGTACTAATAAACAAATATATTTTTAATATATTTAAATATGTTTTAGTGTATATATAAATAATAGTGTTAGCTATATATACATACAGCCCCGACCCCGTGTCAGTTGTAGATACGGACAGTGTGTCCTAGTCGTGCTATTGTAGCGACTAATTTGGACATTACTATATCCTATATAGGATTGCTGGACACTACTGCCGAGGCATCAGGAGCAGGGCTTTGGATTTCGCAGCTACCCGGGACAGGCAAGTATACCTTGCTGGATTACTACTTTAAATTTAAATGTTAAATATTTTAATTATACATGAACTGTGCGTGTCCGAGAATGACTCGGGTGCGGTCGACATTGCGTCGATGAGTAGTGTACATGTCCTAGTTGCTAGCTGACTCACCCACTGTGAGGATATTTTGATATCTTCCTTGACCATGGCACTATACACGTATCGTGATGGTACACTCATATTGGGATGCGGGTCCGCGTACCCGATTCGCTATCGGTACGTACGACATGCATCACGGACTAGCTTGTATTCTAGAATAATATAGTTTATTGAGACTTGGCATCTAGATACGGTACACTCAAGTCGTGCATTCGACTTGCGTATCTACATTGGACGGGAAGGACAACTGACAAACGTATGGGATACCCCCACCGGATTCTGTGGTATCCAGAGGAACCATAGACCCGGTGACTCCCTATATTCAGACACCATGCTCTACGGAGTGTTACGGACGTATGTATACATAGCAGACACCACGCCTTAGAGTGTGGACGTTATACTTATATACAGATACCTCATTCTTCGGAATGATGGACAATTATAGATACCACACTCTAGAGGACGTTGGACGTTATGCCTACACCTACTTATACGTTCCTAGGTTGTCCTTATATTGCATTCACTTAGATGGTTAGCACACCCCTCCTCTTTACTTTTATTTCAGTACTATATCCAGCATGCATATTGTATCTTGTTACGTCCCTCTGAGGACCTGGTTATCTTCCAGATCTGGACGAGGCCTTTTATCCCATAGTTTACGGGCCAGGTGTAGAGGCGAGGTTTGCTCTTGACGAGGAGCTAGAGGTACTTCCATCAGAGTACCCCTGATCAGATTGGTAGGCCTTCCGCCTATGACTGGAGCTCCTTACCTAGTTAGATGTTGTTCCAGTCTCTCCTTATCTGTACTTTCATTTCAGACATTCAGTACTTTATTTCAGTCTATCAGTACATTGTAGTGGGTTTGTTCCCACCAGACTTATTTCAGTTGTACTATGTCTTCGTCTATGTCCTTATATTCCAGTCTTTCTTTCAGTATTATACTTGTTGTTTGTGGATGAGATGAGATTAGACACTGCCTGTTGATAAATTAGACTTGTTAGATTTAGGACAGCGTAGCACACTTCGCCAGGATCTATTAAATTGGGATATCCTCGAAGACGTGTCAGCTAACCAATGCCACGTGGCCTAGTTCCATAATATTTTGGGACTGGGGCGTGACATGGTTTTAGTGGTGGCCCATGCAGGTCTGAACATCAAATGTTTATCGCTTGTGGTATGGAAACGTGCCCAGCGAGCCTGCAATAGGATAGAAATTACTAGGTCTCATCCACTTGATTACGCCTTTGAACCTCTTCCGTACTTTTAATTGCATTCTGTTTGATTTATTCCGTACTCTCTCTAATGAAGTTCTATCTCTTACAGCGAGATGAACCTTCGGAGTCGACGTGAGATACTCGGTGCCATAGCACCACCTGCAGCACAGAGGGAGGATACGACTCAGGGACCACCCAGAGAGCAGCCTCAGCCAGAGGCACAGGTGATCCCTCAGGCCCCGATGATGCACTGGCATCAGGTCTCTCCCAATGAGGAGACACAGCAGCCAGAGGGCCAGGCATCACAGACGATTCCGAGGCAGTACTACGAGGGGCAGACCTCGAGGGCAACACCGATGCCGCAGTACGAGAGGCCGGCACCCGAGAAGACACAAGGGAGACAGCAGAAAGTACCGCTTCCACCCCCTCCACCGTTTCCACCTCAGATGCCACCAGCGGAAGGACAGCCCCAGATGATGCAGTTCTTCCAGATGATGATGCAGGCCCAGATGCAGCAGACGGAGACCCTTAGACAGGGATTGATGGCAGTACTGGAGAGGGCACCTGCCCAAGCACCAGCACCAGCACTTGCACCTGTCCAGCGAGCCGGCATTGTACGAGGTTTCAGAACGATGGGCCCGGATACCTTCTCGGGCAAGGAGACGGCAGAGGAGATCTCAGACTGGGTCTCCAACACAGAGATGCTTCTAGAGGGTTCGCAGCTACACCCCGATCTCTGGATGACCGCGGTGAGGGCCCAACTCACAGGCAACGCCCATCATTGGTGGGACTCTATGGAGCACAGTATTGGCCGACAGCAGACTTGGGAGGAATTCCTAGAGCACTTCAATGCGAAGTACTTCCCAGCTACGGTGAGGAATGCCCTGTACTCTCAGTTCCTGCACCTGGAGCAAGGAAACCTGACTGTGGACGCCTACGACGGAGAGTTCAGCAGACTCGGCCGATTTGGTGCAGCCCTGATCCCCAATGACCTGGAGAAAGCCAGGAGATTCTACCATGGGCTCTCTAACGAGCTGCAGAGGTACACTACTACCCAGGCGAGGATCTCTTATGAAGAGGTCCTATCAGAGGCGAGGATCCAGGAGGCTATAGGAGGAGGAGAAGCGAGACGTTCCAGCGTGAACGTACCAGCCAGGACCCAGCAAGGAGCCGGAGGACCGATCCGCCGTCCAGGAGTACAGGCGCAGCAGAGGACAGCGCCATACCAGCAGAGGGAGCTTCCGACCTGTCACTTCTGTGGCAAAAGGGGACACGTCAACCGAGACTACAGGAAGAAGCTCGGGCTCTGCATGGTCTGTGGAGCCAGCCAGCACCTTGCTAGAGACTGCCCCCAGCGCAGAGATGCAGCACCCCAGACTGGACAGAGGCCACCAGCAGCACCACTGAGGATACCACCCCCAGCAGGAGGACAGCGTCCACCAGCTACCGGAGGACAGCAGAGAGGACCACCCTTGGTTCCACAGGAGGCACACTTCAACCAGGCCCGCCAGCAGGCAGGAGGGCAGAGGCGCGGGCAAGCCTTTGCTTTAGCATCTATTGAGGAGGAACCAGAAGGAGAGGCTATAGCAGGTACAATTTTAGTTGCATCATTACCTGCAACTGCACTATTTGATTCTGGAGCTACACTGTCATTTATATCTAGTAGATTCGTAGCAATGCATAGAGTAGCAACCTCCCCCTTACCTAAGAGTTGGAGAATACTTACCGGAGGAGGCATCGTACCGGTTACCAACACCATTAGAACGTGCTCAGTAGTAGTTTGTGGTAGGGAGATGAGAGCGCGATTGTTGGTACTCCCAATGCCAGCTTTCGACGTAGTTCTGGGTATGGACTGGTTAAGCCAGTACAATGCCGTGATAGATTGCCGGAAGGGTAGCGTTACTTTTAGACTGCCAGGACAACCGGAGTTCGAATTCATGCGAGGCACAATCGAGCGAGGAGTAGGACATGCAGTTGGAGCTTACATGGCGATGGAGACGGCACCCCCAGAAATTGTTGCAGAGTTCGAGGATGTTTTCCCGGAGGAGTTGCCAGGCCTACCGCCTGATAGAGAGGTGGAGTTCACCATCGAGCTAATACCTGGAGCAGCACCGGTATCATCAAATGTGTACCGGTTGGCGAAGAAGGAGCTAGACGAGCTGAAGCTACAGCTAGAGGAGTTGCAAATTAAGGGATTCGTTCGTCCTAGTGCATCACCCTGGGGAGCACCGGTATTGTTTGTGCCGAAGAAGGACGGGACGTTCCGGATGTGCATTGATTACAGAGCCCTTAATGCTCTGACTATCAAGAACAAGTACCCTCTACCGCGAATCGACGATCTGTTCGACCAGCTGACAGGAGCAGTGGTGTTCACGAAGATCGACTTGAGATCGGGCTACCATCAGGTGAAGGTGCGAAGGGAGGACATTCCAAAGACAGTATTTAGGACTCGTTACGGTCACTACGAGTTCTTAGTGATGCCTTTTGGATTGACAAATGCGCCTGCTGTGTTTATGAACCTGATGAACCGAGTTTTCCATGAGTATCTGGACCAGTTCGTGGTAGTCTTCATCGATGACATCTTAGTGTATTCGAAGAGCCACGAGGAGCACGGGGAGCATTTGAGGCTAGTGCTAGAGACGCTGAGACGAGAGAGGCTTTATGCCAAGCTGAGCAAGTGCGAGTTTCTTCTAGATCATGTCGCATTCCTTGGATACATTATCTCGGGAGATGGTATTTCAGTAGACCCCGCGAAGATATCATCTGTAGAGACGTGGCCGACCCCTACCAACGTCACGGAGGTGAGAAGTTTCCTAGGACTTGCCGGATATTACCGGAGGTTCGTAGAGAACTTCGCAAGGATCACAGAGCCGATGACCCGCTTGACCCGCAAGGATCAGGAGTTCACCTGGACAGAGGAGTGTCAGACGGTGTTCGATGAGCTGAAGAAGCGTCTGACTACAGCACCCATCTTGACCATACCTTCTGGACCCGGAGGATTCGTGATCTATAGCGATGCGTCGGAGAAAGGATTAGGATGCATTTTGATGCAGCATGGGAAGGTTGTGGCCTATGCCTCTAGACAGCTGAGGACCCATGAGAAGAACTATCCTACCCACGACTTGGAGCTTGCCGCGGTGATCTTTGCTTTGAAGCTTTGGAGGCACTACCTTTACGGAGAGCGCGTGGAGATATTCACAGATCACAAGAGCCTGAAGTACGTCTACACACAGAAGGATCTGAACCAGAGGCAGAGACGTTGGCTCGAAGTGATGGCAGACTTTGAGATTGAGCTACAGTACCATCCGGGAAAGGCTAATGTGGTAGCCGATGCTTTAAGCAGGAAGCCCATAGCATTTTTCCTGACTACCCAACAGCATCTGTTGAGAGATTTAGAACAGTTGGGTATCGAAGTCGTCATGCCCGGAGTAGACGGCCAAATGTCGAGTTTCCAGGTACAATCGACATTGGTAGAGAGAATCAATGCTGCTTTACCGACAGACGCCAGATTTCAGAGGCTTCGACAAAGGATAGAGGCTGGAATACAGACGGGACTGCGTATACACGAGGACGGGACATTGAGATATGGAGATCGTCTCTATGTTCCGAATGGAGAGCTACGCCAGGAGCTGATGACGGAGGCACACAGTTTGACCTATTCTATACATCCAGGAGGCACGAAGATGTACAGAGACCTGAGGCAGTACTACTGGTGGCACGGGATGAAGAGAGAGATAGCCCACTTCGTGGCTAAGTGTCTGGTGTGTCAGCAAGTCAAGGCTGAGCATCAGAGGTCTGCCGGATTACTTCAACCGCTCCCGATACCGGAGTGGAAATGGGAGCACATCACCATGGACTTCGTCACGGGTTTCCCGAGGAGTCCTAGTGGTCGCAATGTCGTATGGGTAATCGTAGATAGACTCACCAAGTCTGCCCACTTCTTACCTTTCAGAGTAGGGCAATCTACGGAAGTCTTGGCAGACATGTACATGAGGGAGATTATACGATTGCATGGAGTGCCAGTCAGTATCGTGTCTGACCGGGATACGAGGTTTACATCGTACTTTTGGAGGAGTATGCAAGAGAGTCTTGGTACCCGCCTTAAGTTCAGTACTTCATACCACCCGCAGACAGATGGACAATCCGAGCGCACCATTCAGACGCTGGAGGATATGTTGAGAGCTTGCATGCTTGACTTCAGCGGTTCTTGGGAGGACCACTTGCACTTGGTCGAATTTTCCTACAACAATAGCTATCAGGCGAGCATTCAGATGGCTCCCTATGAGGCATTGTATGGTAGGAAGTGTCGTTCCCCCGTATGTTGGAGCGATGTAGGCGAGAGGCAGATTCTAGGGCCAGAGTTGATCGTCCATACAGTGGAGAAGGTGAAGAAGATCCAGGGGCATCTACGAGCAGCACAGGACAGGCAGAAGCATTGGGCTAATGTGCATCGGCGACCCCTAGAGTTCCAGGTGGGAGAACATGTGTTCCTGAAGATTTCACCTACCAGAGGAACCATCAGATTTGGAGGCAGAGGGAAGCTGAGTCTGAGGTACATCGGACCCTTCGATGTGCTAGAGCGCGTCGGAGAAGTTGCTTACAGATTGGCCTTGCCGCAGATACTAGAAGGAGTTCACGACGTCTTTCATGTATCCCAGCTGAGGAGATACATACCGGATTCGAGCCATGTGCTTGACCACTCGGAGATCACCGTTGGTCCAAGCTTATCATACCAGGAGGAGCCGGTAGAGATCCTAGACCGAAGCGAGAAGGTACTGCGAGGCCAGACTATCCCTCTAGTTCGTGTCGCATGGAGGCATCAGGCACCAGGTGAATCAACCTGGGAACGAGAGGACGATATTCGGCAACATTTTCTCCATCTCTTCGAAGGCCTAGGTATGTGATAGTACTTCTTTCATTCAACAGTTATTCTATATGTTTGTTTTAATTTCGAGGACGAAATGCTCTAAGGAGGGTATGTTGTAAACCCCCTCGACCAGAAATTAGGGTTTACTAGTTTAATTAGCCTAATTAGGGTTAACCTAAATTAATTAAGATTTAATATATAGTATTATAATACTTGTGCAATGATTTATTGTTTTAGGATACTACCTTAGCTGTTGCCCTAAAACAAATTCCACATATTTGACCTAGACCTGTAAACCCATCATATTGAACCAGGAACAAACCCCGGATACCAATTTTCGTGCCTAATTTTAGACGCATAAAAGTCGTTACAAACGTCCGTGCGCAAATTATTAAATTTGCGTAATTACGTTCGTTGTCCGTTCCAATCGAAATTGAGACACAACCTCAACCAGTTTTGACCAACCCAGATCACGATAATATTGTACACTGAGCCTACTACACCAATGACCCTTGTCCAACCCAATTTAGACTCCCGGTTTTTAATTAAATTAAATTAGAAATACCATTACATTAATTACGAATTAATTAATGTGGAGACCTAACCTAAATTAAATTGGACCCAAATCCAACCCAAACCCACATGCACACCCACAAGCCTCATACAAAACACCAAACACCATCATGGTCCAATGAGGAACACCAAACATGGTGTTTGGTCACATTAAATCCCTTATGCAAATTAATTGTGCAAATACCAAATTGTTAGGGGCCTAATTGCAAAATTGCAATGAGGTGCCCCCCTCTCATTGGCCCAAACCATCATGAAGAAAAGTAATGGTCATGACCAATCGTGAGCATTAAATTCCCCTCCCCCATTTTTATGTCCTTGCATTACCTTTATGAGAACCCATCTTGACCCTACAAATTTGAATGGCCTATTCCTAGCCCTCCACTCATCTTGATGGACAACCCCACTCCCCAAAAATGGTTGTCCAGCCGGCCCTAATCCCTAGGCAGCCCCCCTCACTCTCTCTCCTACATATATATGTTTATTTACTCATTAAATGAGAGAAAAACCCAAACCCAAATACTAAAACCCCAACCAACTCAACCCACAGCCGATCCTAACCTACCCACCCCGAGCTCCACCACCTCCACCAGCCACCACCAGTCACCGCCACCCTAACCCGACCCCTTCGCCGGACCCTCCCCTACCCACGGCCACCGCCACCCGGCCACGACGCCGCCGGCAGCCACCCGCAAACAGCCCCACACCGATCCTAGTCTCCCTGCCCGTACAGCTTAGCCGACCACCCCTCAGCTTAGTGTACCGCCACCCCCGCACCTCCGACCACCATACTTCACCGGAGCCTCCCCTAGCCTGTCCTCCACCACCCCACAAAATCTCAGCCGCCGCCGCCGCCACATCGAGGTGAAATCGGGCCCGCAGCTGGGAGCTATACGAGACTGCTGCCCGCGACCTCCCCGAGCCTCGCTGGAGCGCCGACCGGCCACCCCCGCCGGCGATGACCGACCAGCTCGACCCCCTCGACCTGTCGAGCAATAAGGTAGAATATTTTATGTGAAATTATTAAGATTTCTACATGAAATTTCAGTTGCAAGCTTCATATATACGGATATCGTATTTTTATACGTATTCTATACTATATAATATATTGTATGTATTTAACAGTATTTATATTTATTATATTCTTGTATAAATTTCATATTATATATTATAATCATTTCTTTTTAATTTATATTATGTATGTATGTATGTATGTATGTATGTATGTATGTATGTATGTATGTATGTATGTATGTATGTATGTATGTATGTATGTATGTTATTTTTAAAATACAAAGAATATAAAATAATCTAATATCTATAATATTAAATACATTTTGGAAATCAAGTATTATTTTTGTGTATATACTGTATTTTTATTTTTTGGTATATTTTGTATATAAAATAAATATCTAAGTACGTATTTTTATAAATAACAAATGTATGTATATACATAGTATATATATACATGAGTTTTAAATACCCTATTTTTATTTGAATACCTAATATGTATATATATTAATATATATGTATATAAATGTATATATTTCAAGTTACCATACTATATAGGAATATGTATAAATAAATGATGTTATGGATATTATCTATTATATACATATATATGTATTTATTGAATATAACATAATTACCAGTGTATTGCTAAATAATACATAAATATTATTTTTGTACTAATAAACAAATATATTTTTAATATATTTAAATATGTTTTAGTGTATATATAAATAATAGTGTTAGCTATATATACATACAGCCCCGACCCCGTGTCAGTTGTAGATACGGACAGTGTGTCCTAGTCGTGCTATTGTAGCGACTAATTTGGACATTACTATATCCTATATAGGATTGCTGGACACTACTGCCGAGGCATCAGGAGCAGGGCTTTGGATTTCGCAGCTACCCGGGACAGGCAAGTATACCTTGCTGGATTACTGCTTTAAATTTAAATGTTAAATATTTTAATTATACATGAACTGTGCGTGTCCGAGAATGACTCGGGTGCGGTCGACATTGCGTCAATGAGTAGTGTACATGTCCTAGTTGCTAGCTGACTCACCCACTGTGAGGATATTTTGATATCTTCCTTGACCATGGCACTATACACGTATCGTGATGGTACACTCATATTGGGATGCGGGTCCGCGTACCCGATTCGCTATCGGTACGTACGACATGCATCACGGACTAGCTTGTATTCTAGAATAATATAGTTTATTGAGACTTGGCATCTAGATACGGTACACTCAAGTCGTGCATTCGACTTGCGTATCTACATTGGGCGGGAAGGACAACTGACAAACGTATGGGATACCCCCACCGGATTCCGTGGTATCCAGAGGAACCATAGACCCGGTGACTCCCTATATTCAGACACCGCGCTCTACGAAGTGTTATGGACGTATGTATACATAGCAAACACCACGCCTTAGAGTGTGGATGTTATACTTATATACAGATACCTCATTCTTCGGAATGATGGACGATTACAGATACCACACTCTAGAGGACGTTGGACGTTATGTCTACACCTACTTATACGTTCCTAGGTTGTCCTTATATTGCATTCACTTAGATGGTTAGCACACCCCTCCTCTTTACTTTTATTTCAGTACTATGTCCAGCATGCATATTGTATCTTGTTACGTCCCTCTGAGGACCTGGTTATCTTCCAGATCTGGACGAGGCCTTTTATCCCACAGTTTATGGGCCAGGTGTAGAGGCGAGGTTTGCTCTTGACGAGGAGCTAGAGGTACTTCCATCAGAGTACCCCTGATCAGATTGGTAGGCCTTTCGCCTATGACTGGAGCTCCTTACCTAGTTAGATGTTGTTCCAGTCTCTCCTTATCTGTACTTTCATTTCAGACATTCAGTACTTTATTTCAGTCTATCAGTACATTGTAGTGGGTTTGTTCCCACCAGACTTATTTCAGTTGTACTATGTCTTCGTCTATGTCCTTATATTCCAGTCTTTCTTACAGTATTATACTTGTTGTTTGTGGATGAGATGAGATTAGACACTGCCTGTTGATATAATAGACTTGTTAGATTTAGGACAGTGTAGCACACTTCGCCAGGATCCATTAAATTAGGATATCCTCGAAGACGTGTCAGCTGGCCAATGCCACGTGGCCTAGTTCCATAATATTTTGGGACTGGGGCGTGACACCTATGTTTCAAATTCTTGGAAAAGTTTAAGATATTCGACAATTAATTTTATTATCACATGATCCAAATTTTCTAAATTAAAGAAAATTCGACAATTGTTTATATCTTGTGATTATCACATTTTTATGTAATTCAATATTAATGTTGTTGACACAACGCTGTCAAAACACCTGTGAGGATTGGAATCTAAGCACCATCCGCTAGAAAATTACCTAATTCCGGGTAAATTGGATTATTGCCGGGACAATAGGTGTGATGGTGATCCAAAAGTATTCTCTAAGTTACATTTGCATATAGGAATTTTGTATTATGGATTGTGTTTTGTGACTGTGATTTGGACACTTTGTAGAATAGGGATTAGTTAGAAATACAAACCTTATATTTCAAGTTTACATTATAATGTGTCAAAGGCAGTTTTCTTCTGAAATTTCCATATCAGTTATCCATTTATCTTCTGATTTTTTTAAAAAACTTTATTTTTATTTATTTGTCCGTTCTTGACATAAGGGCTTGCTAGTCATTTTGATGACCTAGTTTTTGTTCACTAGGAACTGAAGAAGATGAGGAAGAAATACTACATCTTTATAGTATTGATGAAGTTGATGGTTGATGGAAGACAACTTTTGGGATAGTCGGCTTATTTCACTTTGTCGCTGAATATGTAAATTATGTTTTGGAAGAAGACTTGTTTATGTAAATAAGAGTTATATCATATGTGGATATTTTAGAATGTACCTTATATTGTCTTATACTTTATCCTAGAAATTACAGGCAACAATCGCAAGTATGATACCAAAATATTGTACAGGTCCGTAGCCTGAAGATGTATTATTGCACTCAGTTTCCGTATTTTGGAAATCGGGACGTGACAAACCTAAGATATAAGCTAGACGACCTTGAAATCCCCTGAGTTCCCTCAGATTACGGAGTGGTCACATTTCTATGATAGCCTTCACTTTATCAGGGTCCAGTTGAATGCCTTTAGCGGTAATGACAAATTCCAGGAAATTGCCACTGGATACACCAAGAAAGGACTTGGTAGGATTCATTTTGAGTTGATGTTGGCGCATCAACTCGAATACTATCTTCAAGTCTTGGATATGATTATCCTTGAGGCGGCTTTTGACAGCAATATCGTCTACGTAATATTCTACTATTTTGTATAAGTGCTCATGGAATATGTTACTCATAGCTCGTTGATACGTAGCCCCGACATTCTTCAATCCGAAAGGCATAACCGTATAACAATATACCCCCAATGGTGTTCGGAAGGCAGTATGCTTCTCATCTTCAGGATTCATCTTAATCTGATTATATCTTGAGAATCCGTCCATGAAAGACATGCGCTCAAAACTGCACATATTATCGATCATGACGTATGTAATGGGAAGAGGGAACTCATCTTTAGGGCAAGCCGCATTCAGATCTCGGAGATCGATGCAAACACGCACTTTTCCACTTTTCTTCATGACCGGGACAATATTGGCGACCTAATAAGGATGTTGTTCTTCCCGAATAAACCCACAGGCTATTAGCTTCTTGATTTCAGCTTCAATAGCATCCATCATATCCGGACGAAACCGGCATTGGTGTTGCTTCACAGGCTTCGAATTGGGCCGTATATTGAGTTTATGGGTAGCCACTTTAGGATCAAGACCTGGCATATCCTCATAATTCTATGCAAAGACGTCGATATATTCTTTTATCAGCTGGATCATCTCTTCCCTTTCTTTTTCGAAAAGATTGTTACTGATAAATATCGGCTTTGGTAAAAATTCATCCCCAACATTGACTTGGATAACTTTATCTTCAGTGGGTGGTTCTCTTTGCTCGAACCGGAGTTCCCATTATGTATCCATTTGCTGAGCCCATGATTCATTTTCAAATGGTTCAGATTCTTGTTCGTCTGCTTCGAGGGAATCTGTTAATACCGTATTTACTGATAATGCTCGTTCGAGATCAACATATGAGCCGGAGGACGACTAGCCATTCTGAGAAGAGGAAAAGGTATCCTCACTTGACTCAGAAGTTGCAAGAGACGTGGTATACCCTAACCCGAAGTGAGTTCGTTGACGGTAGGGATCACCATGCAACGATATTCGCCTGTCTTTTCCATAGTTGAGGCCTGGCTCTGACTTCAGATCATAACCCATGCTTTGTATAATCTTCAAAGCTTGTGGGCTATATCTATGAGCCTGCATTTTCTCAGCATCGAACTCGTGAGAATCTTCTTGTACAATCGGTCTGTTGCGCATGCGACCGAGGACTATTGTATGCTGATTATTGCGAGTAGGCGGGATAATAAAGATAGAATCTTCATGTGGCCCATATGTCGTGATGACATTAGATGTTGACGCTGTAACACCCCGTTCCACTCAAGCGGACTGCCGTTTAAAACGACAAAAGTGCAACTGTCCTTACCCGCTTTGCCTCGAAAGAGAAGCAAAAGATATCCAGACTTGTCCCTATAGGAATTCAGCTTAGGCTTTCGGAGGCTCGCTCGGCGTATCGCTCTACCGAGGCGAATCATCGCTAAGGTGGGTGGCTACGGTGAACTTGTCTTTGCTTAGCCAGCACACATAAAATCTGGAATATTCATGCTAGTCGCTAGGTAAATAACCCCCTGCATGCTAATAAATCTAACGCACCTAGCTAAGGGAATAATCCCAACTTGTATTGCTATGCTAGAACATGGAAAATGAAATACTGCTTATATATGTTCAGACCCTCGCATGCTAAGACCCTAACGGTTTTATCTCTCGGCTTACCTTCGAGCCCGAGCAAACGTGCTGCTATGTTCCTTAGAAAATGCATGCTTGTCTGCTTGTACATTATCTTGACTCAATACTCATAACACAATCCAGCACCCTGTTATACAGGATATTGTTCAGACCGTCTAAGAGAATGGAAAACAGGAAATGCATCTTGTCTTGTACTATTGTTGCCTCAACAGCTTGCCTCTTGTCTTGTACTCTTGTCTTGTACTCTTGTCTTGTACGCTTGTTGCCCCAACCATGTAAATGGATAACTTACCCGAGATGTCGTTCGATCACGGATAACTTGTGCACAGGGATGGTCTAGCGGGCGATGCTAGGGTACTGGCATCGTCCCGGTCCGGACGAGACCAATTATTTTAGTCTCTTGTTCTTGGCGGAATGGCATGCAGCACCTCTTGTACTTCGTTGCACACCATTCTCGTCAAAGACTAAATAGTCTCTTGTTCGGCGGAATGGTTTGTAGCGCCCCTTATATTTCGTTGCATACCATTCTCGTCAAAGACTATACCGTCCATTATGGCATACGCCAGTGATCGCCTTTTATTTAACTTATTGCATGCTTGCTTGTAAACGAAAGATAAACAAATCATCCTCGCTTAGCGGCTATCCGCGTGCGAGATACTGTATCGCATGAAACAAATAAACTGAACACCTGAACGATCTTGAAATAAGTACTCGTGTTTGCATATGCTATGCCTCCCGAATGTTTATACATGCCCCTGCTTAAATTAATAATGTTTGCCTTGGAGAGGGAAGGAGAAATGGTAAGTTGGTAAGTCTCGCCGTGTTTCCTCAAACATCGTACGGTGCACTGCCCGACACATTAGGCTATTCAATGTTTGCATGAAACTGATTCTAAGGCAACTAGAAAGATAACCTAATAGTCGTGCACGGAACCTGTATTACGTGTTTGGATTTGTCGAGCGGGCGAGTAGCTTCCCCACCAGTGCATTCAATGTACTGATAATCCACCAGTTTGTATGCAGGGTGCGGGAGAACCTCGTTCGATGCGGATGCCTCCTACGTGCGTACTAAGGCCAGGAGTTCCCTCTGAAGCCTTGCAATGGTGCATCCGGAACTGAAGCACATATACAAGACATAATATTGGAACTCGCCTGAACATCGCCTGTACAATCATTCCACAATTGTAGACACTTGGCACGCTTTATGTTTCAGAGAGAGACTTGAACGACTTGTAATCTCGGCTATACGCCGCCTGTAATACATGTTCATATCAATAAAAAGAGCTTGCTTTACTTCAACTTGTGTTTCAATGCTTCTGCTATATTGTCGACTCAGTGAACCTGTTACCGATCGCCTATGCGTTTATGACTCAGCTGCACTCGGATAATCTGTGCGACTCTGTAGCTTAGAACTCTTACCGCCAGCCAATGAACCATGGCCTTGCACGGGCGTGGCTCACGCTCGTGCGGCATCACGCCCGGATGGGTTAAGCGATCGTTCCGCGGGAGCGCTGGCGAGGGTGATTCCCGCCTGGCGGGAACGGCCGATTACCTGCGGGAGATCGGGGCATGACATGTTGGTATCAGAGCCTGGCTTCTACGCCTTTGGACTTCGATTTGATATCTCTGTTTCGAAAGCTCGTTCGTGGGTTATGTGCATGCTCTCTCTCAATGCCTCGATGGGATGTTCCAATAATAAGTCTAAATACTTTCAAAATACATTTTGAATGATATGATTGCTTGTCTGGTTGTATGCTGCGAGTGGCCTTTGTGCCAACCTGTGCGAACCCTTGAGAGTATCGCTAGTAGCTTATCCGATTTTCACTAACTCTAAGTTTGGTTGAATGCATCTATTCGAGGGACGCCTTGAACTAGTGCACCATCCAAGACTTAAGAAAAGGTGAAACTCGAGTGCTAAGACTTTGCTATCACTAAGCTGGTTGACGTGTTCACGCTAGAAATGTATTTCGAAAGTGCGCACGATCCAGTCTAAGCGATATGCTGATTTTGAAGCTTGTGCAAATGAATATCCAAATAAACAAGTACAACGACTTGTCTAGGATTGCCTCAACCCTAGATTACTGCTTGTCCTCAGTAAGTCTCGAGGACGAGACTTTTTCTGAGTTGGGTAGGATGTACCACCCCGTTCCGCTCAAGCGGACTGCCGTTTAAAACGGTAAAAGTGCAACTGTCCCTACCCGCTTTGCCTCGAAAGAGAAGCAAAAGATATCCAGACTTGTCCCTACAGGAATTCAGCTTAGGCTTTCGGAGGCTCGCTCGGTGTATCGCTCTACCGAAGCGAATCATCGCTAAGGTGGGTGGCTACGGTGAACTTGTCTTTGCTTAGCCAGCACACATAAAATCTGGAATATTCATGCTAGTCGCTAGGTGAATAACCCCCTGCATGCTAATAAATCCAACGCACCTAGCTAAGGGAATAATCCCAACTTGTATTGCTATGCTAGAACATGGAAAATAAAATACTGCTTATATATGTTTAGACCCTCGCATGCTAAGACCCTAACGGTTTCATCTCTCGGCTTACCTTCGGGCCCGAGCAAACGTGCTGCTATGTTCCTTAGAAAACGCATGCTTGTCTGCTTGTACATTATCTTGACTCAATACTCGTAACACAAGCCAACACCCTGTTATACAGGATATTGTTCAGACCGTCTAAGAGAATAGAAAATAGGCAATGCATCTTGTCTTGTACTATTATTGCCTCAACAGCTTGCCTTTTGTCTTGTACTCTTATCTTGTACTCTTGTCTTGTACGCTTGTTGCCCCGACCATGTAAATGGATAACTTACCCGAGACGCCGTTCGATCACGGACAACTTATGCACAGGGATGGTCTAGCGGGCGATGCTGGGGCACTGGCATCATCCCGGTCCGGGCGAGACCAATTATTTTAGTCTCTTGTTCTTGGCGGAATGGCATGCAGCGCCTCTTGTACTTCGTTGCACACCATTCTCGTCAAAGACTAAATAGTCTCTTGTTCGGCGGAATGGTTTGTAGCGCCCCTTTTATTTTGTTGCATACCATTCTCGTCAAAGACTATACCGTCCATTATGGCATACGCCAGTGATCGTCTTGTATTTAACTTGTTGCATGCTTGCTTGTAAACGAAAGATAAACAAATCATCCTCGCTTAGCGGCTATCCGCGTACGAGATACTGTATCGCATGAAACAAATAAACTGAACACCTGAACGATCTTGAAATAATTACTCGTGTTTGCATATGCTATGCCTCCCGAATGTTTATACATGCCCCTGCTTAAATTAACAATGTTTGCCTTGGACAGGGAAGAAGAAATGGTAAGTTGGTCAGTCTCACCGTATTTCCTCAAACATCGTACGGCGCACTGCCCGACACGTTAGGCTATTCAATGTTTGCATGAAACTGATTCTAAGGCAACTAGAAAGACAACTTAATAGTTGTGCACGGAACCTATATTACGTGTTTGGATTTGTCGAGCGGGCGAGTAGCTTCCCCACCAGTGCATTCAATGTACTGATAATCCACCAGTTTGTATGCAGGGTGCGGAAGAACCTCGTTCGGTACGGATGCCTCCTACGTGCGTGCTAAGGCCAGGAGTTCCCTCTGAAGCCGTACAACGGTGCATCCGGAAATGAAGCACATATACAAGACATAATGTTGGAACTCGCCTGAACATCGCCTGTACAATCATTCAACAATTGTAGCCACTTGGCACGCTTTATGTTTCAGAGAGAGGCTTGAACGACTTGTAATCTCGGCTATACGCCGCCTGTAATACATGTTCATATCAATAAAAAGAGCTTGCTTTACTTCAACTTGTGTTTCAATGCTTCCGCTATATTGTCGACTCAGTGAACCTGTTACCGATCGCCTATGCGTTCATGACTCCGCTGCACTCGGACAATCTGTGCGACTCTGTGGCTTAGAACTCTTACCGCCAGCCAATGAACCATGGCCTTGCACGGGCGTGGCTCACGCTCGTGCGGCATCACACCCGGATGGGTTAAGCGATCGTTCCGCGGGAGCGCTGGCGAGGGTGATTCCCGCCTGGCGGGAATGGCCGATTGCCTGCGGGAGATCGGGGCGTGACAGACGCCACTTCCCACACATACGGATGATAGGAATCTATAGCCTCCAAGAATTTTTGTGCTATAGCTTCTATATCATTATGGGGGGAGGATTCCTGATTTGGAAATTGAGGGTCAGTATACTGGAAAAGAGAATCTTTATTATCGCCAGAAACCACGTTCTCGGTTGTATTTATATCAGTCGGCTGCTTGTTGCTCCTGAGGTTGATGACCAAAGGTGGAGGCTTCTGGTTCAAAGTGATCACTAGAGGGTCACTTTCTCCTCCCTATTTGGTTTTGCTCAAGTGTATAGCCATGGGTTCCATGATCTTCGGACGGGTAGTCCGCCCTTTCACTTGGATTGACAAAGGTTGCTCAGTATATGGTTCTGCTGGCTCCCGGTAGGATTTCTCTTCCATCTTGCCTGACACCTCCTTCATGTAGTCTTGGGTGTACAACATGGCATCAAAATAGTAAGATTCAACTCCTTTGAAGGGATTGAGATCCGCAAACTATGTTTTCACTGTCCCTTGGGCGTCTACATATTTGAAGCATTGATGTAGAGTGGAAGGAACGATATTGTGATCGTGAATCCAAGGTCTGCCCAATAGAATGTTGTAAGACACCTCTAAATCAATGACGTAGCATGTAGCCACTGATCTAAGGTCACCAATCTGGATCCTCAAACGAATCTTCCCCAATGGTTTGCTCTTCCTGGCATTAAAGCCCACGATTGTGGTGATAGTGTAAGCCAGTTCACTTGTAGGGATTCTCAACGGTCTTAACAGACAGTGAGGGATAATGCTGATCGACGATCCTAGATCTATGTGAATCCGATCTACCTCCATGGAGCCAACATATCCGGTGTAATAAAGAGGCCTGTCATGCTTGTTATGTTTCAACAACATGTCCTCTTGAGTGAAAGTGATGTTAGGGACCACTTCCATCACACTATGGCATTAAGGACATGCCACAGGCTCTTTATCAGGGGACTTGAGCTGAGTTAAGCATACATCCGCCTGCATTAACGCTTAACTCAAGGCTTGACAAGTGTCTTAGGATAGCCTTAGGAGCTCGAAAATGGACAATCTGGCTGGTGTATTAGCCAACTGGGCCAAGATGTCGAAGTTATATGGTTTTTCTAAACCTTTGTTTTGAATATTCTTCAAAGGTTTATCAAAACGAACTTCTTTTTGCTTACCCTTGTCTATCGAAGTTGGTCTAGAAGGACCTGCCTCTGGTATAGCAGGTTCAGGCTCTGGAGGTTTGGCAAATGAAGTGTCTGTCGTCGATTCCTTCTGGTTTCCTCCATAGTCCTTGAGGTAGGCTTTCCCTGAACGGGTTTCGATAGCCAAAGCCTCTTCTTCTGATGTCGAGGATATTGCAACCATATGGCATAGTTTATGCCTTGAGTTCTTTTTAGACTTAGCCTTAGCAGCTTGAGTTTCTTCCTCAATCTTTGACACCAGATCAGGATGAACCCACATAATCTCACCACACTTTGTAGTTAGGGGTACCAGGTCATGATTTTGACCCCTGGTCGGCGGGAGATTAACAATGTTTATCATCGTCTGGGAAATAGGTACAACAGCATCCGGGACTTCTTGAGGGGGCAGATTGCCGAATTGGAGAGAGATCATGTTGGCGGTAACCGTCTTCTCGCTATTACGCAAAGTGATGGCCTTGGCGTCGATCAACTCCTAGATTTTTCTTTTTAGTACGTAACATGCCTTTGTGGGGTGATGTATGTATCTGTGGAAAATGCAGTACTTAGGTTTATTGGTACTGCCGACTTCATTTGGTCGCTTTACCTCGGGGAGAGTAAGCTTGTCACTTTTGACTAGACAATCGAATATGCTCGGAATATCGTCGTCGTCAAAATAATACTCTTCTTTAGGCCTGGAAGTCCCAGGATTTGTCTGCGTAATCACCGGAGTGTGTTGCCTGGACGTATTGATTGCCAGAGCTTCCTTCCCTTTGGAACTACGAGCATGATCGTTATTGGAAGATGACCGCTTCCCTCTATCAGAGGTAGAGATCATGATTCCATTGTCACGCGTCTTCCGACTGTTGTCTTCAGCGGCTACCGCTGAGATGATAAATAAGGGCCAATCATGGAACTGATATGCTCTCTTGAACACTGAGATCAGTGGGAGAAGGTTCTTCCTGCAAATGTCCACCAAGGCAGAATCCGGAACTCCGGGAGGCATCTGCAAAGTAGCCTGACAAAAACGTTCGATTAAAGTACGAACGCTCTCCTTCTCCTTCTGCTTTACTTCGATAAGTGATGACATAGACATGTCCATCCCTCCTTCGTAGAATCGAGCAAAGAACAGAGTCTTGAAATCTTCAAAGGAAGTAATACAGTTGTCCGCAAGACTACGGTACCACTGATAGGCCACTCCAGACAGACAGCCTTTAAACACTCGAGTGACAAGGGCGTCATTCCCTTGCAACAACACCGTCATCATGCTAAAGTAGTTCATATACTGGCTCGGCGATGTCTTTCCCTCAAACAAAACCATAGCCTGTGGTTTGTATTTAGGTGGAAAAGGGATCTTGTCCCAGATAGCTGGGTATGGCTGGTTGATTCCCAACTTCTTGAGCTGATCCTTATGCTTCAAGGCATTAAATTGGGCTTTCAATTCCCGCACTGCCTGCATCGGGTCTTCAGCTGGTAAAGGGACCGCAGAGTGGTGAGAGATCGGTTGTATTGTAACTCCAACAGGAGGCAATACAATCTTTGAGTTAAGAAGTTGAGGAGCCGCTGACTCTTGATTTAGAACAGGCTCCTGGTTTGCGTTGGATGGTGGTAGGTCCACCCCTACACGTATTTAAGTCGGAGGAACCGATGTTTGAGCTATTGCAGCTGCATGTTAAGTCACCATCATCTGACACATATTCTCCATCATGGAATGCATCTCTTTAAGTGATGCTTCCAATATAGCGATGCGTTGGTCAGTACTTCCTAATGGGGAAGCCTCTTCCTATTCATCTCCAATGGCATAGACTCTCATTTCTCTGGATACTATTGAAGGATTAGTATAGATCTCTGTAGAGATTGAGTCTATACTTTCAGCATCCGATTTGGGAAACTGGCGACCCCCAGTGTCAGAATCAGAAGAATATGAAGCCGGTTGTCGTGACCTCGAACGGATGTTTCGAAACACACCAGCTTCAATATTCTCCAGGAGTCTGTCGAATCTCCTTTGGCTTGGAGTTCTAGAGGGATGACGTCTTGAATTTGACCTTCCTCTTGGAATGTGTGAAGCCATGTTCACTGATGCGAATGTCGGCTCTTCTTTTTGTAAAGACAAAGAGTAGTTCAACCGATCAAAAACTGACCATTTTGCCTTAGAACAGCAGTAGTTAACTACAACTTTATGACTATTACAATAATGCTCCCTAGGGGGTGTAATAGACATGTTAGAAGATCCCCTGTCTTTACGGTTCTGGATCAAGATATCACGCAAATCAGGGGGATTAACAGAAGAAGAAGAAGAAGAAGAAGGGTTATTCTGCCTTTTTACATCAGTAGGAGCACGGATATTGGGAACCATGACCCTCTCTCTGCCATAAGTATACAGTAGTTCGCCTATGTGAGTGGCATATGATCCATCATCCGTCTGGGGAGTATATTTCCACATGAAGCAGGTCTTCTTTACGCGGATGGGCTTATCCTGGCGTAATCTGGAGCTTTGTACAGATTCGCATAAAACAGGAGTCCGCGTAATCTTTTCTTCTTGGTAGCGTAAAACTCTAGAGGTCGGGAGTTTTGCCACCCGTTTTCCCTTGATGTGATCCAAGGGTCGCTCGGATACATTTCTACGCGCAAGGCACGTTTGAATTTTCTGTACGGACACTGAAGCCTTGTAAGAAATTTTGTCTGCCACGTCACAGACGGAAGACGAAGTTTTATGTGCGGGGCACGTTTTAAATTTCTGAATTGGCGCTGAGGCCTTATCAGAAATTCTGTCTGCCACATCACAGATGGGAGACGAAATTTTATGCACGGGACGCATTATAGACTTCTGAATTGGCACTAGGGCATTGCCAGAAGCTTTGTCTGCCACGTCACAGACGGGAGACGAATTTTTACGCACAAGGCGTAAAGGTCGCGATGTCACAACCTTGTTGATCGGAGAGAGATAGTCCGCAGGAATGGTAGAGGATGTCCGGGACATCCATACTTTACGCAACTTCCTGTTGTCTTGGACAAAGAGGGAATGAGAGCTACCCCCTGCTCGAAGCATGTCTTCGTAAGCCGATTGGTCGAACTGGACGACCAGAGTCTTCTTCGGTGATCCTACGGATATATCATCGTGTTGAGCAATGGCTTTCTCGTCAGATGAGAAAGTAGTCCCCAACAGAGTCGCCATCTTGTGTTTGATAATAAATGAAAGAAATTGAAACTAGGTTTATACGAAACCCTTTCTTTGTTTACAAACAAGAAAAAAAAAGTACAATTAATCCTATACGAGGATGTTAAGTACAAAAATTTGATTCTGGGGAAATATTGATATAGGAGTCTGATCTGCGGTCGATCACTTTGTCCCTTGGACCACACGATGACGAAGAAGTGCTGTAGAAGAAGAAAAAGAAGCTTCAAAGACTGCAGGAAAAGTTGAACTCTCGTTGCCAAAGCCCTCTATAGGTGCTTTCTTGACCTTGACCTCTGTTTGTGACTCCTGAATTCTCTCTACCTTGGATTCGACCTCTGTTATTATCCTCCCTCGGACCTCCGTGGCCGGAGGTCTCTATTTATAGAGTTCAGCTACAGTCGACGTAGAAACCGAACAGCGGAGAGAGCTGCACCTTTTATGTGGCGGTTATAATAACTGCTACCCATGTATGAATAATCTCCTGAATCTGCGTGTGCTGCGTGTCCCATTATGAGGTAACGTGTATAATCGCTCATCGAAGATCACGGCATGCAAGCCACGTAGGTAACTGCCCCTCGCGTAGAGAAGGTTGGCATGAAAGCCAAATAACTGTCATGTTGGCATAAAAACCAAATAGTTATCTTGTTGGCGTAGAAGCCAAATAGCTGTCATGTTGGCGTAGAAGCCAAATAGCTGTCATATTGGCGTAGAAGCCAAATAGCTATCTTGTTGGTGTAAAAGCCAAGTAGTTATCTTATTGGCGTAGAAGCCGAGTTCTGCGTAAAACTTGATGCTGCATAGGTAATAGGTAACCAACGTAAACTAGCCGATTATCCTTCTTTGACTGAGGTCTTGAGCGTATTCTGGGTCAAATAGCCTTATCACGCACCTTTGCAAATATAGCCTGAGTTGGCATATTTCGAGGAGGTAGCATATGGCGTACTCCTATAGTTGAAAATAGCCAGGTCGGCGTATTTCGAGGAGGTAGCATACGGCGTACTCCTATAGCTGAAAATAGGCTGGTTGGCATAATATGCAGGGATAGTGACGTGAGCATATTAGCCCTAATTTTAGCTCTCTCATTCTTTAAAAGTAGAACTAAATCTCGTGCATTAAATGCAGAGATCTGCCCCCATCTCGCGCATTAACTGCAGAGACGTGCCTCGAGTTCTGTACGAAGAACAGCTTTTGACGTGGCGGTTGGTTTCGTCTCATCCTGAGCGTAAAGCTCATGTCTGCTTGTGTAGAATAGGCAGCGTATTCCTTGAATGCGTAAACGACGTCTTATATCGAGGATTATGTCACTAGATGATAGTCTGGGATTCTGTGCAGAGTCATCATTACAGCCGTCCTCTCGATCGCCGTGCAGTACTCTTTGTCAGGAGTCAGGTTCACTGCTTCAACTGACATGTTTATTCGAGGAATACGAAGAGTTCCTCGTACAACTTCCCGCTGCATTAAAAGCAGACAGATTTTACGCCGAAGCGGCGATGTAGCAACCTTTTTACGCCGAACCAGTCTGGAAGGACTGCTTTATGCGGGTTGTTCTGGAGCTCTGTTTTACGCTGAACAGCGTTGAAGCTCTGTTGTACGCCAATGGCTCTGGAGTCATATTTTATGCCACCCAGTGCTGGAGCTCTGTTTTACGCGGGCTTCATGCATATTGAGGGTTTTACGCGTATGATTCTCCAGCGTATTTTTCATGCTTCTATAGTCCTGGCGGTACGCTAGCTGATGACTAGCGGGCGAAAGCAGGACATCCAGCAAGGCTTGCTACCGACCTGGATGGGCGTCGACTCGTTAGACGGTTGGGAGGCCCAACAAGGCTAGCAACCGAGCTGGGAAGACAACCGTCCATCGCTGATTATGTCCATTATGGCTAACAGAGCCAGTGACCTTCATATAGATAAGTCATGTTTGCAAAGCGGCTACCCGCATTCAGAAGAGAAGTAATGGGAAGGAGTGCGTTTGCACGACATTTTGCATAATGAGAATGGATGCACGGTATCACGCATAGTTCTAGTAAAATGGGCTTTGAGGCAGAGACACGACATAACACTTAGACTTCATAAATGTTCCTTATTATTCCGTAGATCATTGTTTATATTGCTGCATATGACAGGGAAGGCAGAATGGTAAGAAATGGTAAGGTGAACTCAATTGTTCATTATTATGACACTCTTGGGCTGACACGAAGATTTCTTTCTTTATATTGCCATGTAACTGATCCTAAGGCAAAAGAATAAAAATACAACGAAACCAGTCGGTGCACACAACTAATGAACGTGCTTGTTTTGTGGCGTGGGTGAGAGGCCTCCCCACCAGTGCATTCAATGTATTGATACCCAACTAGTCTGCATGCAGGGTGCAGGAGAAACTCGTACAGATTCGGAGATCGCTTAACGCAATGAGGCGCCGGACCGTACTTGGCGTCTTGGAGCATGGCCCACGAACCTAGAGCTCACATATATGAGACATAATGTATGGGAACATCATCATCCAGATCGTTTGTATCGGTTCTAAGCCTAAGGGCATATTCATTGTAAGAGTGAGAGAGAGCATGAGCGACTTGTAATCTCGGCCTCACGCCGCTTGTAATCATTACTTTATATCAATAAAGAGCTTGATTTAGATTCAATACTTGTGTTCATTTTATGTTTCTGCTATGACGACTCTAAGAACTAGTTATCAACGGCCGTTTCGGTATTTGCCTCGCGCGGGCGCAACCCCAGGCTCGTGCGGCATCGCGTCCCGATGGAAACGTACGTCCCGCGGGAGCGCTGGCACGGTGATTCGCGCCTAATGGGGACGGCCGATTCCGACGGGAGATCGGGGCGTAACACTATATTCATAACTCTTGATTATATGGAGACCTAGAATTGGATAAGAAGTTCAATTTAGTAATTCAATAACAAATTTGCTATATTTTTAGGACACATAATTCAGTTTAATACTGAAAATGGATTACTAAGCGTATAGATGTATTTTGCATCCGAATGGTTGAAAGTGACTGTTCAACACAATTTTTACTTCCAATTCAGCATTTTGACAAGCTAGAATCCTTCCTAAGTACTTTGGATAATTGAAAATATGGTCATCTTTCACTTCAAGGATTTTAAAGTCCAAAAAATATACTTTCCTTAAGAATATTCTCTTAAGTTAATCTATGACCATTATCTTATGGGATGAGATAGTTGTTGTACAAAACTATCATGATTTCTAACCCTTATTGAGTTCTAGAAATTTTGTAGCAATCGGGATCGCTTTGCATTGCCAACAATAGAAAGTAGCTAAGGTAAATTTGGAAATGGTAAGAAGGCTTTCATTGTCTTTACAAACCAATTTTTTTTTATATATACAACTGAGTGTATTACCGGTGTTGAGAATTCCACTGAAGGGGTTGACGAACCCAAAAATTCTACGGAGGGTTGCTCCGGGTCTCTTTTATTAAATTGTGAAATTTTCAGAGTCCAAAATATAAAGGAGACTCTGCCGAAATTTTGAAGAATTTTTAGAGAGAGTCGTTTCGAAAAAATCCTAATAATCGATTGTTCTCTAATATAACTTTAGTTTAAGTTCAAACCATAAAATCTTTAGATTACGAATTTATTTAATTTTAGGACGCGTAGGACACTTTGCACTTGCACAAAAGAGCAACACAAAACGGATGTGTTACTCGGATTTTTTCCTAGGTAATTATATTCCTAGGTAATAATATAATTTCCAGGTTCTCAATTTTTTTTCTACCAGATGGAATAGTTCCGTTAGATGTGATACTTGAGTATACAAAACGAAATTCTATACTTTTATTGGATATTAAAACGTTACCGCAAAAGACAAAATATTTTGCTAAAGAGATGTTCTCGCAAAAGGTGTAGACACACACAAGCTGAGGTACGAAATCAAGAATAATAATTTTTTTACTTAATTGGATTGATAGATAAGGATGATTGTAATTTTATAGAATTGCATTAGGTGGGAGAGAACATTTGGATCACACCGTCGAACTATCAGTAATATTTTAAACTGATCAGTAGTTCTCGGCATACGTATGGCCATATGATGACCGCAGTGAGGCTTAGCTCACTTATTTTCCATTGGATCCGAATTTCGAAAGAGATCGAATTCGACAATTGTATATGTCCAATGTTTGACCTATGTTTCGAATTCTTGGAAAAGTTTAAGATATTCGACAATTAATTTTATTATCACATGATCCAAATTTTCTAAAATAAAGAAAATTCGACAATTGTTTATATCTTGTGATTATCACATTTTTATGTGATTCAATATTAATGTTGTTGACACAATGCTGTCAAAACACCTGTGAGGATTGGAATCTAAGCACCATCCGCTAGAAAATTACCTAATCCCGGGTAAATTGGATTATTGCCGGGACAATAGGTGTGATGGTGATCCAAAAGTATTCTCTAAGTTACATTTGCATATAGGAATTTTGTATTGTGGATTGTGTTTTGTGACTGTGATTTGGACACTTTGTAGAATAGGGATTAGTTAGGAATACAAACCTTATATTTCAAGTTTACATTATAATGTGTCAAATGCAGTTTTCTTCTGAAATTTTCATATCAGTTATCCATTTATCTTCTGATTTTTTTTTAAAAACTTTATTTTTATTTATTTGTCCGTTCTTGACATAAGGGCTTGCTAGTCATTTTGACGACCTAGTTTTTGTTCACTAGGAACTGAAGAAGATGAGGAAGAAATACTACATCTTTATAGTATTGATGAAGTTGATGGTTGATGGAAGACAACTTTTGGGATAGTCGGCTTATTTCACTTTGTCGCTGAATATGTAAATTATGTTTTGGAAGAAGACTTGTTTATGTAAATAAGAGTTGTATCATATGTGGATATTTTAGAATGTACCTTATATTGTCTTATACTTTATCCTAGGAATTACAGGCGACAATCGCAAGTATGATACCAAAATATTGTATAGGTCCGTAGCCTGAAGATGTATTATTGCACTCGGTTTCCGTATTTTGGAAATCGGGACGTGACAAACCTACAAGTAAATACAACATGAATACATCTACAGAAATTTTTTAAAATATCACAAATTCAAGAAATACCAAATCTGGGAACGGGTGTGACACCTAGTGTGGATGGGCTAAATAGGAATTGTAGACAATTTTTAAGCTGAAGTATAGCATAATAATACAATATTATATATCCATATTACTATATAATAAAAAAGTTGAGGCTTCACAACGAATTTTTTTTTTCCAAAAATATCCTTACTTATATTTTCTAATTAAATTTATCATTATAAATTATGTAAGTACGTATAAAAAAATTAAGGAGATAATTGTTTACTTTTTTCAAGTAGTATGAAATACGTGCAACACACGTGTATCTATACTAGTTATATATATAATACAAAAACTTCTAGGTTTCACTGTTGAACTTTTATATTTGAAAAGTGACATTCTCCAACCTTATATACCTCAAAATATTCTTAAATTAACTATCGATTAATCATGTAAATTATACACCTCTCCATTAACAAAATTACTAACTATTAATAATCACACACTTTCAACTATAAAAGATATTCACCATCTCAAAATTAAAATTAATTCAAAATAATAGTTGATGTATTAAGTTGACACCTATCAAAGTTTAGTATATCAAATTAAAAATTTTGAATAGTTGAGGGATATCAAGTTATAATTTAGTCTAAGTATTTAAATTGACAAACCATACAATTAATTGCTTGCAAAAGATAAATAGAAAAACATAATGCACATAATGAATTGTAGTTAATTCGATCTCCTTCCCGCATCATACCCACGAGATACATACATACCCATTCATGTACCATCGGCCAATGAACCCTCTTAGTTTGTTGTCAATGTCACTAGTTACCGATCTTTCCGGACAAAACAAAACAAAGTAATATCGCAAAAAATCCCAAGCTAAGATTCCACACCACAACATGTATCAGGCACCCATTAAAAACACAACACATGGATCACATGCCCATACCAAAACAACCCCCCGAAACCCACAGGTCGTGACTAGTCTCATTCTCACCTAAACGCGTTTAAGCTAAAGTCCACCACCCGGTGACCACATCTCACCTTCCCCCTTATAAATCTCCCCACCCTCCATTTCCCCCTCCCTCTATTAAAAATTAAAGAGGAAGAGGAAGGAGAAAGAGGAAGAAAGTGCGGTGTGGTCCTCCGTCTCCTCTTCTCCACCAAGAAGCAAGCAACCAACCAACAATGGAGGTCCGCCGGAGAACCAACTTTCCCGCCAAATCTTCGTCGGAGGAGAAGGAGAAGAAGAAGGTCCACGCTTCGGACGCGCTCCCCCTCCCGATCCGCCACACCAACCTCCTCTTCTCCTTCCTCTTCCTGGCCTCCCTCTTCTTCCTCATGCGCAGGTGGAGAGAAAAGATCAGGCTTTCCACTCCGCTGCACGTCGTCGACCTCGCCGAGCTCATCTCCATCGTCTCTCTCGTCGGATCCCTCATCTACCTCCTATCCTTCTTCGGCATCGTCTTCGTCCAGACCATCGTCGACGACGACGACAGCACCACCACAGCCAACAAGAGTAACATTCCTCTATCCCCGTGCCCGCTCCTTGTCGACGCCGCCGACAATGCCAAGGAGGAGGAGGAGGAGGAGGAGGAGGAGACGACGACGAAGAAGAAGGTCGTCGTTTCCATCGCCGCTGACGTCGAAGACGAGGAGGTCATCGCTTCAGTCGTGGCGGGGAGCGTCCCTTCCTATTCCCTGGAGTCCAGGCTGGGCGACTGCAGACGCGCCGCAGGTGTTCGACGCGAGGCCCTAAAGAGGATCACCGACCGCAAGATCGAGGGGCTCCCTCTGGACGGCTTCGACTACGACTCCATCCTCGGACAGTGCTGCGAGATGCCCATCGGCTACGTCCAGCTCCCCGTCGGGATCGCGGGCCCGCTCGTGCTCGACGGGAGGGTCCACTACGTCCCAATGGCGACCACGGAGGGGTGCCTGGTGGCCAGCACCAACAGGGGGTGCAAGGCCATCGCCGAGTCGGGCGGGGCGGCGAGCGTCGTGCTCAAGGACGGGATGACGAGGGCACCGGCAGTCAGGTTCGCGACCGCAGCCAGGGCCGCACAGCTCAAGTTCTTCCTAGAGGAGCCTGCCAATTTCGACACGCTCGCTGTCGTCTTCAACAGGTGATATTTCCAGCTCCCTACTTTCCGGGTGGTTAGGTTTCATTGGTTTGTTAGTTCTGAATAAATATTGGATTTTTATTTATTTATAATATGAGTGCCTGTTGGGTTCTTTTGGACTCATTATATATAACAACTTGAGTACTAGTTTATAATGCACACACACGAGGAAATTGTTCATTTTACTGCTTGCTTGCTTGCTTGCTTGCTTAGAATATGGTGAAATACTTCACATTTTTGATGTTGTGATTTTGTAAGGAAATGCTACATTCTTATTGATATGTGTGTGTGTGTGTGTGTGTGTGTGTGTGTGTGTGTGTGCCTGGCTCACTAGAGATAGCAGCTTGAGTAGTTTATATCTCAAATAAAGGAAATGGTCCATTTATTGATAGAAATTGATGGAAAAAAATCAACTTTTTAATGTCGTCGTATTGTACAAAAATACTAAATTCTTATTGGTTTCCAGCAAAATATTGGATTTTTGCTACATGGCTAAAGATAGTAATTAGTATTGTATGTTTCTGCCATAGGAAGTGGCCAATTCATTGCTGGCAAATGCTGGAATTGCCTGTACTTTGTCTAAAAATATTTTTCTTGTTCAGGTTAGTGCATGCCATTTGGGGGCTGGATTGAGTGAGGAGATTGGATCCCTTGATTCTCTATAGCTGTCACAGTCAACTTCTTGTTTTTGTCTAGGACATTAAATCCAATGTTTCGTTATCGTACATAATCTAATTATGTTGTTTCATAAATAACATTAGGTGGTGTCATCATATTAACAAAAGGAATTAAGTTCTTACGTCGTCTTCTAGACCCCAATTAACAGTGGTGTTACAATTATTTTTGCATAGTCATCTTATTAGCAATAATTATATATATTAAAGAAATATTTTAGTTAAAGACTTGAAGTGCTAGATTTAGTGTTTTGACTTTGAAACATTAAACTAACCTTATTGCCGGTTGTATCACTTGCTGCTGGGCTGGCGATATCTCCACAAACTTGCTGGCTTGAAAAGTTACAAATCTTTGAGGAGAGTAAAGTAGTAATTTTGTACTTTTCACGGGTAAAAGTCATCCTACCCACATAGCAATACTGCATATTGTTTCGGAAGCACAGTGATGGGGGTTCACTGCAATGGTCCCATAATTTGGGCTAGAATTAACGGTTGAATCTATGTTACATGGTTAGATTTCTCTTTTTGAAGCCTACATGACATTTTAATAATTTTGTGCATTATAGCTATATGATTAGTATTAATGCATTTGTTTTCTTTCTTTCAGTTTCTATTTTACATTCTCTGCATGGGCTTTACTGATAAGTTTGGGGCTTGTTTTTTCAGAATTCTAATCATCAAATTTTAAATAACATCTTAGATTATTTCTTCCTGTGTCATCAGGTCAAGCAGGTTTGCTAGGCTCCAAGTTATCCGGTGCTCACTTGCAGGAAGGAATCTGTACATGAGATTCACTTGCAGCACAGGAGATGCAATGGGAATGAACATGGTGTCCAAAGGTGTCCAAAATGTCTTGGATTACCTTCAGAATGATTTCCCTGACATGGATGTTGTCAGCATTTCTGGTTAGTTCTTTTGTTCTGGCTAAATTTAGCTTATATTTCTGTTCTTATGAATTCAATAAACTGCTACGTTGGTCGTATACTTTTTAAATCTTAAGGGGGAAATGAAATCACTGGTATTCTTTGATATAAGGTTTAAACCAAGTAAGGGAGGTGGAGGAGTGGGCGTGGATTCGAATCTCTGCCCGGGAAGAATAAACATGGGAGCTTTTTTTGGTGCTAGTAGTTCATGACATGGACGAACATTAATGACTGGTCTTATCTCAAAAAAAGGGAAGAAGTTTAGATCAAGTGAAGGAATCAACTGTTTGTAGCTCACATTTACAACTCTGGATGATCTCCATAATGTCCCCTATGTTTAAGTTAGGGTTTAATTTATTGTAAGAAATTTCATTGATTAGTTTGAAATACATCTGGAAAAGAAAAAGTTTGACTCTACTGCTATGTTACCTTGGCAGAAAAGTTAAATAGTAACTATAATGTCTAAACCAGTGTTGTCTAATTCGCCAACCCCCCTCTAATTCCAATGAATTGAGACGAACGATCCCGAACGGTGTGTGTTTGCGACATAGGTCGTCAAATTTAGCATATCGAATATGGTCGTCAAATTTAACGTACCTGAAGAAGGGAACCCGCAGGTGGTGACTAAGTGAGTCTTTTCCTCCTCTTCCTCCTCCTTCTTCTTCTTCGAGTCTTCTTCTCATTTTTTTTGGGAAAAGACTGAGGTGACTGAGTCTCTTCTTCTTCTGAGGTGAATTATTAGGAGAGTCTTACTTGGAGACTTGGGAATCCGTGCATAACTTTTTGTTAGTAAGTATTAAGTAATGCTCACATGGACACTTGGAATCTACGCATAGTTTCTTCTTTTTTTTTTTGTTTTGTTATATGACACTTGGAATCCGCACAACAGCATTTTTTGTTTGTTAGTGAGTAAATATTTACGTGGAGACACTTGACACATGGAATCCTGTGCACCAAAATAATTTGTAAGTAAGAATTAAGTAATACTAAGTATATAAAAATATAAAAACAGTGCACTCACATGATTTATAGACACTTTTGTGTTGGAAGACTGTGCAACACAATTATAAAACAGTAACCTCAAAGCTCAAACTGAGTATACATAAAACAATGCACCTCGACCAGAATTATAAAACAATGCAGTGAGTATATATAAAACACTGTGCACCTCAAACTGGGAGTCTTCTTTTATGTTTTTCCAATTTCTTTCATTTTTTTTTGTTAGTAACCAGTGCACCAGAATTTTTAATATGTTTTTATATAATATGTTTTTTATTTTTATATAGTGTATACTTCTATATAATTGTATATGGTACAAAATACGACCGAGATAAAAACGAACAGCGATCCCAAATAGCGTACCGAATAAGTCTACCCACATCGCACTGCGTACCGGCTGAGGTACCGTACCGCGTACCCGTACACGTACCACGTACCAAAGCGACCCACGATCCTGGTAACATTGGTCTAAACCATTATCAAAAGTTGAAGTTCTAAGGACCAAAATGTTAAACAGGTTAGTATTAGTCCATAGGGAAATCTGATTGATTATATTCTAGGAAGTATGGATACTCCAAAATTGGTGCAGTATATATATATATATATATATATATATATATATATATATATATATATATATCAGACAATCCACAAGCCAAAACTAGTATGGTATCCGAATCTCCATGCCCATATTGTTTTAGTATATACTTACAAGATAGACATGTATTCATGGAGCAAAATAATGCGCCTTTCAGTGTTTGGAATGCTCAGATTGCACGAAACAATCTTTAATCTTATTTCCAAGCCATTGTTAGAGAAGCATGAAAGCTCTTATTTATTGATTGCTTTGGATTTGAAATCTATAGGATGAATATGGTATCCTTAATATGCTATCACCCTCGTGGGATTCTCTCCATTTTAAAAGTGGATCTGAGGTCACGTTGTGCTGGATGGCCATTGAAACTTATTTAAGTTTGAAAATGACCTTGCGAGCTTGGCAGAAATTTGTCAAATTTTCACGCATAATAAGGTCATGTTACTTGATGTCCACTCCTTCTTGATAATATCCAACACTAAAGACTTGCTGCCCTTTACTTTGGGAAACACCCTATTGTAGGGGAGTAAGATTATAACTTAGAGGTCTTAATACATCTCATTGGCCTTTACTTCCCTCAAGATACAGTAATTAACTCAGCATATTATGGACTATACAATCATGTTGGCCTGCTGCTCAGCTTAACATCACATGGAGAGTAAATAAATATTACATCCACCTCTCACCTCTCTCTCATGTAGTAACAAACTTGACTAGTATTGTTAAAAGAACATATGAAGGAAGTAGAGATTCGAACATGAGAAGTTGCAAGTTTTAGATGTCTGTACTTTGTATAATGATGTATAAATACATAAAAAAAAAAATATTTATCTATGAATCGCCTATAATTTTAGCTTGATATAGGTTGTTCGTTGCATTGCTTATCAACTTGTAATAAATATTTAGAAGAAGGCTGTTTTAAATACGTTTACATATATTCAACCATTCAACCATCGTATATAGTTACTCTCTAGTTTAAAAAATTGTTCTGCCTGACTGCCTAATCCTTTATTCATGCTTTGACAATTCATTGATTGACGATGTCTCTTTTCTGCTCAAAACAGGTAATTTCTGTTCTGATAAGAAGCCAGCTGCTGTTAATTGGATCGAAGGGAGGGGGAAGTCAGTTGTATGTGAGGCAATTATCAAGGAGGATGTGGTGAAGAAAGTTTTGAAAACCAATGTCGCCTCACTTGTGGAGCTAAACATGATTAAGAACCTTGCTGGGTCAGCTGTGGCTGGAGCTCTTGGGGGTTTTAATGCTCACGCCAGCAACATAGTTTCTGCTGTCTTCATTGCGACTGGTCAAGATCCTGCTCAAAATGTGGAGAGTTCTCACTGCATCACCATGATGGAAGCTGTAAATGATGGGAAGGATCTACATGTCTCTGTAACCATGCCTTCCATTGAGGTAAATACCAACTTCCCCATATATATAGAGGCATATTGAGGGGAGATATTGGCAAGTTGATCACTCATTTAGTTCAATGAATTTTCACTACTCCGTGTTCAATATCAGTTTATACTGTTATTAGACAGTTAGACAAGATCTATCAATGTAGACTTTGGATATCATTGCTTCTGAGAGTAGTATAGTTAAAATTCACTTTTATCAACTGGGTTGGTGGCTTGCATGAAGAAAGCTCACTGTTTACATTTCAGGTGGGTACCGTCGGGGGTGGGACCCAGCTGGCCTCTCAGTCAGCCTGCTTGGAACTACTTGGGGTGAAGGGTGCAAGCATGGAGTCCCCTGGGGCCAATGCCAGGCTCTTGGCCACCATCATAGCTGGTGCTGTTCTTGCTGGAGAACTCTCCCTCATGTCTGCCCTTGCTGCTGGCCAGCTTGTCAAGAGCCACATGAAGTACAACAGGTCCTCCAGAGATGTGTCCAAAGTTGCAGCTGCCTGACCAAACTCATCTGTACATAGGTGGGGAGAGCTTATGGAGACAAGGCCAGAAACATTCAAGAAAGCAATAAAAGTTGTGACATAGGAAGACTTGTTCCTTATTAAGTTGTTTTCATGGTAAACTCCAAGAAAAATAAATAAATAGTGCTTGTGTTGTTCACTTCTTCACCATGTGATATCTGGTTTATGTAAACCATGGGCTCATGGAGCAAGGATTCTTTGTCTTGAACCCCCTTTTCTTTGTTGTATTCTTCTATCATCATGTATGAAAAATGTTCTCTTCTTCAAAGTTGGTGGTGTCATGTGATTCATGTGGGGTGGTTCTCGTCCTTCTTTTTTTCCCGCTCCTTCAAGTTGTGGTGTTGGTGAGCTGCATCGTTAGATGAAGGCAACTTTTGCTCCTTCAAAAGGCACTACATAAATTGTTTAGAATAGTCTAATTTTTTTTTTTCAATTTATTTATAAGTTTGTCATTCAATTTTTTTACTTGAGGGCAGCTCAAATTTTCATATAAAAATCAATAATTTTAATTTTACAGTCATAATTATTAGGACTATCACAATGTTTATCACAATGTTGACAGACTTTTCAAGACAGTCATTCCAATTGAAAGGACTGTCCTAAATAATTAGGACTGTAAAAAAAAAATTGACAGTCCTTCTAATAAAAAAAATTGACAGTCCTTCATATTGGAACGGATAGAAAGGACCGTCAATTTTGTTTACAGTTCTAACAAGGAGGAAAAAAAGAAGAAGCAGCAGCAACAATAGCATCAAGAACGGGGTGCGGGGGCGGACGGCGGTGAGCGGAGGCGGCACGGGGTGGAGGTGCGGGGTGCGGGGCAGATGCTCGTGGAGCGGGGTGCGGGGACTGCGCGGGGCGGACACGTGCTGGGTAAAGGGGGCTGCCAGCGGACTCCACTACACGCGCGCGTGCGGGGCGGGCCGACGACGGCAGGGACAACATCGGCAACAACAACAACAACAGCAGCAACAGCCCCCGCGTGCTCTCCTGTCTCCCGTCGCCGCCGCCTCCTCCTCCTCCTCCGGCTTTTGAGGTTGGGGTTAGGGTTAGGATTAGGGTTTGGGAGTTTGGGAATTTGAAGAGAGAGTAGAAAGTTAGAATTAAGGGTTTTGAGAAGATTTGTGGAGGTTGGACTGCTCTGAGTAAATTTTGGGATGTCCTAAGTAAAAGTTATAAAAATCTGGACTGTCCTGAAGTAATGGACTGTCCTAAATAACTATTGGAGTGCCTTTATAATTTTCCTAGACAAACCATGTAATGCCTCCTCAGCAAGTAATAGAATGTGCATTTCTACAAGATGTGGCCATCATTTGTGATCTAATTTTCTTTGGGGAAGGTGTGATTGCAGTGAAGTTTTGAGTTCCAGGTGCACATGGAATGTCTGGAGGAGATGCTCTCCTGTTAGCAGTGGTCCTTTGCCTCTTGAATTTGATGAGGGTGGGGGTGGGGGTTGGTTCGTTTCCAGTTATTCTGACCGATTACCGCTTAATAATATCATTCTGGCTCCAATGCTCTACTCTTAGCAGTGGTCCTTTGCCTCTTGAATTAGGCGTGGAGGTTGGTTGGTTTCCAGTTATTCCGACCGATTACCGCTTAATATCGTTCTTGATCCAAATCCGAACCCAGTAATAGGAAGGAAGGGTATAGATTCATTCAATAGCTAATAGAATAAGGTTCTCAAGAGCTGGAATTCGAACCTTGTGATAGGATAAATACAAGGAAGAAAGTTAAGCCTACATCCTTTAAAAAAGCATTTCAAGGAAATTGCCAGAAGAAGAAGAAGATGAAGCCGTCCGTTATCTCATTTTGCAGATGTGGTGGACTTCAATCTCATTTTGCAGTAAAATATGTATTGTTTCTAAAAATTAATAGTTATTAGTGTGCCTAATTTGCATATAAATATTATTAACACTTTTATATTATCATACCATGTAAATACCATGTAGTTTATAAAGTAGAATGTTATAAGTATGCAGTAAAAAGAAATCAAAGCTTTTATACAATTCTCTCCACCCAGTCCCAACCTATTAAAATTAAAACCATTAAAACCACTTTGGGAGTGGTTTTGTGCACTCCCAAAATGGTTTTCACTCAAGATTTGGCACATGGCTCCTCCCGATTGGGGGGTGAACAAACACCATGGTATTGGTGTGTGAACAAAAATGGACTCTTAAACATGCACATGGGTAGTTGAGATTTTAATTATTTTATGGTGATACTTTATAGATATACATGTGGGTTGTTGGGATTCTATTTTGTAAAATCTTCTACCTGATTATGAACTTTGCAGAAATAGACGTAGAGAAAGAAGAGTAATACTATTAATCAATCCAAAGTGTCCATTCTTATATGAAAGCTGATGTGGCATATTAAATATCATTATTTGACATCTAACATGACAACTTACATGACAAATTTTAACCCAAAAAGTTAATCACTCAATTTTTTTAATATCAATAATAATAATGTTAATTTTAATTTTAATGTTAATGTTGATGTTAATGTTAATTTTAAAATTTATCATGTCAGTTGCCATATTAACCGACACGTCAACTGTCACGTAAGAATGGATAGTTTGAAGGGACTCTTTAGAGGGATTAATAGCGTTTGATTTTTTTTTTCCAATAATGATACAATTTGCTAGTCCGACTGGCAAATTGTGTAAATTATGGTTTTTTTTACATTCTTGTATATAAGTATTTTATATTTTCATGATTTGCATGTAAGTCAATTTTAATTTGACCGCATTGGTATGGGCTCACTTTTTTCGTGCGAACATTGGATCATGACGAGATGAACACCATTGGATCTGCAACATAGAAGTACCTCTATGAGGATATTTTACTGAGTTTTGCAATAGTTTTTCGGAGCGTCATCCGTGGAGCCCGCGAGTGACGCTAAAAAATTGTCGAAAAACTTGCTGAAAATATTCTCACAGAAGTAGTTCGGTATTGCGGATCCAACAATAGGTCTCGTTGCTATCCGAGATTCGCACGAAAATATGAAAATCCATATCGGTATGATCAAATTAAAAATATACTTATATGCAAATCATGAAAATATAAGATAATTATATGTAAGCATTTCAAAACAAATTGAAATTCGCTAGACTGCATGGCGTATTCCCTTATATATATATTTTTAAAATTTATACATAAGTCTATTTTTTCAATATTTGCATAAAAATCTGTTTTCTATTTGATCACATCGATACAAAATTATATCTTTTCGCACAGATCTCGTATCATGACGAGACCTATGCTATTGGATCTGCAGTGTCAAACTACTCCATAAGGATATTTTTAGACAATTCTGCAATACTTTTTCGTAGCGTCACTCACAGGCCGCAAGGATGACGCACTGAAAAAATATCACAAAACTCAATGAAAATACCATCATAGGGTTAGTTCGACGTTATAGATCAAAAGGCATAGATTTAATGCCGATCAAAGGTTCGTAGGGAAAGATATGATCCTGTATTAGTGCGGCAAATTAAAAAGTAGCCTTATATGCAAATCAAAAACATATAAAATACTTTATATCCAAGAATGTCAAAAGAACTCAAAACTAACAGAACTTGCTACTTCATCTAGCGAATTTCAAGTGCACAAATTAAATTTTGCCAGTCTTACTGGCATATTGTATCGTTGTTAGAAAATTTGCAAACTTCTTTCCCTACAGTCTATTTCCTCAAAGTTCTTCATCCTATGGAAAAATTTATGATGTTATTTCTTGGTTCCTACATATTTGTTTCCGACCCAAGACTAACAAAGGAAGCTAGGTTTGTGTTTGGTACATGAACTGAAATATTTTGTGAATTTTATGTTCCTACCGAAGACTAACACAAAAAACCTTTCTACGTAATCACTTCAATACTACATACTTTGTTTCCTACTATGTGATGTAGAATTGATTGGAATTTTGTGTTATCTTGTAATTATTTTGGTTATTTTAGGAATATTTTATATTATTTTGGTTATTTTAGCAATACTTTAGATAAATATCATTTTATCTATTTTAGAGATTTGTTTTATCTTATTTTTATTTCTTGAGAGTTTATAAATAGTATATAAAAAAAAAAACTAATAATTGAAAAATTGAAAAATGAACAAAGAAAAATATAATTTTGAGTTTGTACGATGCATTGCCAAATCCTAGAGTGAATCTATCTCATCTTTAACTCCACCCACGACATCGCTGACTAATTGAGTCTGAAGAACAAAATTCCAGCATCAAGATCCTACATGACTCATACGTCATTCTAAAATCAGGTATTCTCATTAATTACAACTCTGATTGTTATATTATATGCATTTCTAAGGAAATTATTTATTATAAATTTATAGTAGTTAATTGTTTATAGAATATTTAAAGTTTTTGCATCCAATTTGTCATAAATTTTGAGTCTCATACTAATCATATTTTTTGGTTCTTCGTCTTGCGTCAAATTGGTATTAGAGCTATAGGTTAGCAATATTTTTATGATTAGGTATAACCCCTAGAATCTAAAATCGTAACTCTTAATAATTTTATTGATTTAAAAAAAAAACTCTTTTAGAATTTAAATTGAATTAAAATATATAATTTCTATTTTCAAGATTTTTTCGAAATATTAATTAATAATTTATTTAGAAAGACTAAAAATCTTAAATAGGGTTTTGATTAATAATATTAGTCTTAATTAAATATCCTCTCTTACCTCCTTTGGCAGCTACGAGATCGATCTTTTCTGTTCTTATTCCTTCTTTAATTATTAGTCCACCCTCGATCGACAAGCCCCTGGTCCCATTCCTCTACATATGAATTGATCACCGACAAGCTCTTCATGCCTCGCTAACCTCTCTTATCCTCCTTTCCGAGTTTCGGCCACAACAACGATGCTTGAGACCTTGTCATTGACCGTGCTCGGGATAAGGAAGGAGTAGAGGGAGAGAGAATGGGATGGCAGCATTAGTTATTCAAAGGGAGCCGCATCGCCACTCCTCCTTTATCTCCTCTCCTCTGCTCCGGTCAGGAGCCCCATCGCCGCTAGACCAGAGACCTTGGATCCCTCTGTGACCCTGAATTTCCTACCCCCACGATCCCAAAACCCTCATTATCGTGTTACTCGACTCCTTTCCCCCGTGTCGACCATCGCCGCTGTCTAAGCATCCAGCATCATTGTCCTTTTGTTTTGGTACTGAGTTGAGATCCCCACCTTGGTGTGTGGGCCCTATTCTAACATTTAGAGAGAAAGGGTGGCAGAGAACTAGGGTAGGACTTGGACTTCTTAGTGGAGAAGAAGGGTAGGAAGAAGATTAGGAGATAGAAGGGATATTTTAGACATTTTGACTTTTTGTCAACTCCATCAGGGTTGCAAGTTGTCTGACTATAGTCAAGGATATTTATTGGTATAATATGAAAGTATATGGTGTCAAGTTAAAAATTGTAAACCCCCAGATTTTTGCAAAAATTTAAATTGGGATTTTTCGCGATTTTCTGGAATTTTCTGGGAATATTCTGTAATTAAAATCAGGGTTTCTAATTTTTAATTGTTAATAAATAATATTAAAATATCATGAAAATAATATTTCTGGGTGTAAAATGAAAAACTGGACTTAGGGTAAATTTTCTGGAATTTATTGGACCCCGGACCTATTTTAATTACCTAAAAACATTTATCTATTTTAATTAATTGTTTATTTATTTATTTATCTATTTATTTATTTTCCTAATAATAAAACCGGCCCAAACCCTCACCCGCGGCCCAGCCCGGCCCATCGACTTAACGGGTCGGGTCGGGTCCACCAGAACCCGCCCGACCGTGACCCGCTAACCCGCCTCCCCTTCTCCCTCTCCCCGCACGACGACCCGCTCCCCGCGTCTCCCGCCGGGGCCGCCGCCTCCGGCCACGTGGCGCTCCGCCCGCACCCCTCGGCAACCCCGCCACGACCTCCGCCACCTCCGGCCACCCTCTCTCACTCTCCCCTATTAAACTCCCCCCCTAGAGTTCCCTCTCCTCCTTCCTCCTCCACCGCCGTGCCGCCGCCACCGACGGTCGCCCGTTTCCCCTACCTCCTCCTCCCCTCTTCTCTCCGCTATGCTCCGCCGCGGCACCGCCCTGCTCCGCTCAGAACCCGGCCGTCCTCGACCCGCAGTCGACTCACCCCGAAGCGTCCCGCGCCTCCTCCCCGTCGCAGCTCCGGCTCTGCCGCCGTCAGCCTGAGCCGCCGCCGCCTCCACCAGCGAGCGCCGCGCTGCCCTGCCCTAGCTCGGCCGGCCTCCTCCGCCGCCCAAGCCGCCGTTCTCGCCGGAACCCTAACCCTAACCCTAAATTTCAGTTTCGTGTCGGCGTGTCGGACACGACACGGACACGGAAATTTTCGGTTTTTCGAGCCTCGTTCAGGTACTCGTATCTTGCACCCTGTATCTCCGATTTCAATTCGGTAAATTACGTTGCGAAGCCTGTATGACCCTCTCGGTGCCCGGACAAACCGCTCGGGGCATCGCGTCCTGTGGTGATCGCACACCGCGATCCAAAAACAGGAAAAATCAGACCCTGTTTTACCCCGGAACTGAGTACGCCCCGCCAAACGGGACGACTTGGTCGCGTGCGGTCTTCACAGATACGTGCGCACCGTCGATACGGATGTGTGAGAATTCGCGGAAGCTAATTCGGGTGTGCGTGCACACCGGAATCAACGCGTATCCGCGGACATCGTCCCGTATCTGACTTTTCTGCAATTTGCCCTAACTTCTTGTACACTTGTCAGATCGAGACGAAACTTGCGCCATCGGACTCGTAGCGATACGCTGGTCCTGTGGGTCAAGTTTGGTTCGATTCTGAGAACGTTGACGAAATCGCGTGTCGTGGGCCCCACAAGCCCCGCTCGACGGGCGATTTTGTGATCGGCTCATCGGAATCCAAATCTGGAAGTTCTGTTGGGTTCGTATCAGTGTTCCTAACCTGTTGACACTAAGTTTGGTGAATTTGAAGACCGTTGACCCGGACACGTTTTTCGGTGCAAAGCGGGCCCACCGGCGGACCCCGTTTTGACCCGAAACTGCCGTTTCTGCCCTTGTCTCCAAATTGGACCCAAGGACAGGCATTTCTAGCTATTTGACATCTTCTGAGCGTGATGCTAATGTCTATTTCAGCTTTTGGACTCATCTCTGGAATTTTTTTTCCCAAGAGCCAATATTAATCAGATCCAAACAACAAGCAAGTACCTGCACTTCAAGTTAAATCTTTATATTGTGATAATTAATTCCCTGCTTTACTAGTACCCTTGATGATTACACGTAGTATAGAACACTGGATTTCATATCTTGGATACTGTATTTCATGTCTTGCTTTTCATGTCGGGTGGGAGAATACTAGAAGGCATGTAGTTTACCTTTCCCCCTATCATGTTTAATAGCTGTTGGTACGCGACTGTACCCTCAGCCGGATCTCGATTGTTCATGTTTAATAGCCGTCTATGACGGCCGGATTAGCCTTATAAACCCCTACATGCCAACTATGTATTCTAAAATAAACACAAGTTCACACAGATAGCTTCTGGTCTTGTTATAGTTCTTGCTGACTGTTGTAGTTTCATTTCCTGTCTCATTTATTTCCTGCTTTCTCATATTCTTGTTTATAGCATTAACTCTGAGATATTGATGTTCTTCTATGCAACTTTTTCAACATGATACTCAAGTTAATTGTCATGAATATTTAGTTTAATCTTGTTGTGCATTGTGTACTTTGCTCCTTTCCTGACTGGATCCGTTGTTTTAGGCGATGATGAGGCCTTGCCCCTACCTATTATGCCACTATGAGTTAGCAGGTGACCCATATGAGGAGCCGGTTCCCACTCAGGAGACTACCTTTGAGGAGGAGTAGCCAGTTAGTTATTATTTTATTTCCTTTCAGCACATACTCGGGTTTGTCCCCGATCTATCTTCTGGCTTTGTATTAACTATGGATCTGTTGTCACAATTTGTTTTATAAAAGTTAGCATTCCTATTTCCTGTTACTTTCCTTGTCTATTTATTGTGGATGAGATAGATTTAAAATTACCTGTGATGACGACCTAGACAGCGTACTACCGCCGACACTGCGGCGTATGCTGGACGTGCCCACGCACTCGTGCCCGAATAACCGGGTGCGGGTCGTGACACATTTTTGTGGTGGCCCATGCAGGTCCAACGACTAAATTGTTCGGTTTCAACCTAGGGACCGAACAGGCCTGCAATAAGATTGGGAATTTTAGGAAAAGCTCATCTACTTGATTAAATCGTTCTTGATATTCCCATCGACTTCGAATTATTTTATTGACTTGCATCCTGCCTTGATTCCTGTGCGCCTTTATCATTTATTTTTGGATGCAGAGTAAAAGATCTACCAGCAAGCGACGAGGTTCCTACAAGATCACCACGAGATGCTCTACCAGCATGACCGTGGAGAACGCGCAGACTCTTGGAGCAATTAATGCGCGTAAGTGATTTGTAGATACCGTTCCTAGTATTATTTAGCTCGTGTCCATTGGTTCGTGACCTCAGCCCCAACCTAGTAATTTTAAACTTGCTAATAACCTGGTATGCTTTTGTATTTGATAACTGTAGAGTTTGTAGAATCTTTTGTTATTGTGCTTATTGTAGGTTATTTTGTGAACTTAAATAATTTGTATCTTCTTTCATCACCATCTAGCGCACCTTATTTTGCTGTGCTTGACTTATGCTGCTATTTTATAGCCTAGTTTTGCAAGATTATCCTTTTATCAAGCTTGTTCATGACATATGTATTAGTGGGTCGACACACTAATACAATTGTCTATTCAGAATCAGTGTATTACGGTCTGATCAGCCTTAGTGCATTTTGATTCGCCTTTCGCACTACTTTATGTGGATTGAGATATATAGTTGATTAGTTGCCCTCTAGATATGACCGAGCATATCATACCGATTGCATAACTGTATTAATACGAGCAAGTGAATAGGAATTACCAAGATAGGATTCAATCCACAATCGCTTGACAATTCCCACTTGAACTCTTTAAACGCCTTGATCCCGATACTTCTGTTCTATCACCTCACCCTTGAACTCCTTATTATTGATCTTCGTCTCCCCTATTTTCGGATAGACAAAATCTCGTGCTTGGTATAAGTTTGGTGCATAGATAGTACTAGATATGCCACATAGGCCGATCGCATACTTGAGGATTATTCTTTCGAAATTCAAGACATATCATATGTGAAATGATCGGCGTTGAAGTTTCGAGGATCGAATGACATGAATAACCATATTAAGGAATATTTTCTTAAAGTATATAGTCTTTTGTGATGAATGGGTAAAATCTAAGTTGGGTAGCAGTGCATTGTCAACTCGAGAGGAAATTCTTTTAGATTGTGACCAAGTAAGGTTAGATTGGAAGAGGCTCAAGCCATTCTAATTTTTGAAAAATTAGAGGAGTGACTAAGATGATTAATGGATTGATATCGAGTACCCAATAGTTATATCTCAAGTACATAATTTAAATCTTGAAATAATGAAAGTAGAATCATCAAATTGAATTTAGAGGATAGAATTATAGACTTGAACATTAGTGGACTACATTTAAATTATTTTTTTTAACTTGATGATTTGAATTAAGAATTAAAACTTGATGGTTGGATTATCTAGTTGGATTATTGAGGAGGTGAATGAAATTTAAAGAGTTGAAGCATACAAGTGTGAATGGGAATACTGCTGGACTCGAATCACTTCTGGAGGAAATTTATGACAGTTAGAATCGTGGGACAAATTTATAAGCATATGCAATTCTCGAAGATGTTATATGGACTTAATTAAAAATCTGCCTGTGGATAATTTGAGAAAGTAAGAAGTAATGACCATAGGGTAAAATTTTGATTGAAACAAGTAGTCATCTTAATCATGAAATGATTGCAGTAGACATGATTAGGATTTAAATTATCGCAAGGAGATTGCGATTGATGTACATGAAGGGTTAACAGATTATGGCTTGATTTTTTAAATTTCGAGGATAAAATTTTATAAGTTGGGTAGATTGTAAACCCCCAGATTTTTGCAAAAATTTTAAATTGGGATTTTTCGCGATTTTCTGGAATTTTCTGGGAATATTCTGTAATTAAAATCAGGGTTTCTAATTATTAAATAATTTTTAGTTGTTAATAAATAATATTAAAATATTATAAAAATAATATTTCTGGGTGTAAAATGGAAAACTGGACTTAGGATAATTTTTCTGGAATTTATTGGACCCCGGACCTATTTTAATTACCTGAAAACATTTATCTATTTTAATTAATTGTTTATTTATTTATTTATCTATTTATTTATTTTCCTAATAATAAAACCGGCCCAAACCCTTACCCGCGGCCCAGCCCGGCCCATAGACTTAATGGGTCGGGTCGGGTCCACCAGAACCCGCCCGACCGTGACCTGCTAACCCGCCTCCCCTTCTCCCTCTCCCCGCACGACGACCCGCTCCCCGCGTCTCCCGCCGGGGCCGCCGCCTCCGGCCACGTGGCGCTCCGCCCGGCCACTCCGCCCGCACCCCTCGGCAACCCCGGCACGACCTCCTCCACCTCCGGCCACCCTCTCTCACTCTCCCCTATTAAACTCCCCCCCCAAAGTTCCCTCTCCTCCTTCCTCCTCCACCGCCGTGCCGCCGCCACCGACGGTCGCCCGTTTCCCCTACCTCCTCCTCCCCTCTTCTCTCCGCTACGCTCCGTCGCGGCACCGCCCTGCTCCGCTCAGAACCCGGCCGTCCTCGACCCGCAGTCAACTAACCCCGAAGCGTCCCGCGCCTCCTCCCCGCCGCAGCTCCGGCGTTGCCGCCGTCAGCCTGAGCCGCCGCCGCCTCCACCAGCGAGCGCCGCGCTGCCCTGCCCTAGCTCGGCCGGCCTCCTCCGCCGCCCAAGCCGCCGTTCTCGCCGAAACCCTAACCCTAACCTTAAATTTCATTTTCGTGTCGGCGTGTCAGACACGACACGGACACGAAAATTTCCGGTTTTTCGAGCCTCGTTCAGGTACTCGTATCTTGCACCCTGTATCTCCGATTTCAATTCCGTAAATTACGTTGCGAAGCCTGTATGACCCTCTCGGTGCCCGGACAAACCGCGCGGGGCATCGCGTCCTGTGGTGATCGCACACTGCGATCAAAAAACAGGAAAAACCAGACCCTGTTTCACCCCGGAACTGAGTACGCCCCGCCAAACGGGACGACTTGGTCGCGTGCGGTCTTCACAGATACGTGCGCACCGTCGATACGGACGTGTGAGAATTCGCGGAAGCTAATTCGGGTGTGCGTGCACACCGAAATTAACGCGTATCCGCATACATCGTCCCGTATCCGACTTTTCTGTAATTTGCCCTAACTTCTTGTACACTCGTCAGATCGAGACAAAACTTGCGCCATCGGACTCGTAGCGATACGCTGGTCCTGTGGGTCAAGTTTGGTTCGATTCTGAGAACGTTGACGAAATCGCGTGTCGTGGGCCCCACAGGCCCCGCTCGAAGGGCGATTTTGTGATCGGCTCATCGGAATCCAAATCTGAAAGTTCCGTTGGGTTCGTATCAGCGTTCCTGACCTGTTGACACTAAGTTTGGTGAATTTGGAGACCGTTGACCCGGACACGTTTTTCGGTGCAAAGCGGGCCCACCGGCGGACCCCGTTTTGACCCGAAACTGCCGTTTCTGCCCTTGTCTCCAAATTGGACCCAAGGACAGGCATTTTTAGCTATTTGACATCTTCTGAGCATGATGGTAATGTCTATTTCAGCTTTTGGACTCATCTCTGGAAATTTTTCCCAAAGAGCCAATATTAATCAGATCCAAACAACAGGCAAGTACCTGCACTTCAAGTTAAATCTTTATATTGTGATAATTAATTCCTTGCTTTACTAGTACCCTTGATGATTACACGTAGTATAGAACACTGGATTTCATGTCTTGGATACTGTATTTCATGTCTTGCTTTTCATGTCGGGTGGGAGAATACTAGAAGGCATGTAGTTTACCTTTCCCCCAATCATGTTTAATAGCTGTTGGTACGCGACTGTACCCTCAGCCGGATCTCGATTGTTCATGTTTAATAGCCGTCTATGACGGCCGGATTAGCCTTATAAACCCCTACATGCCAACTATGTATTCTAAAATAAACACAAGTTCACACAGATAGCTTCTGGTCTTGTTATAGTTCTTGCTGACTGTTGTAGTTTTATTTCCTGTCTCATTTATTTCCTTCTTTCTCATATTCTTGTTTATAGCATTAACTCTGAGATATTGATGTTCTTCTATGCAACTTTCTCAACATGATACTCAAGTTAATTGTCATGAATATTTAGTTTAATCTTGTTGTGCATTGTGTACTTTGCTCCTTTCCTGACTGGATCCGTTGTTTTAGGCGATGATGAGGCCTTGCCCCTACCTATTATGCTACTATGAGTTAGTAGGTGACCCATATGAGGAGCCGGTTCCCACTCAGGAGACTACCTTTGAGGAGGAGTAGCCAGTTAGTTATTATTTTATTTCCTTTCAGCACATACTCGGGTTTGTCCCCGATCTATCTTCTGGCTTTGTATTAACTATGGATCTGTTGTCACAATTTGTTTTATAAAAGTTAGCATTCCTATTTCCTGTTACTTTCCTTGTCTATTTATTGTGGATGAGATAGATTTAAAATTACCTGTGATGACGACCTAGACAGCGTACTACCGCCGACACTGCGGCGTAGGCTGGACGTGCCCACGCACTCGTGCCCGAATAATCGGGTGCGGGTCGTGACAAAAATAGGATAATTGAGGGTATTCAGTTGCAATTTAGTTTATTTTTTATTAATTAAGTTGGAAACTTAGTTTTCTACGATTTTTCGGAACTAAACTCTTAGTTTCTAAAAGTTTCTATTTGTCAAATAGGCCCTATAGGAATGAAATAAGAGGTTAGTACTTCTTCATAAAAAATGCTAGTAGCATTATATTTGGATCCTTTGTAACCTTTGGAAGTCAACAATGTTTGTCACTCCCACATTTCAGATTAGGGGTATTTTTGTCTTTTCATAATTAATGTGTAAATGATTTGCATGATAATTAATTATATTTAAATTACTTTGATTTTATTTGATTATTGCACTTTACCGTTGATTCGATAATTAGAGCACTACACTAGCCATTGTCTTCCAACAGATTTCGTACCCTTGTCCTAGACATGCCAAACTGTTATTCTGATCTTTGTGAGACTCATAACCATGTCTTGTTGTGCTTTATTTTAGTCGTACAACATTCGTCGCAACCGACTATATTTAATTCTATATAAATCCAACTTGGTATCCTTGTGTGTTCCAATCGAAATTGGAGACACAATCTCGACCTATGTTGAGCAACCCAAATTAGGATAATATTCTATTCCAAGTCTATTTCATTTATGACCCTTGTGTCCCACTTCAATTCAGCCCTTGTACTCCTAATTAATTTTAGAACACCACTTGCATTATTTTAATTAATTAAACCATAAACCCAACTTTGTGTAATTTTCTAATTGTTGGGCACCTTGGTGCACAAATGCATTAAGGTATCCACCCCATTGGATACGACACGTAAATAAACCCTATTTCTCCTTCATATGTATTTTTCTATAATTTTTGGGAGTGTGCAATTGCAACATCAACCTCCTTGAAACTATGGCCTCAAAACCTTGAACCAATGCATCATAGCCATTCATTTTTTTAATTTGTTTAAATCCTAACCATTGAAATTATCCATGGCAAGCCCAATCCCAAGAGGGCTTTGACCAAACCTAATTCTAGGTCAACCCAAACTTTATACCTATATAAATAGTAATATTTCTACTTTACTTTACTTTTTTCTATTCTTAAACCATCCACAGCCGTAACCCCTCCTTCCCTTTACTGTTCGTTCACCCTTCCCGTCCGCTGACCGACCGGAGTCGACACCATATGCCCCGACCACGAACCCCTTCTTTCCGCCGGATCCCGCTGCGATCAACCACCGACGCCACCTCGACCTACACCGCCTCCAACCCGCTGTACGACGCTGCACCAGAAGCCCGCGGTCATCCCCGCTGTACACGTCGCCCGGACTGACCGCTGAACCGAAGACTGCCTGTTCAAGGACCGTCGACGACCGCTGAACCCGAGTCGCTGTCCACCAGGAACTCGCCGGAGAAGCCTCGACTGACCCGCTCGACTAAAAGACTTCGACTCCGCGACGACCTCGACGCACACGACTCATCCCACGTACCCAGGTTCGAGCCCTTCACGTACGTGTACGTGCACACGCATACGCGTATTCTTTATTGTATACATATGTATTGTAGTTGGTATTGGTATGTGTATTAGTATATTGGTGTGTTGTATGTACATATTATATATCTATATGTATATGAACCTAATTGGTATATATATGTAGGGTATATGTACTAGTATATATTCAAATGTATTTTGGGTATATAAGTATATATACATGTATAGTATTAATTCCATTTAAAGTATATATATATATATATATATATATATATATATATATATATATATATATATATATATATATATATATATATATATATATATATATATATTATAATTGTAACCAATGGATATTATGTATATGTTAGTTCATAGTATATACTATGTATTATATGTATGAGATGACTAGAATGTGACCAGGGATACCCCGTAGTTACATTGACCTGTGACCACGTAGCATGATAGCAGACTGCCACATGTACACCGACGTACTGGCAAGACCGTATCATTGACTGTCTGTTATGCACAGCAACTACAGACGTGACACCCTAGCATATTCTCTGAGTTATTGTGTGGATTGTGTGTTAGTGTAATATCTGATGCAGAATTATGTTATATGATATGTCTATAGGACTGTTGGATCACTCAGACGATACTTTGGAACCAGGACATTGGTATTGCCAGCTAAGGACCACAGGCGAGTACATTCTCTGACAGTTTCCATTATGTTGATTATCTCTATAACTCTTGTTGTATAGCGTATATGACTCTGACACTGTTGTTTACACGAGTTGGCATTATCGAGACCTGTCACGAGGAGTCGTGATTGGAATCCATCGTGCTAGCTGGGGAAAACAGGGAAATATTAGTAGCTTATGTGATCATACCCAACTTTACATGCATCATAGCTCACCCATACCTCACGTCGGTGCAGCCTGACCATTACATGCCTCATAGCTTGTTATGTGTGACTAGCCTGACTATTGCTTGCATCATAGCTATCCGGATGGTTAGCCTAACCTTACATGAATCATAGCTAGTCATACATAGCAAGCCTGATCAGTCCTAAGTCGATCACATGATATGCTGATGTTTCACACACTTAGTTAGATGTTCTTGACATGTATCTCTAGTGTATTGATATAGCATTCCTTATGTCCTAGTCATGATTCTAGCATTCACATATATACCAGTTCATTGTTCTAGCATGTACTTGTATTTCTATTTCATTGCTAGTTGTATATTGATGATGACATATGCTCCAGTACTCCAGTATTCCATTTATTCCATTTATTTCCAGTACTTCATTATTCCAGTATTTCTTATTTCCAGTTTCATATCTGTCTTGTATTTCTTTACACTGTGCTATAGATTTTGTCAATATATGTGGAACTGCTGTTAGTGCTTGTACTTCGTTCCAATCCTGACCGGATATTTTTTCCAGAGGATCTTAAGGATTTCTGTACCGCACACTATGGACCGGGTATAGATGCAGATTACACACCAGAGATCTTAGAGGAGACTATTCCTTTAGAGGAGACACTGCCTGCAGCTATCTAGATAGTATTTATCTTTTGCATCTGAGACTTATCGAAGTTTATTTCAGTTTATGTTTAGACTTATGTTAAGTTTAATTTGAGACTTGTGAAGACTTTATGTTGGATAACTAGACTGTGGATTATCTTATTTTGAGACATGGTGTTAACTATGTCATTCTTCTTATCTTTTATCGTGCCTTACTTTTATAGATGTTGTGATTGAGTTTACATTATGAGATATTATGAGATGTATATTGTCCTCCTTATGGAGATTGATATCATTGACAGGTATTTAGTTATATAGTATTATTATGACCCAAATAATGTTTTACCGCCGATGCTGTAGCCCTAGGCTGGATGTACTAGCGTATTTGTGTCCCTATACTGGGTGCGGGTCGTGACACATTTTTAGTGGTGGCCCATGCAGGTCTAGTTTCGCAAATTGTGCGATATCGTAGTAATGCGACAACTTAGTTGTACTACTGCAAGCCTGTGATAGGATATAGGAAATAGGATTTAGGAAGAGAGTATGCTCAATCATACTAGGAAATTATGATCTTCACAATGCTATTCTGATTGATTGCTTTCTTTAGAATTTTACTGTCCTTCCTTGATAATATCGTATCTATTGTCACGCCCCGATTTTACCAAATCGTAGGGGCGTCCCCTGGCGTGACCGCCGTGCGGTCCTGCGGTTGCGCCCGCACAAGGCTAAAGTGTTTTGCATAACGAGCACATATTCAGAGTACGCAGATAAATTGAAGCACAGATTGAAACATGGAAAATTTTTCTTTATTGATAATGAACATCTATTACAAACTCTTGAACGAGTCAGCTACTTTGCCGCACGGGCTTACAAAAGTGTTGATACAAAATGAGATAGCAGTCTTGTACATTACATCCCTTTACTAAACTTCAAAATATAAGGACCTCCGGGCTGGAGGACGGCTTTGCCACGGTCCTGCATTCTTGCTTGGGTTCTAGCTCCTTTCTTCAAGTACTTCAAAATGCGGTGCGGTCAGGATGCGCCTACAGCTGGACTGGATCGGGAAGACGACTTCGGCTCCTCGCTCGGTTCGTCTTAGTACGGAGAACCTGTTTCAACGAGGGTCAGTATGTCGAAACATACTGGTGAAGGTGAGCTAAACCCAACTATACCAATCAACACATTATTTTAATGAAGCATGCATATTAATTATTGTCTTTCTATCTTGCCTTAGTTCATTTACAAGCAACAATATATATGTATAATACTGAAATGAACTTGCCACTGTTCGATGGCTTTTACCTGTCCGTCTGAACCACCTGCACAATACTTACTGTCACGCCCCGAACCCGCCCGGGCCGCCGCTCCGCCCTGCCCGCCTCGTGCGGTCGGGAATTAACGAACCGGACATGTATCACCCTGTCTCAGCGCGCCGGACGCGAATCACCGCGCCCGTCCCGCGGGTGCGAGGGAGGAAAGGAGCCAAGCGAATGGCCCGTTCGAGCTTTCGGGGGACGTAATGCCGCACGGGCCTGGGGTTGCGCCCGTGCAAGGCCAATCGTTTAAGTTGATAGTTGGCTATCATCGCATCAATCGAGTTAGCAGCGGAAAGGGACTTGTTGCAATGCAATGCATTTAGCCAACTGAGTGTTCGGGACAATCGAGGCAACTTGGGTTTCCTTTAGCAAAGGCACACGTTCGTTCCATACATTATGCCCCCTTATACGATAGCATTCTCGGGGCAACAATCGAAACCAGGATTTCGGGTCTTCGGGACTGTGGCACGCCTATCGCTCCCTCGGACGATCCAGTACCTGCGAACAAGTAAACTGTTGGTGGGTCAGCACTTTATACAAGTACTGGTGAGATAAATCAACTGAACAGAAACAAGCATTCACTCAAACAGGCACTAAGTAATCATGTTATAAAATATTACATTACTAGTGATCTTTCTAGTTTTACCTAGGTTCGTTTCATGCAGTTCTAGCAGAGTCGATTTACTTGTTTAGAAACATATTTGGAAACAGAGTTTCATATTGAATATGCAAGCAAGCAAACCGTTTATGTTTTAGGGTGTGCGTAGCGTGTCTCGTGCGACTCGAGGGTCTGATGCAAAGCTAGACACACAATGCACATTCTTAGGGGCAGTCACTATCCAAGCCAACACAATGACTTAGCTATATGCCGGGCGGTCCCCGAGTATCTCAGGATCGGCAGCTGGTGGAACAGCATACCAATGACTCTTTATCTGATGCTAGAGGCAGCTGTGACTCATGGTTGCTTTGCACTATCATGGTAGCAGCCGTGACACATGAAGTTCAGCTCTCCACCAATAGCCATTATCTGACCGCGTACGAATGCATGGAACACTATCAAATAAACTCTAGTATGCAGATGAGACAAACCATCAGAATACACTCATTGTTGCGGGGCAATCCGACTTATCACTTGAACACGTTCAGGCACAGTATGGTTCTCTCGAAGCATAGACGATAGTGAACATATTCATGCACTCTAAGCAGGCGATTCAGGATTCTCGTTAAGCAGGCATTGTTTCAAAGACAAGCTAGGTGAGTTCGTTCATTAACATGCAAGGCAGGTTCTATCATTCTCTTAAGAAAACATTGCAAGCAAAAACTCAGGTTATTATTAAGGCGTGCAAGAATCAGAGAACGAAGTTCTGCCCACTCACCTTGATACATAACGCCGGCGCGTAGCGGGGCGTTACATACTTACCAACCAACAAAAAGTTTTGTCCTCGAAACTTCAAGGATAAACTTCTCGATATCCCGAGTAGCGATAGTGCCGTCCCTCGCCGTACTCAATCAAAACAATCAAGCAATTCAAGTTCAGAAAACATTTGCATTTTGAGAATATCTATGGACTTATTGTATGGAACGCTCTTTGCAATACCATATCGATAATATCTCAGAGTCATAGCAACGGTTTGGGCCAGAGAATCAATTCCGCTCTGATACCATTCTGTCACGCCCCGGACCTGCCCGGGCCGCCGCTCCGCCCAGCCCTGCCCCGTGCGACCGGGAATTAATGAACCGGACACGTATTACCGTGCCTCGGTGCGCAGGACGCGAATCACCGCGCCCGTCCCACGGGTGCGAGGGAGGAAGGGAGCCAAGCGAATGGCCCGTTCGAGCTTTCGGGGGACGTGATGCCGCACGGGCCTGGGGTTGCGCTCGTGCAAGGCCAATCGTTTAAGTTGATAGTTGGCTATCATCGCATCAATCGAGTTAGCAGCGGAAAGGGACTTGTTGCAATGTAATGCATTTAGCCAACTGAGTGTTCGGGACAATCGAGGCAACTTGGGTTTCCTTTAGCAAAGGCACACGTTCGTTCCATACATTATGCCCCCTTATACGATAGCATTCTCGGGGCAACAATCAAAACCAGGATTCCGGGTCTTCGGAACTGTGGCACGCCTATCGCTCCCTCGGACGATCCAGTACCTGCGAACAAGTAAACTGTTGGTGGGTCAGCACTTTATACAAGTACTGGTAAGATAAATCAACTGAACAGAAACAAGCATTCACTCAAACAGGCACAAAGTAATCATGTTATAAAATATTACATTACTAGTGATCTTTCTAGTTTTACCTAGGTTCGTTTCATGCAGTTCTAGCAGAGTCGATTTACTTGTTTAGAAACATGTTTGGAAACAGAGTTTCATATTGAATATGCAAGCAAGCAAACCGTTTATGTTTCAGGGTGTGCGCAGCGTGTCTCGTGCGACTCGAGGGTCTGATGCAAAGCTAGACACACAATGCACATTCTTAGGGGCAGTCACTATCCAAGCCAATACAATGACTTAGCTATATGCAGGGCGGTCCCCGAGTATCTCAGGAACGGCAGCTGGTGGAACAGCATACCAATGACTCTTTATCTGATGCTAGAGGCAGCTGTGACTCATGGTTGCTTTGCACTATCATGGTAGCAGCCGTGACACATGCAGTTCAGCTCTCCACCAATAGCCATTGTCCGACCACGTGCGAATGCATGGAACACTATCAAATAAACTCTAGTATGCAGATGAGACGAACCATCAGAATACACTCATTGTTGTGGGGCAATCCGACTTATCACTTGAACACGTTCAGGCACAGTATGGTTCTCTCGAAGCATAGACGATAGTGAACATATTCATACACTCTAAGCAGGCGATTCAGGATTCTCGTTAAGCAGGCATTGTTTCAAAGACAAGCTAGGTGAGTTCGTTCATTAACATGCAAGGCAGGTTCTATCATTCTCTTAAGAAAACATTGCAAGCAAAAACTCAGGTTATTATTAAGGCATGCAAGAATCAGAGAACGAAGTTCTGCCTACTCACCTTGATACATAACGCCGGCGTGGAGCGGGGCGTTACACTTACCATGCCTTCCCTGCCATGAAGACACAAGTTAGTTTACAACATGTTTAAATATACAGGGTGGATATAGTCAAGGACAAGGATAGCATGCAACGAGAGTACACGATGCGCTATAAGCCATCCTTTCCTATACACGGTGACTATGCCACAGGTGATCACTGGCTTGTTGCCATAATAGACTAGTCAAGGACAAGGATAGCATGCAACGAGAGTACACGATGCGCTGTAAGCCATCCTTTCCTGTACACAATGACTACACATGAGTTCCGCCCGGATCGGAACGGTGCCAGTGCCCCAGCGACCTCCGCAGAACTAATACCTTGTGCACAAGTTATCCATGATCGAACATGATTATTTAGTTAATAATTTATGCAGTTGAGGCAACACGAGTACAAGAACACGAGTACAAGACAAGCAGTATTGCATGATTCATTTTGCATAGCCTCCCTGAACAATTATTTGTATACAAGATATGTTCCATACTTAACACAATTTATAGAACATTTGCAACGAACTAGCATACAATAAGATAACAGTTCACAAGTTTAGTTTGTCAAGCAATATAGTCCAAGTCTATTCCCTTTTTATCTTGGCATCTTTTAGTTATTACTTGGTATCGTCTGATCGGGGCAACAAGGATGCAAGATTTATTAGGATGTAAAGCTTGGAAGAAGGGATAGCTAATCGGGATGGTAGCCACTCACTTAGTTGGTTGGAAGGAAGAAGAAAAGAGGCGCTTCAAGACTCCGCTCGTAAGCCGCCTACTGCTCGTTCACCTGCATCACGAACAGCTCGATCAATAACTCTTTCTCTCTTTCCATACTCAGAATTGAAATGCAGTACAATGAACAAAAATAATAAAATCCATCGAAACCGTTCAAGAAAACCCAAGCAAATCCGAAAACCAACTCAAAGCACGAAAGCAACAAGCGACATCGAAATCCGAGGCAACAAAGATAACAGCGGAGAGGTCCCTCCTGACTCTGCCGCTAAGTTGACCCCGGGGGCATGGTCCACTGAATATGGAAATCGATTCCGAAGAAGCAAATCTATAATGAGGACGAGTTCTTGTTTCAATCTATCCTGATCGAACGATATCATCTTATATTTCTTAGCCGCGCTCCTCGAATAGGAGGAACGGGGCGCCACATCCTACCCAACTAATTGGAAGTTTCGTCCCGAAACATAGGAATAGAGCCTACTATTAGGGATTATTTTGTTGGGGACGATGATCAGGAAGGTTCGGACAGGAATTTATGGCATGGCCTGATCGTCCACAAGCGAGGCATAACCCAAGTCTCAAGTGGCAATCTTTCGTAACGTGCCCATGCTTCCTACAAAAGTTACACATTTGTCCCTGATTTCCTCCTTGGTGCCTAACGTTGTTTGGTCGCTTTGCAGTGGTGTTTCCTTTCTCGTCGCTATGGCGTTTGTGATTGTAGGTATGCACAACACCGGTAGAAACGTGAGGATACTGCGGTTCGAGAGATAGGGCATGATTTATGACTTCCCGCATTGTGTGATACTGATGAACGACTATGTGCGCATGGATGGCAGGGCGTAGACCACCTTCAAACCTTCTGGCTCGACTTGCTACATCAGGTAAATAGGTGCTAGCAAATTTGGAGAGACGGTTGAATTCGGCGGAGTACTGTTTGACTGTCATGCTGCCTTGCCTCAGTTGCACGAACTCGTTCTCTATCTAACGACGTACTGGAGGGGGGGGGGGGGTATAAACTCCTCTTCAAACGTGGCACGAAAAGTCGTCCACAAGATCGCCTCCTCTCCATGGTCAAATTGAAGAGATCGTCGATGCACGTCCTACCAATCGTGCGCGTTGAGGCAGAGCTGTAGTTGCGCTCATACGGTGCGCTTCTCTTCGGGGACCTCTATCAGAGCGAAGTGGTCTTCAAGTTCAACCAACCAATCTAGAGCCACGATTGGGTCCTAAGTCCCATTGAATGGGGTATTGCAGACTTTCTTGAAGTGGCCAAAGTCGAAGGCAGTCACGTCCCTTGTCCTTGAAATTTGTGGTGTCTCTACTTCAAGCACGGGATGTTCCACCGGAGTTATTGCTGTTGCAGCGGAATGGTTGGAAGCCAAAGTCTGAACGATCTGTTGTAGGGCATCTACCTGCTTCTGTTGGACTGAGAATCGAGCTTCTATATGGTCTTGAAACTTGAGCTGACTCTCTTCCGCCCGCTTCTCGGCCCGTTCGTAGCGAGCCTCGTCCTTTTGTTGGTTTGCCTCCAACATCTGCAACATTTGCTAGATGGGATCGATGCTTGGCATGGCTCGGTGACTCCTTGAACTTCTCTAAGTGCCCGAACTACTTTCTTGGCCTTGTATTTCGTTCTGTGCTAGCGTTGCAGATTGCGCTGGTGCTATTCCTTCAAAAGAAGGTAAATTACATTATGATCATAATGTATTATGGACTTATTGCATGAATGTATCTTATTTTGTTCTAGCGAGTTCAAGAGTTCGCACGGGAATTGATCGTTAAAGGAACTTTTCTAGTGCGAGAGTCTAAGGAACTTGAATCTGTGCTCTGATACCACTATGTCACGCCCCGATTTCGCCGAATCATAGGGACGTCCCCCGGCGTGACCGTCGTGCGGGCCAGGGGTTGCGCCCGCACAAGGCTAAAGTGTTTTGCATAACGAGCACATATTCAGAGTACGCAGATAAATTAAAGCACAGATTAAAACATGGAAAAGTTCTCTTTATTGATAATGAACATCTATTACAAACTCTTGAACGAGTCAGCTACTTTGCCGCACGGGCTTACAAAAGTGTTGACACAAAATGAGATAGCTGTCCTGTACATTACATCCCTTTACTAAACTTCAAAATATAAGGACCTCCGGGCTGGAGGACGACTTTGCCACGGAGCTGCATTCTTGCTTGGGTTTTAGCTCCTTTCTTCAAGTACTTTAAAATACGGCGCGGTCAGGATGCGCCTACAGCTGGACTGGATCGGGAAGACGACTTCGGCTCCTCGCTCGGTTCGCCTTAGTACGGAGAACCTATTTCAACGAGGGTCAGTATGTCGAAACATACTGGTAAAGGCGAGCTAAACCCAACTATACCAATCAACACGTTATTTTAATGAAGCATGCATATTAATTGTTGTCTTTCTATCTTGCCTTAGTTTATTTACAAGCAACAGTATACATGTATAATACTGAAATAAACTTGCCACTATTCGGTGGCTTTTACCTGTCCGTCTGAACCACCTGCACAATACTTACCATGCATTCTCTGCCACGAAGACACAAGTTAGTTTGCAACAGGTTTAAATATACAGGGTAGATATAGTCAAGGACAAGGATAGCATGCAACGAGAGTACATGATGCGCTATAAGCCATCCTTTCCTGTACACGATGACTATGCCACAGGTGATCACTGGCTTGTTGCCATAATAGACTAGTCAAGGACAAGGATAGCATGCAACGAGAGTACACGATGCGCTGCAAGCCATCCTTTCCTGTACACGATGACTACACACGAGTTTCGCCCAGATCAGAACGGTGCTAGTGCCCCAACGACCATCCGCAGAACTAATACCTTGTGCACAAGTTGTCCATGATCGAACACGATTATTTAGTTAACAATTCATGCAGTTGAGGCAACACGAGTACAAGACAAGCAGTATTGTATGATTCATTTTGCATAGCCTCCCTGAACAATTATTTGCATACAAGATATGTTCCATACTTAACACGATTTATAGAACATTTGCAATGAACTAGCATACAATAAGATAACAGTTCACAAGTTTAGTTTGTCAAGCAATACAGTCGAAGTCTATTCCCTTTTTATCTTGGCATCTTTTAGTTATTACTTGGTATCATCTGATCGGGGCAACAAGAATGCAAGATTTATTAGGATATGAAGCTTGGAAGAAGGGATAGCTAATCGGGATGGTAGCCACTCACTTAGTTGGTTGGAAGGGAGAAGGAAAGAGGCACTTCAAGACTCCGCTCGTAAGCCGCCTACTGCTCGTTCATTTACATCACGAACAGCTCGATCAATACCTCTTCCTCTCTTTCCATACTCGGAATTAAAGTGCAGTGCAATGAACGAAAATAATAAAATCTATCGAAACTGTTCAAGAAAACCCAAGCAAATTCGAAAACCAACTCAAAGCACGAAAGCAATAAGCGACATCGAAATCCGAGGCAACAAAGATAACAGCGAAGAGGTCCCTCCTGACTCTGCCGCTAAGTCGATCCTGGGGGCACGGTCCACTGAATATGGGAATCGATTCTGAAGAAGCAAATCTATAACGAGGACGAGTTCTTGTTTCAATCTATCTTGATCGAACGATACCATCTTGTGTTTCTTAGCCACGCTCCTCGAATAGGAGGAACGGGATGCCACATCTATCACTTTAATTGATTCTTTTGATCTGTATTCAGGATGCCGCCGAATACTAGATCTATGAGAGTGGGAGCATCAATTTCAGAGAGGTCTGCCACCTCTCGACCTGACGAACAGACACCTGAAGTTCCTCCTACATCTCCTATTCATGTAGGAGTATCTGCAGCTAACGGGATTCCTCCTTCACCTATTCAGAGGATTGCCCCAGCTATGACGGATAACCTTCCACCACCACCGATATCGATTCTCGGAGGAGTGCCCACTGACGGGGCACAGATGTTCGCACTGATCCAGGGCATGCTAGAGGCCAGAGAGTAACAACAGAAGCTCAGCATGTTCAAACTGAGGCTCAGAGAGTGCAAGCAGAAGCACACCAAGCGCAGACAGAGCTGATGAGAGAGAGCATGGAGAATGCTCATCAGGTGGCTCTCCAGGATGTGGAAAGAGTAGTACGATAACCGCAGCATCATGGCCAGCAACAACAGAGGCCAGGTACCATAGTGGACTTTAAGAGGATGATGCCTCGAGAGTTCAAAGGCACAGAAGGAATACTCTATGCTGAAGATTGGTTAGAGGACATAGAGAGAAACTTGTTTTTAGCACAGATTCCGGAAATTCTTCAGGTAGAGGCCGCTGGCAGTCAGATGTTTGATATCGCGCTGACGTGGTATCGTACAGAGCCGAGACTCGCTGTTGAAGGACTTACTTGGGAGGACTTTAAGGAGCTCTTCAAGGAGAAATTCTTTCTTGACGTAGCTTTGGGAGCATTAGAAAGTCAGTTCCATGACTTAATCCAAGGAGGCATGTCAGTCGACGAATACGCCGCAGAGTTTTGTCGATTAAGTTGATTCGCGCCATCGATGATTCGAGACCCAGGAGACAGAGCACAAAAATTTAGAAAGGGGTTGAATAGAGAGATCAAGCCTCGTACTTCAGGACGACGCACTGCTACATTTGAGGGTATTTTGATGGATGCCCAGATTGCCGAAGATGACTTAGACCTCAGGCCCAAGAGAGGATACGACACTTCTGGAGGAACAGGTGGTAACACAGGACAGGCCAAGCGCCCACACTTTCAACAATAACAACCACAGAGACATAATCAGCCCGTTGCCTAGTGTGCGTATTGCGAAAAGATGGGACATACAAGAGACATCTGCAGGAAAAGGTTGGGTACTTGCTTGTCATGTGGATCATCAGCACATCAGCTGAGGGACTGCCCAGCTGTTCAGACTCACCAGGGAGGAGCAGCAGCTCAGAGAGGACCAGCCAGAGCACCTACTGTACCAGGAGGCCAGCAGAGAGGACCTCCACTTCCACCACAGCAGTAGAGGTTTGCTCAGCACCAACTACAACAGTGAGGAGCACCACAGGGACGAGCTTACGCCATGACTACTGAGGAGGACGAGCCAGTTGGAGACATGATTTCAGGTTCTGTTTTACTCGATTCTATTCCAGCACTTGCATTATTTGATTCTGGCGCTTCCCATAGTTTCGTATCTGTATCTTATGCCCTTAAGCATCAATTAGAAACGGAACCATTAAATAGGACTTTCAAGATCATGACTGGAGGAGGCATTATCCTAGTCCGTAATTATTGCAAGGATCGGAGAGTGTCATTGGAAGACTGAGAGTTGAGCGTGAGTTTACTCGTCATGCCACTTCCGGGATACGACATTGTACTCGGAATGGACTGGCTGAGTAAACACCATTCTTCTATAGATTGTCACGGAGGTAAAGTAGTATTTTGACCACCAGGAGAGCCAAAGTTTGAGATCACCAGAGGAGCAGAGGAGCGGAGCAGAGGCACTTTTTGCGGAGCCAGGATGGAAGAAGAAGAGTTGCCACATCCACCGATAGCGGAGTTCCTGGATGTATTTCTAGAGGAGTTGCAAGGTTTGCTGCCCGACAAAGATGTTGAATTCTTTATAGACTTGATACTAGGAGCGGAGCCTATTTCGCAACATATATATAGAGTCAACAACAAAGAGCTGGTAGAACTGAAGAAGCAAGTTGAGGATCTGCAAGACAAAGGTTTTATTAGATCCAGTTCATCGCCATGGGAAGCACCGGTATTATTCGTGGACGGCACGGTACGCATGTATATCGACTATAGAGCTCTGAATAACCTCACTATCAAGAACAAATACCCGCTGCCGAGGATAGATGATCTTTTCAATCAGTTGAGTGGAGCAAAGGTGTTTTCAAAGATAGACTTGAGGTCAGGCTATCACCAAGTGAAGGTGAAGAGAGAAGACATACCGAAGACATCTTTTTAGACCAGATATAGCCAATTTGAATTCACAGTAATGCCGTTTGGTTTAACCAATCTACCAGCAGTATTCATGAACTTGATGAACAAGGTATTCCACCAGTACCTTGACAAGTTCATAGTTGTGTTTATTGACGACATTCTAATATATTCAAAGACCCCAGAAGAGCATGAAGAGCACCTGAGGATGGTCTTAGAGACTCTCAGGAGAGAGAAGTTGTACGGGAAGCTTTCAAAGTATGAGTTCTTCCTTGACAAGGTTGAATTTCTTGGACATATGGTGACGGATAATGGAATTTCAGTTAACCCAAAGAAGATCGAAGCAGTGGAGACATGGGCTACCCCCAGTTCAGTAGCTGAGATCAGGAGATTTCTTGAACTAGCAGGGTACTACAGAAGATTTATACAAGACTTCTCCAAGATTGCAGAACCAATGACTAGGCTGACCAAGAAAGATGTAGAATTTGTCTGGACAGAAGAATGTCAAGCCGCATTTGATAAGCTAAAGAAGAGATTGACGACAACACCAGTCTTGACATTGCCATCAGGGACAGGTGGATTCACTATCTACAATGATGCTTCAGGAAAAGGTTTGGGATACGTTCTTCAACAACACGGGAAAGTAATTGCCTATGCTTCAAGACAATTACGCCCTCATGAAAAGAACTACCCCACTCACGATTTGGAGTTAGTAGCAGTTATCTTCGCTCTAAAGCTGTGGAAACACTATCTGTACGGAGAGCGTGTGAAGATCTTCATAGACCACAAGAGCTTGAAGTACGTATTTACACAGAAGGAGCTGAACATGAGGCATAGAAGATGGTTGGAGTTGATAAAAGACTTTGATATCTTATTACAGTACAATCCAGGAAAGGCCAACGTAGTCGCCGATACCTTGAGCAGGTATCCGATGGCTATGTTCTTGACTTCAGATAGGCATTTATTAGCTGATCTTGAGAGCTTGGGAATTGAAGTACTAGTTCCAGGAGTTGAGATTCAGATGTAGGGATTGCAGATACAATCAGAGCTGATGGACAGAATTAGAGCTGCTCAGTATGATGATGAGACTCTAAGGAATATTAGAGCACAAGTTCGGACAGGATTGACAAACGACTTCACTATTGCGGATGCTGGATCTTTATGGCATGGCACGAGGATGTGTGTGCCAAGTGGAGAGCTATACGAAGAAGTTTTATAAGAGGCATACCGCTCTCAGTACTCGATGCATCCCGGAGCCAACAAGATGTATCGAGATTTGAGGGAGCATGTATGGTGGTATGGTATGAAGCGCGAGGTAGCACGCTTTGTATCCCGATATTTAGTGTGCCCGCAGGTAAAAACAGATCGACAGAGGCCAGGAGGATTGCTTCAACCTTTACCTATTCCAGAATGGAAGTGGGAGCACGTGACTATGGACTTCGTTTTAGGACTTTCTCGTTATCTAGGAGGAAAGGACGCAATTTGGGTCATCGTAGATAGGTTGACCAAATCAGCCCACTTTTTACCATTCAAAGTAGGTACTTGGACAGAGAAGTTAGCAGAGATGTACGTATAGCAGATTATCAGATTACATGGAGTTCCTGTAAGTATTGTCTCAGATTGGGATAGTCGTTTTACTTTCCATTTCTGGAGGAGTCTGCAGGCCAGCTTGGGCACTCAGCTCAAGTTCAGTACCGCGTATCACCCCCAGACAGACGGGCAGTCTGAAAGGACTATTCAGAACCTTGAAGATATGTTACGCACTTGCGTTTTGGATCTCGGAGGTTCTTGGGAGGATTATCTACACCTAGTAGAGTTTGCTTACAACAACAGCTACCTGGCCTGCATTGAGATGTCACCATTCGAGGCTTTATATAGACGAAGGTGTCGTACACCGTTATCTTGGGATGATGTTGGAGAGAGATCTTTGTTAGGACCAGAAATGGTCATGGATGCAGCAGAGAAGGTAAAACTTATCAGAGACAGACTGCGAGTGACGCAGGACATACAACGATATTGGGCCGATAGCCACCGTAGACCCCTAGAGTTTCAGGTATGAGTTTTGTTATTCTTTTTGGTTTGTGGTTGTTGTTTAGATTGGATGTTAAGATTGTTTGTTCTAGGTTGGCGATTTGGTGTTCCTACGAATTTCTCTGACACGGGGCACGATTCGTTTTGGTAGAGGCGGAAAGCTTAGTCCACGATACATCGGGCCTTTCAGTATTCTTGCAAGGGTCAATTGTAACCTCCGTATCCTGAAATTCTAACTTAAATATTGTTATTAGGTTAATTTAGGGCTATTGGGATTTTTCCATAATTTTTAGTTAATTAAAAACTAGTAACCCTAATTTTTTAGGACTTTCAAAATTTTATTTTAGGTTCAAACTTAATTAAAAATATCCTAAACTTTTAATTTAGGTTCTAAATAATAAAATATATTTTCTAGAATTTTTGGGAATTTTCTGATTATTTTTAGCATTTATTTTGAGTTAATTATGAAAAACTGAATTAAAAACTATTTTCTGAAAAAGAAAACCCAAAAAGTAATTATTTCTGCCCAGTCAGCAATCGGGGCCCACCTATCAGCCTCCCGCAGCCAACAGGGCGGGGCCCGCCTGTCAGTGACCGTGGGGTGGGTGTGGGTGCGGCGAGCCGACCGCGAGCCGAGCTAAGCCGAGCCGCGTCCTAGTCTGAGTCAGACTGAGCTGAGCCGAGCCGCATCAAACGCTGACCGTTCAATCTGAGCGAGCAGCATTGGATGGCTGCCACATGGCGCTCTCCGAGCCGCGACTGCTCTCTCTCTCCTCTATATATATAATAGTTTAAGTTATTCATTTCTAGGGTTTTCCTTGAGCCGAATTTTAGAGAATTGCCATCTAGGGTTCCTTCATCTTCCAGAAGCCATTGCGCATAGCTCCAGACTCCAAACGAGGCCCAGTTTCTTGCGTTAGAACAATATTGAGGTTAGCTTTCAGATTATATAAATTGTTTTATGAAATTATGAGTATTAAATTCTGGAAAATTCGTAGAGCACAGAATGTCTGAAAATAGACATGTTTTGATATTTTTGCGATTTCGGGAGAACCTGGAATCAGAATTATGAACCATTTAAAGTTTTAGAAAGCTAATGTTGAGATCATTGACATATGTTTTTTCCAGAATTTAATTCGTAATATTTGTATACTGTTAATTCTGTAGAACTTCTAGGTTAGAATTTAACCATCGGTGCACAATACAAAATTTGTATGTGCCATAATTCCCAAACGAATTTGAATTCGGATGAGCTATGAATTCTAGCATGTTTTTGATGCTGAAATCTACAGGAAATCATACATGAAAGTCGAGTTTGTGTCGGTTGACTTTTTGGTCAACGGATCGCCTCGATTTGCGTGCCCTGAGTCTCTAGTTGATAAAATTTAGTTCCTTTGGACAAAATTTAGGAATTAACCTAAAAATCAGAATAATAAGATTAAAATAGGATTTTAGAGTAATTATTCCAGAATTAAATAAATTAAAATAAATTATCTTTTGATATGGTAAGTTTGTAATACATAGGCTATTTGGACTGTGACTTGGACTCTGATTCATACCAGCTAAGGACCCCAGGCGAGTACATTCTCTGACAGTTTCTATTATGTTGATTATCTTTATAACTCTTGTTATATAGCGTACATGACTCTGACACTATTGTTTACACGAGTTGGCATCATTGAGACCTGTCACGAGGAGTCGTGATTGGAATCCATCGTGCTAGCTAGGGATAAATGGGGAAATATTAGTAGCTTATATGATCATACCAAACTTTACATGCATCATAGCTTACCCACACCTTGTAACACCCCGTTCCGCTCAAGCGGACTGCCGTCTCAAACGGCAGTAGTGTAGCTGTCCCGACCCGCTTTGCCTCGAACGAGAAGCAAAGGATATCCAGACTTGTCCCTACAGGAATCCGGCTTGGACTTTCAGAGGCTCGCTCAGACGTATCGCTCTACCGAGGCAAATCATCGCTAAGGTGGGTGGCTACGGTGAACTTGTCTTTGCTTAGCCAGCACACATAAAATCTGGAATATTCATGCTAGTCGCTAGGGAATCACCCCCTACATGCTAATAAATCCAACGCACCTAGCTAAGGGAATAATCCCAACTTGTATTGCTTATGCCAGAACATGGAAAATGAAATACTGCTTTTATGTACATATGTTCAGACCCTCGCATGCTGCCCTAGAACGTGTTACTCGGGAAAGTCCCTAACGATCTCGCTTCTCGGCTTACCTTCGGGCCCGAGCCAACGTAAATATTATATTTTTACAATGCATGCTTGTCTACTTGAATGTTACCTTATTTTCATCCAAACCCCCGGAAGACTACTAAGTAGTCGTTCCGTGCCTGATTGATCTTGGCAAGTTATTCACTGTACAGAAAACAAGATCCAAGTATCTCGTGTACTCGTGTACTCGTGTTCCAGTGCACTCGTGTTCTCGTGTTCTTGTGCACTTGTGTTCTCGTGTTCTCGTGTATCTTGTGATAATTGAAAGACCCAAAAGAAAGTGCATGTCGCGGACAACTCGGAAACGAGGTATAGTTCTACGGACGGTCACCGGGGCACTGGGGCCGATCTGATCCGGATAGAACTTCAAGTGTGGTCCCTCGTGTTCGGGCGAGTGGTTTGTAGCACCTCGTGTACTTTTATTGCATTCCACTTTCCCGGGACCACATCACGTGTGTAGTCCATCGTGTGCAGACAAGATGGTTTGTAGCACATCGTGTACTTTGTTGCATTCCATCTTGGCCTTGGACTACTTCATGTACAATCCATCGTGTATGGGCGAGATGGTTCGTAGCGCATCGTGTGCTCTCGTTGCGTTCCACTCTCGTATGGGATTAGTCCTTTATGGCTTTGTCAGCGACTCATGTTCATATAGATAAGTCATCCTCGCTTAGCGGCTATCCGCGTGCGAGTCATTGCATCGCACCAAAGAACAACTGAGCACACCGAATACTGTCCCGTTCAACGACCATCGTGTTTGCATATGCTATGCCCCTGAAAGTTTATACTTGCCGTGCTTGAGTTAACAATGTTTGCCTTGGACAGGGAAGGAGATGGTAAGTTTGTAAGTCTCACCGTGTTTCCTCTAACATCGCACGGCGCACTGCCCGACACGTTAGGCTATTCAATATTTGCATGAAACTGATCCTAAGGCAACTAGAAAGACAACTTAATAGTTGTGCACGGAACCTGTATTACGTGTTTGGATTTGTCGAGCGGGCGAGTAGCTTCCCCACCAGTGCATTCAATGTACTGATAATCCACCAGTTTGTATGCAGGGTGCGGGAGAACCTCGTTCGGTGTGGATGCCTCCAACGTGCGTGCTAAGGCCAGGAGTTTCCTCTGAAGCCTTGCAATGGTGCATCCGGAACTGAAGCACATATACAAGACATAATATTGGAGCATCGCCTGACCATCGCCTGTATATTCATTCCACAGTTGTAGCCACTTGGCACGCTTTTACTGTATCAGAGAGAGAGGCTTGAGCGACTTGTAATCTCGGCTATACGCCGCCTGTAACACATGTTTATATCAATAAAAGAGTTGCTTTACTTCAAACTTGTGTTTCAATGCTTCCGCTATATTGTCGACTCAGTGAACCTGTTACCAAATCGCTATGCGTTCATGACTCCGCTGTACTCGGACAATTTGTGCAACTTTGTGGCTTAGAACTCTTACCGCCAGCCAATGAACCATGGCCTTGCACGGGCGTGGCTCACGCTCGTGCGGCATCACGCCCGGATGGGTTAAGCGATCGTTCCGCGGGAGCGCTGGCGAGGGTGATTCCCGCCTAGCGGGAACGGCCGAATTGCCTACGGGAGATTGGGGCATGACATATTGGTATCAGAGCCTGGCTTCTACGCCTTTGGCCTTCAATTCGATATCTCTGTTTCGAAAGCTCGTTCGTGGGTTATGTGCACGCTCTCTCTCAATGCCTCGATGGGATGTTCCTACAACAAGTCTAAATACTTTCAAAATGCATTTTGAATGATATGCTTGCTTGTCTGGTTGTATGCTGCGAGTGGCCTTTGTGCCAACCTGTGCGAACCTTTGAGAGTATCGCTAGTAGCTTGTCCGATTTCACTAACTCTAAGTTTGGTTGAATGCATCTACAAGGGACGCCTTGAACTAGTGCACCATCCAAGACTTAAGAAAAGGTGAACTCGAGTGCTAAGACTTCGCTATCACTAAGCTGGTTGACGTGTTCACGCTAGAGGGTACCTTCGAAAGTGCGCACGATCCAGTCTAAGCGATATGCTAATTTCGAAGCTTGTGCAAGTGAATATCCAAATGAACAAGTGCAACAACTTGTCTAGGATCGCCTCAGCCCTAGATCACTGTTTGTCCTTAGTAAGTCTCGAGGACGAGACTTTTTTTAAGTTGGGTAGGATGTAACACCCCGTTTCGCTCAAGCGGACTGCCGTCTCAAACGGCAGTAGTGTAGCTGTCCCGACCCGCTTTGCCTCGAACGAGAAGCAAAGGATATCCAGACTTGTCCCTACAGGAATTCGACTTGGACTTTCAGAGGCTTGCTCAGACGTATCGCTCTATCGAGGCGAATCATCGCTAAGGTGGGTGGCTACGGTGAACTTGTCTTTGCTTAGCCAGCACACATAAAATCTGGAATATTCATGCTAGTCGCTAGGGAATCACCCCCTGCATGCTAATAAATCCAACGCACCTAGCTAAGGGAATAATCCCAACTTGTATTGCTTATGCCAGAACATGGAAAATGAAACACTGCTTTTATGTACATATGTTCAGACCCTCGCATGCTGCCCTAGAACGTGTTACTCGGGAAACTCCCTAACGATCTTGCTTCTCGGCTTACCTTCGGGCCCGAGCCAACATAAATATTGTATTTATACAATGCATGCTTGTTTGCTTGAATGTTACCTTATTTTCATCCAAACCCCCGGAAGACTACTAAGTAGTCGTTCCGTGCCTGATTGATCTTGGCAAGTTATTCACTGTACAGAAAATAAGATCTAAGTATCTCGTGTACTCGTGTTCCAGTGCACTCATGTTCTCATGTTCTTGTGCACTCGTATTCTCGTGTTCTCGTGTATCTCGTGATAATTGAAAGACCCAAAAGAAAGTGCATGTCGCGGACAACTCAAAAATGAGGTATAGTTCTACGGACGGTCACCGGGGCACTGGGGCCGATCCGATCCGGATAGAACTTCAAGTGTGGTCCCTCGTGTTCGGGCGAGTGGTTTGTAGCACCTCGTGTACTTTCATTGCATTCCACTTTCTCGGGACCACATCACGTGTGTAGTCCATCGTGTGCGGACAAGATGGTTTGTAGCGCATCGTGTACTTTATTGCATTCCATCTTGGCCTTGGACTACTTCATGTACAATCCATCGTGTACAGGCGAGATGGTTTGTAGCGCATCGTGTTCTCTCGTTGCATTCCACTCTCGTCTGGGATTAGTCCTTTATGGCTTTGCCAGCGACTCATGTTCATATAGATAAGTCATCCTCGCTTAGCGGCTATCCGCGTGCGAGTCATTGCATCGCACCAAAGAACAACTGAGCACACCGAATACTGTCCCGTTCAACGACCCTCGTGTTTGCATATGCTATGCCCCTGAAAGTTTATACTTGCCGTGCTTGAATTAACAATGTTTGCCTTGGACAGGGAAGGAGATGGTAAGTTGGTAAGTCTCGCCGTGTTTCCTCTAACATCGCACGGCGCACTGCCCGACACGTTAGGCTATTCAATATTTGCATGAAACTGATCCTAAGGCAACTAGAAAGACAACTTAATAGTTGTGCACGGAACCTGTATTACGTGTTTGGATTTGTCGAGCGGGCGAGTAGCTTCCCCACCAGTGCATTCAATGTACTGATAATCCACCAGTTTGTATGCAGGGTACGAGAGAACCTCGTTCGGTGCGGATGCCTCCAACGTGCGTACTAAGGCCAGGAGTTTCCTCTGAAGCCTTGCAACGGTGCGTCCGGAACTGAAGCACATATACAAGACATAATGTTGGAGCGTCGCCTGACCATCGCCTGTACATTCATTCCACAGTTGTAGCTACTTGGCACGCTTTTACTGTATCAGAAAGAGAGGCTTGAGCGACTTGTAATCTCGGCTATACGCCGCCTGTAACACATGTTTATATCAATAAAAGAGTTGCTTTACTTCAAACTTGTGTTTCAATGCTTCCGCTATATTGTCGACTCAGTGAACCTGTTACCAAATCGCTATGCGTTCATGACTCCGCTGCACTCGGACAATCTGTGCGACTCTGTGGCTTAGAACTCTTATCGCCAGCCAATGAACCATGGCCTTGCACGGGCGTGGCTCACGCTCATGCGACATCATGCCCGGATGGGTTAAGCGATCGTTCCGTGGGAGCGCTGGCGAGGGTGATTCCCGCCTAGCGGGAACGGCCGAATTGCCTGCGGGATATGGTTAGCCTGACCTGTTAGGGATGATCGCTAATCAATGTAATGAGTCATATAGTCCCAAGTCGATCACATGATATGCTGATGTTTTACACACTTAGTTAGATGTTCTTGACATGCATCTCTAGTATATTGATCTTGTATCTCTACATGTTCTAGTTATTATTCTTGTACACACTTATATACCAGTTCATTATTCTTACGTGTACTTGTATTTCTATTTCATTGCCAGATGTATATTGATGATGATGTCCTATTATTTCTTTATTCCAGCATCCCCTTATTCCAGTATTTCTTTTTTGCTAGTTATTCATATCTGTCTTGTATTTTTTTACACTATGTTATAGTTTTTGTCAATATATGTGGAACTGCTGTTAGAGGTGTATTTCGTTCCAATTTTGACTGGATATTTTTTCCAGACTGTGACATAGTATCACGCCCCGATAGGCATTGAGAGAGAGCATGCACATAACCCACGAACGAGCTTTCGAAACTGAGATATCGAATCGAAGTCCAAAGGCGTAGAAGCCAGGCTCTGATACCAACAATAAGTCTAAATACTTTCAAAATGCGTTTTGATTGATATGCTTGCTTGTATGTTGTTGTGCTGCGAGTGGCCTTTGTGCCAACCTGTGTGAACCCTTGAGAGTATCGCTAGTAGCTTGTCCGATTTTACTAACTCTAAGTTTGGTTGAATGCATCTATTCGAGGGATGCCTTGAATTAGTGCACCATCCAAGACTTAGAAAATGTAAAACTCGAGTGCTAAGACTTCGCTATCACTAAGCTGGTTGACGTGCTCACGCTAGAAGTGCACTTCGAAAGTACGCACGATCCAGACTAAGCGATATGCCGATTTCGACGCTTGTGCAAGTAAAAATCCAAATGAACAAGTACAATGACTTGTCTAGGATTGCCTCAGCCATAGATTACTGCTTGTCCTCAGTAAGTCTCAAGGACGAGACTTTTTCTGAGTTAGATAGGATGTAACACCACGTTCTGCTCAAGCGGACTGCCGTCTCAATCGGCAAAGTTCAACTGTCCCGACCCGCTTTGCCTCAATCGAGAAGCAAAGGATATCCAGACCTGTCCCTTAATGATTTCAACTCTCGGCTTATCTTCGGGTCCGAGCAAACGTGTCTGTTTATGTTACTTAGAAACGCATGCTTGCCTGCTTACGAATGTTTAACGTTAATATATTGTGCATGCATTCTTGTTAGCCAGGAGACTATCAAATAGTTCTTCTATGCAATTGAACCTGCACATATCGCTCTGATACTAATATATCACGCCCCGATCTCCGCAGGCAATCGGCCGTTCCCTCTAGGCGGGAATCACCCTCGCCAGCGTTCCCGCGGAACGATCGCTTTGACCCATCCGGGCGTGATGCCGCACGAGCGTGATCCACGCCCGTGCAAGGCCGTGGTTCATTGGCTGGCGGTAAGAATTCTAAGCCACAGAGTCGCACAGATTGTCCGAGTACAGCGGAGTCATGAACGCATAGGCGATCAATAACAAGTTTACTGAGTCGACAATATAGCGGAAGCATTGAAACACAAGTTGAAGTAAAGCAACATCTTTATTGATATGAACAAGTGTTACAGGCGGCGTATAGCCGAGATTACAAGTCGCTCAAGCCTCTCTCTCTGAAACAGTAAAAGCGTGCCAAGTGGCTACAATTGTGGAATGATTGTATAGGCGACGCTCCAACATTATGTCTTGTATATGTGCTTTAGTTCCGGATGCACCGTTGCTTCGGAGTGATCTTCATGCCTAAGCACGCACGTTAGAGGCATCCGCACCGAACGAGGTTCTCCCGCACCCTGCATACAAACTGGTGGATTATCAGTACATTGAATGCACTGGTGGGGAAGCTACTCGCCCGCTCGATAAATCCAAACACATAATATAAGTTCCATACACCAACTATTAAGTTATCTTTCTAGTTGCCTTAGGATCAGTTTCATGCAAATATTGAATAGCCTAACTCGTGTGACAGTGCGCCGTACGACATGAGAGGGAACACGGCGAGACTTACCATATGGCCTTCCCTGTCCAAGGCAAATATTGTTAATTTCAAGCACGGGCATGTATAAATATTCAGGGGCAATAGCATATGCAAACACGTTGGGTCGTTTATATCATGATCGTTCAGGTGTTCAGTTATTTCTTGATGCGATACAGTGACTTGTACGCAGATAGCCGCTAAGCAAGGATGACTTATCTATATGAACATGTGTCGCTGGCATAGCCATAATAGACCGTTTAGTCTCAAGGCAAAGTGACATGCAACGCGGGTGGCGAGCCCCGCTGCATAACACTTGTCGGGTAACATACGACTATACATACGTCCCGTCCGGATCGGATCGGTCCCAGTGCCCCGGTGACCGTCCGCGGAACTCAAACGTTTAATACCTTGTGCACACAAGTTGTCCACGATAATGCAGGTCAGGGTCTATCCTTTATCCATAGCTTGACATGATAATCATGAAACTTAAACTTATTCTGAACGAGGATCGTGTTATGTACTGATGGAATCCCAGCTCGTGGAGCAATATGCTCGTGGAGTAAAATAGTAAGTTGGTAAGTCTCGCCGTGTTCCCTATCATGTCGCACGGCGCACTGCCACACGAGTTAGGCTATTCAATATTTGTATGAAACTGATCCTAAGGCAACTAGAAAGACAACTTAATAGTTGGTGCACGAAACTTATATTACGTGTTTGGATTTGTCGAGCGGGCGAGTAGCTTCCCCACCAGTGCATTCAATATACTAATAATCCACCAGTTTGTATGCAGGGTACGGGAGAACCTTGTTCGGTGCGGATGCCTCCAACGTGCGTGCTTAGGCGTGAAGATCACTCCGAAGCAACGGTACGTCCGGAACTGAAGCACATATACAAGACATAATGTTGGAGCATCGCCTGAACATCGCCTGTACAATCTTTCCACAATTGTAGCCACTTGGCACGCTTTTACTGTTTCAGAGAGAGAGAGAGGCTTGAGCGACTTGTAATCTCGGCTATACGCCACCTGTAACACTTGTTCATATCAATAAAGATGTTGCTTTACTTCAACTTGTGTTTCAATGCTTCTGCTATATTGTCGACTCAGTGAACTTGTTATCGATCGCCTATGCGTTCATGACTCTGCTGCACTCGGATAATCTGTGCGACTCTGTGGCTTAGAACTCTTATCGCCAGCCAATGAACCACGGCCTTGCACGGGAGTGGATCACGCTCGTGCGGCATCACGCCCGGATGGGTCAAAGCGATCGTTCCGCGGGAGCGCTGGCCAGGGTGATTCCCGCCTAACAGGAACGGCCGATTGCCTGCGGGAGATTGGGGCGTGACACATAGAGGACTTGTTTTCAGCATATGTGGAGACTGGATGTTATTGATTGCAGGTTAGACTATTTATTGTGTTTAGACTTGTCTTGTATTTTATTTGTTTTCTTCGATATCTCATCGTGCTCTAGTTTATGTGATTGAGTATATTCTATATTATATTATGATATCTGTGCCTCCATATGGAGTTGAATATTCGTGAGAGAATGATTAGATAGTATTATGACCTAGACAGCGTTCTATCGTCGATGCTGCGGCGTAGGCTGGACGTACCCACGCTCTCGTGCCCCTATACCGGGTACGGTTCGTGACATCGATGCAGTGGCCTATAGACTTGACTTGCTGCCTGCTCTAGATGGAGTGCATAACGTGTTCCACGTGTCGCAGCTGAGAAGGTATGTGGCAGATCCTAGTCACGTACTAGATCACTCGGAGATTGAGGTTGGACCGACACTCAGCTATCCTGAACAACCCGTTAAGATCTTGGATCATAGAGAGAAGGTATTGTGGAACCAGACTATTCCCTTGGTTCGTGTTGCATGGAGATATCACTCTCCAGGAGAGTCAACCTGGGAGAGAGAGGACGAAATGCGCGAGCAGTATCCGTATCTCTTTGAGACTTGATGTATAATTCTTTGTCGATTGTTTGTTCTTGTGCTAGTTTATTTTAATTTCGAGTACGAAATTCTCTTAAGGAAGGTAGACTTGTCACTCCCATATTTGAGATTAGGGATATTTTTGTCTTTTCGTAATTAATGTGTAAATAATTTGCATAATAATTAATTATATTTAAATTGCTGTAATTTTATTTGATTATTGTACTTTACCGTTGCTTCGATAATTAGAGCACTACACTAGCCATTGTCTTCCAACAGATTTCACACCCTTGTCCTAGACATGCCAAACTGTTATTCTGATCTTTGTGTGACTCATAACCATGTCTTGTTGTGCTTCATTTTAGTCGTACAACATTCGTCGCAAATGACTATATTTAATTCTATATAAATTTAACTTGGTATCCTTGTGTGTTCCAATCGAAATTGAAGACACAATCTCGACCTATGTTGAGCAACCCAAATTAGGATAATATTCTATTCCAAGTCTATTTCATTTATGACCCTTGTGTCCCACTTCAAGTCAACCCTTGTACTCCTAATTAAATTTAGAACACCACTTGCATTATTTTTATTATTAAACCATAAATCCAACTTTGTGTAATTTTCCAATTGTTGGGCACCTTGGTGCGCAAATGTATTAAGGTATCCACCCCATTGGACACGACACATAAATAAACCCTATTTTCCCTTCATGTGTATTTTTCTATAATTTTTGGGAGTGTGCAATTGTAACATCAACCTCCTTGAAACCATGGCCTCAAAACCTTGAACCAATGCATCATAGCCATTCATTTTTTTTAATTTGTTTAAATCCTAACCATTGAAATTGTCCATGGCAAGCCCAATCCCAAGGGGGCTTTGACCAAACCTAATTCTAGGTCAACCCAAACTTTATACCTATATAAATAGTAATATTTCTACTTTACTTTTCTTTTTCTTATTCTTAAACCAACCACAGCCGTAACCCCTCCTCCCCTTTACTGTTCGTTCACCCTTCCCGTCCGCTGACCGACCGGAGTCGACACCATCTGCCCCGACAATGAACCCCTTCTTCCCGTCGGATCCCGCTGCGATCAACCGTCGACGCCACCTCGACTTACACCGCCTCCAACCCGCTGCACGATGCTGCACCAAAAGCCCGCGATCATCCCCGCTGTACATGTTGCCCGGACTCGCCTCCACGATACCGAAGCAGCCCTGCTTCGCCTCGACTCAGCCCCGGGAGTTCGACGACCCCGATCGCTGTACTCGACCGGCCACAACTCGCCTGCACACGACCAGAGCACGACGGACTGACCGCTGAACCGAAGATCGCCTGTTCGACGTCCGTCGACTATCGCTGAACCCGAGTCGCTGTCCACCAGGAACTCGCCGGAGAAGCCTCGACTGACCCGCTCGACTGAAAGACTTTGACTCTGTGACGACCTCGACGCACACGACTCATCCCACGTACCCAGGTTTGAGCCCTTCACGTACGTGTACGCGCATGCGCATACGCATATTCTTCATTGTATACATGAGTATTATAGTTGGTATTGGTATGTGTATTGGTATATTGGTGTGTTGTATGTACATATTATATATTTATATGTATATGAACCTAATTGGTATATATATGTAGGGTATATGTACTAGTATATATTCAAATATATTTTGGGTATATAAGTATATATACATATATAATATTAATTCCATTTAAAGTATATATATATATACATATATGTATTATAATTGTAACCAATGGATATTATGTATATGTTAGTTCATAGTATATACTATGTATTATATGTACTAGATGACTAGAATGTGACCACGGATACCCTGTAGTTACATTGACCTGTGACAACGTAGCATGATAGCAGACTACTATATGTACACCGACGTACTGGCAAGACCGTATCATTGACTGTCTGTTATGCACAGCAACTACAGACGTGACACCCTAGAATAGCCTCTGAGTTATTGTGTGGATTGTGTGTTAGTGTAATATCCGATGCAGAATTGTATTATATGATATGTCTATAGGACTGTTGGATCACTCAGACGATATTTTGGAACTAGGACATTGGTATTGGCAGCTAAGGACCACAAGCGAGTACATTCTCTGACAGTTTCTATTATATTGATTACCTCTATAACTCTTGTTGTATAGCGTACATGACTCTGATACTGTTGTTTACACAAGTTGGCATTATCGAGACCTATCACGAGGAGTCGTGATTGGAATCTATCGTGCTAGCTGAGAAAAATAGGAAAATATTAGTAGCTTATGTGATCATACCCAACTTTACATGCATCATAGCTCACCCACACCTCACGTCGGTGCAGTCTGACCATTACATGCCTCATAGCCTGTTATGTGTGACTAGCCTGACTATTGCTCGTATCATAGCTATCCGGATGGTTAGCCTGACCTTACATGAATCATAGCTTGTCATACATAGCAAGCCAGATCAGTCCTAAGCCAATCACATGATATGCTGATGTTTCACACACTTAGTTAGATGTTCTTGACATATATCTCTAGTGTATTGATATAGCATTCCTTATGTCCTAGTCATGATTCTAGCATTCACATATATAACAGTTCATTGTTCTAGCGTGTACTTGTATTTCTATTTCATTGCTAGTTGTATATTGATGATGACATATGCTCCAGTACTCCAGTATTCTATTTATTCCATTTATTTCCAGTACTTCATTATTCCAGTATTTCTTATTTCCAGTTTCATATCTGTCTTGTATTTCTTTACACTGTGCTATAGATTTTGTCAATATATGTGGAACTGTTGTTAGTGCTTGTACTTCGTTCCAATCCTGACTGGATATTTTTTCCAGAGGATCTTGAGAATTTCTGTACCACACACTATGGACCGGGTATAGATGCAGATTACACACCAGAGATCTTAGAGGAGACTATTCCTTTAGAGGAGACACTGCCTGCAGCTATCTTGATAGTATTTATCTTATGCATATGAGACTTATCGAGGTTTATTTGAGTTTATGTTTAGACTTATGTTAAGTTTAATTTGAGACTTGTGAAGACTTTATGTTGGACAGCTAGACTGTGGATTATCTTATTTTGAAACATGGCGTTTAACTTTGTCATTCTTCTTATCTTTTATCGTGCCTTACTCTTATAGATATTGTGATTGAATTTACATTATGAGATATTGTGAGATGTATATTGTCCTCCTATGGATATTGATATCATTGACAGGTATTTAGTTATATAGTATTATTGTGACCCAGACAGCGTTCTACCGTCGATGCTGCGGCGTATGCTGGATGTCCCCACGTACTCGTACCCCTATACCGGGTGCGGGTCATGACAATGTTGCTAATATATTATTCTATCCATTAATATGTTGGACATGGCTCCCTTTCTACATGGAGGAAATCAAGATTTGGTTACTAGTAGTGGTGAGCATTCGGTCTTTTTGGTTCAACCAAACCAAAATTCTTTGGAACTGAGCAAAAAGTGTAAACTCTTTTTTCTGTCTCAGTATTTTTATGGATACTTATGTGTACATATTATAATTTTTTTATTAATTATTACATGTTTATGTTCTAATATTCATGTTTTCCTGCTTTTGGAAAGTATGAACATGTTCTTGACTAGTCTTGTTTTCATGAGTTATGTAGTTAAGTAAAATAATCAAATTAATGACTTATGCAACATAGTAAATTTTTGTGGCTTTCTTGATATAATGAACTCACTATAGGACTACCTTATACCGGTATAGATCCCTAGTACATTGGCTATACTAGGACCAGCTCGTAGAGTTAGATATCATAACACAATATTGTAGGAATTACTATTGAAAAATATTGTGTAGAATGACTTAAATCTTGACCAATAGCTCCCAATTAGCATATACTAAATTATAAAAAATCTAAGAATTTTTTCTCTGTCATTTGATATTTATCTAGGGCTTAAAGACATTTAATTAATTAAGAAAACAAGACTTAAGGAATTATATTTGAAAACTATATCTTATAATGACTTAAAAACTTTGACAATTAGTGTCTTGATAGGAACTAATAAATTTGTAGTTATAGGTGTTTTTCTAAAGATGTTTGATATTTTTCCATAGATAAAACCATTTTTAGAATTAAATAAATTATTAAAATCAAAATTATATTTTAAACCTACTTTTCCAAAAATTCAACCCAACCCATTCATTAAAAATCAAAACTTTGACAAATAGGGTCCTGATAGGCTTTAATAAATCTGCACTGTAAGATCACTTGGGAGATGTTCAAGACGGCCTTCATTGAACAGTATATTCCCAAGGCGGTGCGATAGCAAGAAGAGGATGAGTTTAACAACCTTGTCCAAGAAAGTATGTCGGTTGATGACTACGATTCGGCATTCGCTCGACTTGTTAAATTTGCCAAAAATTGCTTAGCGGACTAGAAGGCATGGTGCTATCGCTTCCAGAAGGGCCTAAATGACGACCCCTATAGGGATGTCATAAATCAGAAGTGCCAAACCTACCGGGAGTGCTACGAAGCCACTCTATATAGCGAACGAATCTTTGGACATAATCCTCAGAAGGCGGGACAGATTATTTGTAATACTTTCAACAAGCGTCCTCATGACGTGGGTGGGTCTATAGTGCCAAAGCATCCACACACGTCTGAACACCATGGTCCCCATCCGGGAATGTAATGCCATAGGTGCGGCAAAGGCGGACATCGAGCATCTGAATGTCGAGTCATGGGATGCTTCAAATGTGATCGCCTGGACCACAAGTCATTTGACTGCCGAGACGGAAGGGCGAACCCCAGAAACCAGTTGAACCAGAACATGGGACCTCTAGCATATGGCACCAATACTGTACCAGTAAACCCGCAACGCCAGGGTGCCTAAGGCTGAGTCTATGCATTGACTTGGGATGAGGCATCCGCCTCCGATACGGTTGTGACAGGAACATTACTTTTCAGAGAATTGCCTGTTAAAGTGTTATTTGATTCAGGTGCTACGCATAGTTTCATATATGCTGATTTTATTGTGGAGAATAAATTAGCTTCAACACCCTTAAATATGAACTTGTGCGTGAGTACCCTTTGGGAGGTGACATGCCCGCTAATGTGATCTGTATGGACGACTATATCTGTATCGGAGGGAGGAAGCTTTCCTTAGATGTCATTATTTTAGACATTAAGGAATATGATATTATTCATGATATTATTCTCGGGATGTACTGGTTGGGTTTTTGCCATACGATGATTGAGTGCGCGGAGAAGTGAGTCATATTTTACCTACTTGGTTAGGCAAAGTTCTACTATTCGTACAGCGCACCGAAGACGGCGATGGTGATATCAGCAATTATGGCAAGGCGCATGTTGTATTCGAGCTGTGAAGGGTACTTAGCCTCTGTTCCAGACACCCGACAGGAAGGTGCAGATACTGCTCAAGCTGATATCGTAGCAGAATTCTTCGACGTGTTCCCGGATGAGATGCCCGAAATACCTCTGGATCGAGAGATCGAATTCGCCATCGATTCCTTTTCGGATACGCTGACGATATCGAAGGCACCCTACCGAATGGTGTCACGACCCGCACCCAGATATTTGGGCATGAGTACGTGGTTATGCCCAGCCTACGCCACATAATCGGCAGTAGAACGTTATCTGGGTCATTTCTAACTATCTAACATCTCAACAATATAATATGGTACCTATCAATTATCTCAACTCCAAACGGAGGAGCAATATGGTATCTCACAAGTATAACTAAACTCAATCATAAAACAAACTAAGAAAGAATAATGCATGAATGGAATAACAAAGGAAAGAACAAGATACGATCCATGATCTGAAATAACATACAAGATGTGAATCCACCAAAAGAATAGTCTAATACAATCCAATACAAATAATCTAGACCTCCTCGGGCTCTACAACTAAGTCCTCATAGTCAATAGGAGTATCCTCTAAAGGTACGCCATTCTGTGGCCCGTAGAATGTGGGACACTGCTCTATAAGCCAGTTATCTGGAAAAATATATCCAGTCAGGATTGGAGTAAAGTACATATCTCTGAAAGAAGTTTCAATAGCATAACCGAGCATATAAACAGATATAGAAATAAAATACAAGATCACTAAATATATGAATGAATGAACAATAGATATACAGGTAATATACAAGAATATAGATCAACAATATGAATACCACAATATGATGAATAACTGTAATCTAAACTAAACTAATGTGCCTCAGAATACAAGTTCATTATGTGATCGGGTTGGGTGAACATGATCAGGTAAGACGATTATAAGTGAGGTATGTTACCAGAATGTAAACGATGTAACAATGGCTTTCATCACATAATCAACTCCTACTCTCCCATCCCCAACTAATACTGATGGATTCAATTACGACATGCTACGAATACGAAATATAACCACTAAACACGAGCAGTGGGTATACACAAAAAAGTACACTGAACACGAGCAGTATATGAACACGAAATATAATCAATATCCAATATACAAGATGAGATACAATGTACATGAGTACCCGCTGAACACGATAGGGGATAACATCGCATGACGGGATCCTTATAGCACAAGTCCGTGAAATCACTGTGTCGGGATCAATGTATACAATTTTAGGACATGCATATATACAATATTATGAATTGAAAACTATCAGAGAAATATACACTCGATATCCTGAGCAAGGTGTGTCTCTCGATGCCCAAGCCGGTGTCTCATAACCTATATATGGTATATTGCATCAATACAATGTTTAAGAATGAAAATAAGTTAAGTTGATACAATTCTAGGTCGATACACCATTTCTAAGTCAAACCAATAAAATCTAGGTTACAAGAGTCTAATGCTAAGTCACTAAGTCGATACACTATGAAGCTATGCTATATTAACGAAACTAAGATACAACAAGGCACTCAAAGAGCCGTATCCCAAGATATGCAAGTTTCTAATATGAAAATAATGTTATATATATATATTCAAGTCAAACATTATAATATTATATCAAAACAATTTAAATACGATACCTTGGCCTTGCACCAATGTGTATCGCACCTATCCCGATACTCAGACTCAATACCTTGGGTATCGGCCCAATACCTTGGTGATACCTTGGTATCCCAAGGCAACTCAACACTAACATCACTAATACATATATATAATCCCTCTAATACTAGCTATATAACTAACACTATAATATCCAACTACTATATACAAATATATATATATATATATATATATATATATATATATATATATATATATATATATATAAGTAGCTAACTAGCTAACTCAACATAAATATATCTACTCTAACATATATGTAGATACTAACTGTTACAATCTAACTACTAAACTACTATTTCTAACTAGTACACTAAACTAACTCATCTAATACTTATTAACCAATATTACAACTAGTACACATAGTTATATATATACTAACTATACTAAAAACTACTAACCAAACCCCTGATACCAGTTACCTTGATCTGAGAACTGATAAACTGATACAGCACAGTGCCACTGCTACCTCTCTTGCCACTTCCCGGGTTGCTGCTATTGCTATCTTCCTCCATGCCCGATTGAGCATGCTGATCTGGTGGCTGTACAGTACAAAACTGTAATTGCACGAGTTTTTTCTTGCAGTGCCCGCTGTGCACAACAGTACTGATGCTCCCTTGTACGTCAGTTGCTGAACTGCTCAATGTCTTGGAGCTGCAGCTGCTGATTCCCCTCTCTATTTGCTGAACTGCTCGATACATCTCAGAGCACACTATCTCTGCTGTGCAGGTATAATTGCTGCAGCTCCCCGACACTTGTGGTTGCAGTGGCTGTTAGCCACCTGCTGTGTTGCTGTTTGAAGACTGCACTGTTGTCTCTTAATACGGTGGTTAAAACTGCTCGGCTTTGCTGCAGTGAGGAACTGCCATGTAGTGGCTTCCTGCTGCAGTAGCTCATAGTTGCTTGTGCAGGGAATGCACTGCTGTACTGTGCATTTGGTCTTCAGCAGAACTGCTATTCTTCACTAAGTTGCCACTGTGCTGTGAGGTTGATATAATTCTCCTCAGCCCGTGCCTTCACTAATACTGTGGCTGCTGTTCCCTCACACTCAAGCACACACACACACACACACACACACACACACACACACACACACACACACACACACACACACACACACACACACACACACACATGCAACCACACACCACACTCATATGTATAACAATACATATACATCTATATACCTCACTCTATATACATAAACACATATAGATATACATTTATATATATATATATATACATATACACACACACACACACATACATAGACACACATATTGACACACACATAACAAATCAAACACAAAATACTCTAATATACACTATATAATACATAGATAACATATATATATAAATACATATGCACGTATAGGAAAACGAACAAAATATTAAATACGTGGAGTACACCGCACCCGTATCACACTTTCTCTATAATACGCTTGTGATACGGCTCCAATACACAGCCAAACGCATTCCGGAGGACACGAACAAATCTAAAACACTAATTATGAGCAATACCTATAGTAATTAGATTATATATGTGTCTGTGTCATATGTGATATGCACAAGGCCCCGTGTCGGAGGAAAACTCCCAAAATTAACCTGTTTCGTTAAATTAACGAGATACGACCAACATATATCCAATTGTGGATACGATACTAGTCACAAACAAGCAATCAAGTGTCAATTAGATCTATTAGACCCAATGACAAGCACTACATGTGCCAATCCCAGAATTCTCCCAAAAATGGCACCAAAATGGACATAACTTCCATCGTAGGTCTCCGATGAACCAAAAACCACTTTCTATGAGTAGCCTATATATGTGGGTTAGTTTCTCATGGTTAAATCTCAGATCTAGAGTCTATTAGAAGAGAAAAAACTAAAATGTACCTATTGGGAGATGGATTCCCAATAAAAAGTCTCCAATTGCCATGTAGCTCCTCTCCTTGTAGATCTTGGCCTCCTCCTCCTTACTCCTTGCTTCCTGCTTGTAGATTCTTAGTGTAATAACCTCAATGATGAATTAGGGAAGAGATTGATAAAGAATTGGTAGAGAATTGATGAGGGAATGGAGGGAATTTGGAAGAGAGAAAATTATAGATCTAGAATTTGGGATAAAATAAAATGAGAGCACTCTCTCTCCTCTCTCAATAGGCCGTCCATGTAATCCCCTCCTCAAGCAATATACAATATCATAAATATCCCTTGGGGCCTCTCATGAAGAAATTAATTAGAGAGGAAAGGTTCTAGTCTAATAGTTTCACTAATTAATCAAGCCTCATAATCCATGGGCCTAAATCTAAACTAGTCTAAACTGTTGGTTCATGCATTCTAATAAATGGGTTTGGTCCACTCCACAAGTCTAAACTAAAACTACAACTAGCAAACAATAATAATACAATAATTAAATAAGTCATGCATGCACAATATTAAATACAATCAATCCTAAAATTAAAATTATACCTGTCAATTACTAAACTACCCTAGAATGAAAAAGTGTGGGTGACAATCCTACCCACCTTAGAAAAATTTTATCCTCAAAATTAAGGAAGAAACTACCTACCAAAAGCAAACAATATAATGCAAGAAAGAATTATACCTCACGGCTCGAGCATATATGGATATCGCTCGCGCATCTCGGTCTCTCGCTCCCAGGTACTCTCTCCTAGCGAGTGATGCCTCCACGTGATGCATACCAAAGGAATTGTCTGGTTCCTCAGCACCTTCTCTCTCCGATGCAGAATCTCTACTGGCTGCTCTGGATAACCAAGAGTAGGGCCCACCTCTATCTCCGATTGATCCAACACATGACTGAGATCTGCCACGTACCGTCTCAACTGTGACATATGAAATACGTTGTGCACTCCCTCCAGTACATGTGATAAGTCTAGTCTGTAAGCGACTACACCAACCCTCTCAAGAATACTTAAAGGACCGATGAATCACGGACTAAGCTTGCTGCCTCCATCAAAATAAATCATGCCACACGTCAGAGAAATCCTCAAAAAAACTAGACCGCCAACCTAGCACGAAACACAACCTTAGCACTCTAACAAACAACAATCAAACACAAGCAAGACAAAACTTAAAGCTATATGTCAAACTCCAAAGGTCTTTGATGGCTATCGGCCCAATGTCGATATTTGTCCTGTGCCACTAGAAGCCTGTCCCTGATAAGCTTTACCTTTTCTGCTGCATCCACTACCATCTCTGGTTCCAATAAAGCTCTGTCACCAATATCATCCCAGGATAATGGAGTGCGACATCTTCATTCATACAATGCCTTAAATGGTGATATCTTGATGCTGGCTTGGTAGCTGTTATTGTATAAAAACTCTACCAAGTGAAGGTGATCCTCCCAAGAACCTATAAGATCCAAAACACAGGTGCATAGCATGTCTTCGAGAGTCTAAATAGTCCTATCCGACTGTCCGTCCATCTGAGGGTGATAAGCGGTATTGAACTTAAGCTGATTGCCCAAGCTAGCCTGCAAACTTCTCTAGAAATAGGACGTGAAGCGACTATCCCGATCTGAGACTATGCTCATTGGAACACCATACAATATGATAATCTGGCGCATATACATATCCGCAAGCTTCTCCGTAGATGTAACTACTTTAAATGGCAGAAAGTAGGCTGATTTGGTCAACCTGTTCACAATGACCCAAATCGCATCCTTGCCTCCTAGAGAACGCGGAAGTCCTGATACAAAATCTATGGTCACATATTCCTATTTCTACTCCAAAATGGGTAAAGGCTGAAGCAATCCTCCTGGCCTCTGTTTCTCTGCCTTGATGTAACGACCCGCTCCGCTTAACCTGGAGTGCCGATTCAAACGGCACAAAGTATAGCGAACCGACCCGCCTTGCTCAGCGAGATGGCTCATTTGATGCAAAGGCATTTATATGGGATCTTTAAATTGAGTCAGACTTAGGCTTTCAGAGGCGCTCGGAGTCTCGCTCGACCGATGCGATTCATCGCTAAGGTGGGTGGCCCCGGTGAACCTGTCTCTACTTAGCTGCACACTAAGAAAATAAATGTTACATGCTACTTTTCAGGCGATTATCTTTGTATGCTAATAAAAGAGATGAACGCACATAACTAAGGGGATAACCCTGCCTTATCATTTTATAGAACATGGAGATCTTACTTGCTATTAGCGTAGTCGGGATTATTGAGTTAGAATGTAATAGCTTCTTACTGTCGGGATTATTGAGTTAGAATGTAATAGCTTCTTACATATATGCCACAAAGTAGTGTGAGTCCATACTGAGGCGTTGCACCGCACAGAACATGACACGGGATAGAGTAAAATTATGTTGCATGCATAAACGAGGAAGGCTATCAAGTAGTCGTTCCGAGTCAGGAGATGGAAAGAAAGGAAGGTACTCGAGATATGCAGATCACTAAGGCAGTCTCTAATCAGGGAGCTGCGTAAAGAAGAAAAGATCCGAGTGTAGTCCTCGGCAAAGATAGATCCGAGTATAGTCCTCGGCTAGGATTGGAAGTGGGGGATTAGTTGCATGGTCACAGACAACTGGTTGCGTACCAGGTAGAGAGAGCCCTCGACATGATTGCTGAGACATCTGAATCGTGTCGGCCCGGGAGGACAGTGCCAGTGTAGTCCTGGTAAATACGCTAGCTGAAGACTAGCGGGCGAGAGCGGGATATCCAGCAAGGCTTGTTACCAACTTGGATGGGCGCCGACTAATTAGACGGTTCTGGAGGCCCAGCAAGGCTAGCAATTGAGCTAGGAAGACAGCCGTCCATCACAGATTATGTCCATTATGGCTAACAGAGCCAGTGACCTTCATATAGATAAGTCATATTTGCATAGCGGTTATCCGCATTGAGAAAAAGGAGTAACGGGAAGGAGTATATCTGCACGATATTTTGTATAATTAGAATGGATGCACGATAACAAACCTAGTTCGAGTAGAATGGGCTTGAGGCAGAGACTCGACATAATATTTGGGTTTCATAGATGCTCTTTATTATTTAGTAGATTATTATTTATATTGCTACATATGACAGGGAAGGCCGAATGGTAAGAAATGGTAAGAAATGGTAAGGTGAACTCAATTGTTCATTATTATGACACACTTGAGCTGACACGGAGATTACTTTCTTTATATTGCCATGTAATTAATCCTATGGCAAAAGGCTAGAAAGACAATGAAATCAGTCGGTGCACATAACTAATGAACGTGCTTATTTTGTGGTATGGGTAAGAGGCCTCCCCACCAGTGCATTCAATGTACTGACATCCAACTAGTCTGCATGCAGGGTGTAGGGGGAACTCGTACAGATTCAGAGATTGCTTAACGCAATGAGGAGCCGGACCGCACTTGGCATCTTGGAGCATAGCGCACGGACCTGGAGCTCACATATATGAGACATAATATATGGGAACATCATCATCCAGATCATTTGTATCGGTTCTAAGCCTAAGGGCATATTCATTGTAAGAGAGAGGGAGAGAGAGCATGAGCGACTTAAAATCTTTACTTCATATCAATAAAGAGCTTGATTTGGATTCAATACTTGTGTTCATTTTATGTTTCCGCTATGACGACTCTGCGAACTAGTTATCAACGGCCGTTTCGGTATTTGCCTCCCGCGGGCTCAACCCCAGGTTCACGCGGCATCACATCCTGATGGAAATGGACATCCTGCGGGAGCGCTGGCACGGTGATTTGCGCCTAGCGGGGATGGCCAATTTCTGCAGAAGATCGGGGCCTAATATATTGGTATCAGAGCACGACTTTACATCCTTGGAATTTGTTTCGATTCTCTCAGTTTGAACTTGTGTATTGAAGAAGAGGTAGATGCTCTCTCTCGATGCTTCGATGGATGTTCCATACAATAAGTCTAAATATTTTCGAAAAGTGCATGCGAATGATACGATTGCTTGAACGAGATTTTGATGCGGGGGCCTTTGTGCCAACCTGTGAAAGACGTTGCGGGGATAGACTTATGTTAGCATCGGCGAGATATATGTGAAACTGGATCTCTATATGAAAACACCAAGCGAGTAGAGTGCGAGATAAGAATATCGTTCAGACAGTTGTCTATGCACACAGTCTTTTGGCCAAGTTGTGTTGAGTATCGTACGCCAAGACCCTTGGTGCTAGTGAGTTACAGCAAAATTTGGGTATTATTCGGATAAGAATAAAGTTGGACTTAGGAGGGAAATCGATAGAGATGTTATCGGAGTGCCGCTAAGACGAATAATGGGAATTGTGTATGGATTTTCAGATATAGTTTGGATGTTATTCATAGCGATAAGTTATGATTCAAAATATAGTTTGTATGGAAGACTATCGATAGGGGTACATACGAGCCTAAGATCGTTAAGGCAATAAATAAGGATCGTGCTGGAGTTCTAAGAAACAAATTGGGAATACGAGTGAAGGATGCGAACGCGATTCAGAAGTTAATAGGATGACTCAATCCCTGAGTGGTGTATACGATAGTCCCCTGTTCGAATAAGGCAAATCGAGGATATAATGATTTATAAAGATTCATAGAGTATATCTCGAACCATAAGTGGTGTATTGGTCGGCTTAATGCTCGAACGGTGTTTTGTATCAGAAGATACAAATCAAATATGGTTTACTTGGATGACTATAAATAAGATAGATGTATACGAGACTAAGTGTTACTAGGCGATGCTTAAGTATCGTGTAGGAATTCTAGGAACGACTTGGCGAATATTCTAGCAATTAATGCGAACCTCAAACTGAGGATTTGATTTGGGTGACTCAATTTCGGGTGGTGTATGGATTACTTAGAAATGTTCGAACGAATCATGGATCTCAGAGTATTAAACGAGTCTAGCGGTAAGCGATGAGATTGGATAAAGCCTTAGTATAAATAAATAATGCCTAGCAAGTAAGCGAACTCTAGGGAAGCATGCAAGATTTGGTTTGAACGAGTTAGAATGAGTTGAATGAGGGATAAGGCTTACATCGAATAGGAATTCAGGGCAATTAAAATTAATATCATGGTTGGGAAAACTTAGAGGATTGTACGAGCGACTTTGAGTTGAAACAAGCAAATTAAAACTCGAGTTGCGATGGAATAATCGGGGATACGATCGGAATTAGTGCAATTGGAAATAATGGCGCGAACGAATGATAGCGTGCATAGAAAATTTGGATTTGAGTAGGATATCGCTCGATAGAGTTCGGTTTGAGTACGAATGCGATAATTTTAAATTTGGAAGATTTAGACCAAAATAATGGTCGGAAGATAGTATAGATTGATGCAAGTTAGTAAAATTATAATTTTGAGGATAGAGATAAGCGATAACGGATTGGGCTTGGAGTTTGGAAGAACGATCTTGAAATTAAGTTCGGAAAGATAACCTTCGAAACAAGTCCCAGCGAGAACGATTATCCTGCAGGAGTGCCGGCGTGGTAATTTCACGTATGACAGGGATAATCGAACTCAAGGGAACATGTTCGGTGATTATTCCAAATGAACTCAATGAATGGAATATATCAAAATAGGATTTGAACTTAGTTGTTTGAGGAATGCTAGGAGTAGACTATGAAATGATCAAAATGGTAACATTAAAGTTGGACGATTTGGCTAGACAAATTTTGATTGCAGTAAGAATGGTTGTTAGGAGAACATGGCTTGATGGATCAATGTACAACTTGGGATGAAACGAAAGGTGACGATAAGGTGTCTGTTTGTTCGATGATAACCATAACGATTGACCTTCTTGTCTTGTGCGAGTACAACTTCTTACTCGCACATACGTCACGTCCGGATTAGGACAATCATTCTGCGGAAGCGTTGGTGTGGTGATCTCATGTCCGATGGGGATGATTGAACTTGCGATAGACCAGAACATGATAATTAAAGGATCATTTTGACTTATGTTTCGACACGATAAGATAATTTGTAGAATATAAGTAAATCGAAGGTATTTTGGAGAAGGAGTTAGTCTAGAATATGAAATAAGATATGCGGGATGGTTTTATGAACGAAATATGCAGATCGTGTTGGATGACTTAGAGTTTATGATATGCATCAATGATCTAGAATGTGATTGTGACTCAGTGGTCCAGGCTTAGAAAGGGATGGATAGGTGGATTCTATAAAACATGATAGAAGAGATAGTATGTGTAAATTGATAGGTTGGACATGCAACGTGGACATATCGTGGGTTCGGTTGAACGAACGTATTGGTGTGATAGGATGATCTGTGCTCGATGTTTAAAAATCTGAGTAAAACGAGCTTGGGTAGGATACCCGTGTAAAAAGAACAATGGTTTAACCTTAGGGTATTTGGGGCGAGCTTCGTGCAACGTGATTGCACGATGAGTCACAAACTCGAACTGTACCTATGACCTTGTGAGCTGACCTAGTGGCTAGGCAAATGACCCTATGCCTCGAATTGAACTAGAGTGGCAGACTTCAGAGTATAATTCGAAAAAAATGATAGAACTGGGGCAACAAGACTTAGAGTTAGGACTTGAAACTGGGAGTGTATATTAGCAAAGTTGGCGTTAAAAATAAACGCAAATGGGAGATAGGGCTCGGGTAATAATTGATTTGGTTGAATAGGTTATGCGACGGTGAGGGATAAGTCGGTATTAGAGAATTGTCGGACGAAACTCTCACGATTGAAATTGGTGATATTGAAGATAAGTTGGCGTAATGAGTTGGATCATTGTTTGGAATATGTGCATTGCTACTAGTAATACTAAACTTGAAATTGGGTGAGATTGGAGTAGACGATAACTAAATCGAACCAGAGTTCGATTATTCGTGTAGCAAAATGATCGACGATTTGAAAGATTTTTACGAGTAGCTTGTCCAATTTAGCTGTCACTAAGCTTGGTTAAAATACAAATATTTGGGGGATGCCTTGAATATGGGTACGATCCAGACTTAGCGATATGCATAACTCAAATGCAGCTGCAAATAAAAATATTCGAATTCGCATGGATGAGTATGGCAACTGAAATAAGTTAGCCACAACCTAAACTTTCATAAAGGAAAGATTATAACGTTTCCCGTGCTACCGAGATAGTTCTGCGCTAAGACGCAGTAAAAGACTGAGTTTCGGAATGCAATAGTTGCACGAAAGAATCATTCAATAAAAATGATTAAGCACTCGGGTAAACAGAACAAGAAAACGAAGAGGAAGTTAAGTTCGATTAGACCAAAGACGCGAAGGATTAGAGCGTACCCCAGGTGGGCAATTCAACTCTGTGCTAAGGCACAATAAAGATTGATGTCATAAAGCGTAGGCGATTTAATGCAATTTACTTAGCGATATTTGACGGTAATTTAAAGAGATATTAATGTAAACGAGATTTGAAAATTAGCTGAGATTCTAGCTTTTGGGTTTAGGCATAACGATGGGTTTCGATAGGCGACGTCAAGTAAATGGTCAAATATGTTGGGATCGTATGGATTCAATATAACAGTTGGGCAAGTCCGCCCAAAGTTTGAGTTTCAAGTGCCCATTGACTTATAGAATATCCTGTGCTTGAGTAATACAGCCCTGCGCTAGGCACAGTAAATTTTGATTCGGGAGTACAACGATTAAGTTAAGTATAGTTCGATAGCATTGAACGATAGAGTTGTTCGATGAGAATTGGCTAAACATGTGCGTAACGCGTGGTGAGAAAATAAACGAATATAGTATTGAAACAGTCCTTGGAAGTTAGACAAGATGTATAGAGTTTGGTTTAGAAGTTGTACAATAATACGTTTTGCTCAGGAAGTCTCGAGGACGAGACTTGTTCTGAGTGGTGTATAATGTAACGACCCGCTCCGCTCAACCCGGAGGGCCGATTCAAACGGCACAAAGTATAGCAAACTGACCCGCCTTTCTCAGCGAGATGGCTCATTCGATGCAAAGGCATTCATACTGGGATCTTCAAATGGAGTCAGACTTAGGCTTTCAGAGGCACTCGGAGTCTCGTTCGACCGATGCGATTCATCGCTACGATGGGTGGCCCCAGTGAACCTATCTCTACTTAGCTGCACACTAAGAAAATGAATGTTACATGCTAGTTTTCAGGCGATAACCTTTGCATGCTAATAAAAGAGATGAACGCACATAGCTAAGGGGATAACCCCGCCTTATCATTGTATAGAACATGGAGATCTTACTTGCTATTTGCATAGTCGGGATTATTGAGTTAGAATGTAATAGCTTCTTACATATATGCCACAAAGTAGTGTGAGTCCATACTGAGGCATTGCACCGCACGGAACATGACACGGGATAGAGTAAAATTATGTTGCATGCATAGACGAGAAAGGCTATCAAGTAGTCATTCCGAGTCAGGAGATGGAAAGAAAGGAAGGTACTCGGGATATGCAGATCACCGAGGCAGTCTCTAATCAGGGAGCTGCGTAAAGAAGAAAAGATCCGAGTGTAGTCTTCGACAAAGATAGATCCGAGTGTAGTCCTCGGCTAGGATTGGAAGTGGGGGAGTAGTTATATGGTCACAGACAACTGGTTGCGCACCAGTAGAGAGAGTCCTCGACACGATTGCTGAGGCATCCAAATTATGTCAGCCCGGGAGGACAGTGCCAGTGTAGTCCTGGTAAATACGCTAGCTGATGACTAACGGGCGAGAGCGGGATATCCAGCAAGGCTCGCTACCAACCTGGATGGACGTTGTCCCGTTAGACGGTTCGGGAGGCCCAGCAAGGCTAGAAACCGAGCTGGAAAGACAGTTGTCCATCGCAGATTATGCCCATTATGGCTAACAGAGCCAGTGACCTTCATATAGATAAGTCATGTTTGCATAGTAGCTATCCGCATTGAGAAAATGAGTAACAGAAAGGAGTACATATGCACGATATTTTGCATAATTAGAATGGATGCACGGTAACAAACCTAGTTCGAGTAGAATGGGCTTGAGGCATAGACTCGACATAACACTTGGGTTTCATAGATGCTCTTTATTATTTAGTAGATTATTGTTTATATTGCTAAATATGACAAGGAAGGCCGAATGGTAAGAAATGGTAAGGTGAACTCAATTGTTCATTATTATGACACTCTTGAGCTGACACAAAAATTACTTTCTTTATATTGCCATGTAACTAATCCTAAGGCAAAAGACTAGAAAGACAACGAAATCAGTCGGTGCACATAACTAATGAACGTGGTTGTTTTATGGCGTGGGCAAGAGGCCTCCCCACCAGTGCATTCAATGTACTGACACCCAACCAGTCTGCATGCAGGGTGTAGGGGGAACTCGTATGGATTCGAAGATCGCCTAACACAATGAGGGGCCGGACCCCACTTGGCGTCTTGGAGTGTGGCGCGCAGACCTGGAGCTCACATATATGAGACATAATATATGGGAACATCATCATCCAGATCGTTTGTATCGGTTCTAAGCCTAAGAACATATTCATTATAAGAGAGAGAGAGCATGAACGACTTAAAATATTTACTTTATATCAATAAAGAGCTTGATTTGGATTCAATACTTGTGTTCATTTTATGTTTCTGCTATGACGACTCTGCGAACTAGTTATCAACGGCCGTTTCGGTATTTGCCTTGTGTGGGTGTAACCCGAGGCTCGCGTGGCATCGTATCCCGATGGAAATGTACGTCCTGTGGGAGCGCTGGCGCGGTCATTCGCACCTAGCAGGGACGGCCAATTTCTGCGGGAGATCGTGGCCTGACACTTGACTTGTTAGCAAACTAAGCATCTGGACACAAAGTTAGCTACCTCCCGCTTTATGCCATACCACCATACATGCTCCCTCATATCTCTATACATCTTATTGGCACCTGGATGCATAGAGTATTGGGAATGATGCATCTCCTGCAGAATCTTCTCGTGCAATGCTCCTCTCGGTACACACAACCGGGTACCGCGTTGTCAGTTCCACATCCTAAAATAGGGATAATTTTTTTATTTTATATATTTTAAGTATCGTGTATATTTATTTTTAAATAATTGCATGATATGTGTATATATATATATTATATAGAGTATTCTTTAATGCATAAGTTAGTAGACTTGACCTAGAAGCCCACTAGATGAACCCCTGCCCAAATGATAGGGTTATGAATTTTAATTAGTAATTGTCAGGATTAAATATTGAGGTTATAAATTATTATTGTGATTTTATCTAATTGTTTTACCTTACCATTGCTTCGAAATTGGGAGCGCTACACTAGCTTTTGCCTTCCAACAAAATTTACACCATTGTCTTAGACGTGCCAGTCTTCCATTCTGATCCTTGTATAACTCATAAATATGCTCTTTTGTGTTTCATTTTAGTCGCACAATATTCGTCGCAGACGTTATTTTTAAATTCTAAATAAATTCGACTTTACATCTTTGTGCGTTCCAATCAAAATTGGAGACACAATCTTGATCCATTTTATGCAACCCAAATTATGACAATATTCTATTTTGAGTCTTCTATGTCCATGACACTTGTGTCCCACCTAATTTTAACCCTATGTACTTCCAGTTAATTTTAGAACACCAATTGTATTAATTTTAATTAAATTGGTGTAAGGACCCAATTTGACCCAAAACTAAACCCAACACCAAACTAAACCCCCACTCACGCTCTCAAGACTCATACTAAATACCACACACACTTTTTAGCCATTACATCACACCAAATATGGTATTTTCCCTTATTTAATCCAAATTCTCACTTTCTGTGCAATTTTCTAATTGTTGGGGACTTTTATGCAAAAGTGCAATGAGGTGTCACCATCCTATTAGTCAAGACCATGAAGAAACACCCTTTTTCCATCATTGACCGATCATACATGTATTTTTTATTATTTTGGAGTGTGCAACACTCAAACCTCACCCCCTCAAGCCATCTCCAACCTCCATTGGACCCAACAACATCTCCACCATTCAAATTCCTTCATGTAAAAGCCAACCCTAATCCCTAGGAGTACTTGGCCGGCCCCTAATCCCTAGGTTTACATCACCCTCTTCTCCTTCATGCAAAAACCATCATCCTCCCCATTAATTTTCTACACCATCATCACCATCCCTCAAAAAAACCTACAAACCCTAAACCAAACCTCCATATTCATCATCTCCATCAACCCGACTTCCCTTCGACCATCGACCTCGCCGGAGCAGCCGACCCACTCCTCCGCCGGATCCTCCACCGCTGTAAGCCACCGACTCTTCTCCTCGACTACCCTACGGCCATCACCATCGTCTCTATCATCCTTCATCACCGCCAACACACAGCAACTGTAATACCCCGTTCCGCTCTAGCGGACTGCCATCTCAAACGGCAATAGTGCAACTGTCCCGACCCGCTTTGCCTCAAACGAGAAGCAAAGGATATTTCGACTTGTCCCTACAGGAATCCGGCTAAGGCTTTCAGAGGCTCGCTTGACGTATCGCTCTACCGAGGCGAATCATCGCTAAGGTGGGTGGCTACGGTAAACTTGTCTTTGCTTAGCCAGCACACATAAAATCTAGAATGTTCATGCTAGTCGCTAGGTGATTCACCCCCTACATGCTAATAAATCTAACACACCTAGCTAAGGGAATAATCCTAACTTGTATTGCTTATGCTAGAACATGGAAATTGAAATACTGCTTGTATTCAGACCCTCGTATGCTAAGTCCCTAACGGTTTCATCTCTCGGCTTACCTTTAGGTCCAAGCAAACGTGTTTACTTATGTTCCTTAGAAACACATGCTTGTCTGCTTGAATGTTGCCATGTTTTCATCCAAACCCCGGGAGACTACTACGTAGTCGTTCTGTGCCTGAATGAACCTACAAGTATCCGGGACCGTTGGGTCTCCAAGGCAATCCCCGAACCAGGGGCACGCATCAGGGTAATAAATACTGAACGTGAATCCTATAACATGACAACTGAATGATAATCACATCAAGTTTATATCTGAATGAGAATCATGTCATGTAACGAACGAATCTCAGCTCTTGGAGCAAATGCTCGTTCAGATCACGAATCATGGATTATCATTCAAGTTGTGGATTTAAAACTGACCCTGACCTGCATGTCGCGGACAACATGTAAAAAGGTGATCTTCGGATCTTGTTCCACGGGCGGTCACCGGGGCACTGGGACCGATCCGATCCGGATGGAACTTCACGATAGTCTCACGTACGGACAGGATGGCGTGTAGCGCCTCACGTGCTTCATTGCACACCATCTTTGTTCAAAGACTAAACGGTCCTTTATGGCTATGCCAGCGACTAACGTTCATATAGATAAGTCATCCTCGCTTAGCGGCTATCCGCGTGCGAGTCACTGTATCGCATCAAATGAACAACTGAACACCTGAACGATCATGTTAAAACGACCCTCGTATTTGCATATGCTATGCCTCCTGAATGCTTATACTTGCCCGTGCTTGAATTAACAATGTTTGCCTTGGACAGGGAAGGAGATGGTAAGTCTCACCGTATTTCCTCTCATGTTGCACGGGGCACTGCCCGACACATTAGGCTATTCAATACTTGCATGAAACTGATCCTAAGGCAACTAGAAAGACAACTTAATAGTTGGTGCACGAAACTTATATTACGTGTTTGGATTTGTCGAGCGGGCGAGTAGCTTCCCCACCAGTGCATTCAATGTACTGATAATCCACCAGTTTGTCTGCAGGGTGCGAAAGAATCTCGTTCGGTGCGGATGCCTCCAACGTGGTGCTTAGGCGTGGAGTTCCCTCTGAAGCCTTGCAACGGTGCATCCGGAACAGAAGCACATATACAAGACATAATGTTGGAACATAGCCTGAACATCGCCTCTACAATCATTCCACAATTGTAGCCACTTGGCACGCTTTTACTGTTTCAGAGAGAGAGGCTTGAGCGACTTGTAATCTCGGCTATACGTCGCCTGTAACACATGTTTATATCAATAAAAGAGTTGCTTTACTTCAATTTGTGTTTCAATGCTTCCGCTATATTGTCGACTCAGTGAACCTGTTATCAAATCGCTATACGTTTATGACTCCGCTGCACTCGGACAATCTGTACGACTTTGTGGCTTAGAACTTTTACCGCCAGCCAATGGACAACGACCTTGTACGGGCATGGCTCACGCTCGTGCGGCATCACGCCCAGATGGGTCAAAGCGATCGTCCCGCGGGAGCGCTGGCGAGGGTAATTCCCGCCTAGCGGGGACGGCCGAAATAGCCTACGGAAGATCGGGACGTGACATATTGGTATCAGAGCCTGGCTTCTACGCCTTTGGACTTCAATTCGATTATCTCAGTTTTGAAAGCTCGTTCGTGGGTTATGTGCACGCTCTCTCTCAATGCCTCGATGGGATGTTCCAACAATAAGTCTAAATACTTTCAAAATACGTTTTGAATGATATGCTTGCTTGTATGTTACTGTGCTGCGAGTGGCCTTTGTGCCAACCTGTGCGAATCCTTGAGAGTATCGCTAGTAGCTTGTCCAATTTTCACTAACCCTAAGTTTGGTTGAATGCATCTATTCGAGGGACGCCTTGAACTAGTGCACCATCCAAGACTTAAGAAAAGGTTAAACTCGAGTGCTAAGACTTCGCTATCACTAAGCTGGTTGACGTGTTCACGCTAGAGGGGCCCTTCGAAAGTGCGCACGATCCAGTCTAAGCGATATGCTGATTTTGACGCTTGTGCAAGTGAATATCCAAATGAACAAGTACAACGACTTGTCTAGGATTATCTCAACCCTAGATTACTGCTTGTCCTCAGTAAGTCTCGAGGACGAGACTTTTTCTGAGTTGGGTAGGATATAATACCCTGTTCCGCTCTAGCGGACTGCCATCTCAATCGGCAATAGTGCAACTGTCCCAACCCGCTTTGTCTCAAACGAGAAACAAAGGATATTTTGACTTGTCCCTACAGGAATCCGGCTAAGGCTTTCAGAGGCTCGCTTGACGTATCGCTCTACCGAGGTGAATCATCGCTAAGGTGGGTGGCTACGGTAAACTTGTCTTTGCTTATCCAGCACACATAAAATCTGGAATGTTCATGCTAGTCGCTAGGTGATTCACCCCCTGCATGCTAATAAATCCAATGCACCTAGCTAAGGGAATAATCCCAACATGTATTGCTTATGCTAGAACATGGAAATTGAAATACTGATTGTATTCAGACCCTCGCATGCTAAGTCCCTAACGGTTTTATCTCTCGGCTTACCTTCGGGTCCGAGCAAACGTGTTTACTTATGTTCCTTAGAAATGCATGCTTGTCTGCTTGAATGTTGCCATGTTTTCATCCAAACCCCGGGAGACTACTACGTAGTCGTTCAGTGCCTGAATGAACCTACAAGTATCCGGGACCGTTGGGTCTCCAAGGCAATCCCCGAACCAGGGGCACACATCAGGGTAATAAATACTGAACGTGAATCCTATAATGTGACAACTGAATGATAATCACATCAAGTTTATATCTGAATAAGAATCACGTCATGTAACGAACGAATCTCAGCTCTTGGAGCAAACACTCGTTCAGATCATGAATCATGGATTATCATTCAAGTTGTGGATTTGAAACTGACCCTGACCTGCATGTCGCGGACAACTTGTAAAAAGGTGATCTTCGGATCTTGTTCTACGGGCGGTCACCGGGGCACTAGGACCGATCTGATTCGGATGGAACTTCACGATAGTCTCACGTACGGACAGGATGGCGTGTAGCGCCTCACATGCTTCGTTGCACACCATCCTTGTTCAAAGACTAAACGGTCCTTTATGGCTATGCCAGCGACTAACGTTCATATAGATAAGTCATCCTCGCTTAGTGGCTATCCGCGTGCGAGTCACTGTATCGCATCAAATGAACAACTGAACACCTGAACGATCATGTTAAAATGACCCTCGTGTTTGCATATGCTATACCTCCTGAATGCTTATACTTGCCCGTGCTTGAATTAACAATGTTTGCCTTGGACAGGAAAGGAGATGGTAAGTTGGTAAGTCTCGCCGTGTTTCCTCTCATGTTGTACGGTGCACTGCCCGACACATTAGGCTATTCAATACTTGTATGAAACTGATCCTAAGGCAACTAGAAAGACAACTTAATAGTTGGTGCACGAAACTTATATTACGTGTTTGGATTTGTCGAGTGGGCGAGTAGCTTCCCCACCAGTGCATTCAATGTACGATAATCCACTAGTTTGTCTGCAGGGTACGGGAGAACCTCGTTCGGTGCGGATGCCTCCAACGTGCGTGCTTAGGCGTGGAGTTCCCTCTGAAGCCTTGCAACGGTGCGTCCGGAACAGAAGCACATATACTTCACATAATATTGGAACATAGCCTGAACATCGCCTCTACAATCATTCCACAATTGTAGTCACTTGGCACGCTTTTACTGTTTCAAAGAGAGAGAGGCTTGAGCGACTTGTAATCTCGGCTATACGTCGCCTGTAACACATGTTTATATCAATAAAAGAGTTGCTTTACTTCAACTTGTGTTTCAATACTTCCGCTATATTGTCGACTCAGTGAACCCGTTATCAAATCGCTATGCGTTTATGACTCCGCTGTACTTGGACAATCTGTGCGACTCTGTGGCTTAGAACTTTTACCGCCAGCCAATGGACCACGGCCTTGCACGGGCGTGGCTCACGCTTGTGCGACATCACGCCCGGATGGGTCAAAGCGATCGTCCCGCGGGAGCGCTGGCGAGGGTGATTCCCGCCTAGCGGGGATAGCCGAAATAGCCTGCGGGAGATCGGGGCGTGACAACAACCACCCTTTACCACCGTCTCGAACGACTCGACCCCCGGCCATCCACCATCTCCTACACCCACCTCTATCCCGCAGGGCCTGTCGACCCCCGCCTGAGCATAATCCCCCACGATGATCATCTCCTCCTCACCACCGGCCTCTTCCGCCGAGCATGACTCCTCCACCTCTTACCTACGACTTTCTCCTTCCCTCACGACCTTCCTTCGTACCACCCCGAGTCCCCACCACAACCACCATCTCCATCGTTAACAGCATCAGCACCACCATCGTCAACCTCAGTCCCCGTCGGAGCCCAAGCCGACCACGACATCCCCGCCGGACCTCCCTGACCGTCGACCAGTAACCTCCATCGCCACCAACAACACTACCGTTCACAGCCATCTCCGCCCGAGCCACCCGACTTCCCGAGCCATCCCTCGCCTGAACTTTCTCTGCCGGGACAGTCCAGCAGCCCCGCCTGAATATCACCATCCCCGACTTCACCATCATCAACATCATCAACACCATCATCATCATCATCATCATCATCATCATCATAATCACCACCATCATCATCATCATCATCATCACCCTTATGTCGACCCACAACGGCCTCCCTCGACCCCGTGCAAGCCCATCAAGGTTCATAGCTGACCCTTCCCTCGTAATTTTATGTGTACTTGTGTGAATGCTATTAGGGATTAGCATATTTCTTTATGACAGTTTAGTTAATGTGATTGCAAGACCCGTGTCGGTGAACCTAGTAACTAGTTGCGTGTGCGTGGGTGTGTGTTTAATAATTAGTTTGATATATATATATATATCATATTTCATGGAAAATTGATTGCTAGTACTATGTATAGCAGTATTATAGGTATTGTATGACCATAAGTGATAATTGTGGGTGTCCCGTATTTATATATATTTGTATGACCCTAGGTGTTAGTGAACTGTCTGCCTTGTGTACACTAACGTACTGGCTTTAGACATGTGTTAGTGAGTTGACTGCCCGATTATTCACAGCATTTGAGGACAGGATACCCGTGCAGTTAGACGCACACTTGACCCTATTAGTTGACCAGTATCACCCTTAGCGTACCCTTTGAGTTCAGTGTAATTATGGTTATGTATATGCTAGTATAACGACTGATGCTATATTGTATTATATTATATATATATAGGACCATTGGATCATTCTGGAAGACTTCAGGAGCAGGACATTGGTATTGCCAACTAAGGACCACAGGCGAGTACATTCTCTAATAATTTTCGTTATTTGATAATTTCTATAATTCAAGTATTTAGAAATTTTACATATGATTCTGATACTGTGCTACACGGACTAGTATATAGATTGGATCTGCAGTCATGAGATATTACATTTGCTATCGTATTGACATTGTACACGACATTGATATTAGACATTGTACATAATATATTGGACATTGATCGTGTATCAAGTATTTAGAAATTGGTATTGCCAACTAAGGACCACAGGCGAGTACATTCTCTAATAATTTTTGTTATTTGATAATTTCTATAATTCAAGTATTTAGAAATTTTACATATGATTCTAACACTGTGCTACACAGACTAGTATATAGATTGGATCTGCAGTCATGAGATGTTACATTAGCTATCGTATTGACATTGTACACGACATTGATATTAGATATTGTACATAATATATTGGACATTGATCGTGTATCGTAGCGTGTCATGGTTGGATCCACTGTACTAGTTGGGGACAGGAAAAATATTAGTAGATTATGTGATCATACCCAACTCTACATGCATCATAGCTCACCCCACACCTCACGTCGGGTGCAGCCTGACCATTATATGCCTCATAGCATGTTATATATGATTAGCCTGACCATTACTCGCATCATAGCTAACCAGATGGTTAGCCTGATCTTACATAAATTATAGCTAATCATATGTAACAAGTATGATCTTGCCCCAAGCCGATCACATGATAGACTGATATTTTAAACACATAGAATAGTTACAGTTCTTCATCTCAGTTTCATATACTACATCACCCGTATATGATATTGTAGCTCTTTCTCTTCATTCATATATGCATTGACTATGCCATATTATCTATTGCCTGTTCTCTTTATTATTTGCCATTGCATCTATTTATTGTTTCTCTCAATATATAACATCATCTATTTATTGTTTTATAGTCCTTATCAATTAATTTGAACTATTATTGGGTTGTACTTTACTCCATCCTAACTGGAAATATTTTTCTAGACTGCGACTTAGAGGACTTATTTCCAGCATACTTGGAGATTTGGATGTTATTGTCAGGTTAGACTATTTTTATTTTATTAGACTTGTGTTGTATTTCGTTTATTTTCTCCGATATCTATCGTGCTTTAGTTTTTGTGATTGGGTATTTCCATATTATATTGTGATATCTGTGTCTCCTTATGAAGTTATATATTCATGTGAGATTGATTAGCTAGTATTGTGACCTAGACAACGTTCTACCGTCGATGCTGCAGCGTAGGCTGGACGTACCCATGTACTCGTGCCCCTACAGCGGGTGTGGGTCATGACACATTTTTAGTGGCAACTCATGCAGGTCAGGCTTCACAAGTTGTGCGATGTCATAGTAGTGCGACGTCTTACTTGTACTACTACGTGCCTGTGATAGGATATAGGACATAGGATACTAGGATGAGAGAGGATACTCAATCACAAATTATTTGAGAGATTCCTGGGACGACCCTTGAGAATCTTATTATAATTTCCAATTTAAATCTTTTCCCTTGTTCCTGCCCGTTTTTACTTGTTGCTATTGAATTTGGTTCTTGTTTATCGGTTGTTAAATTTAATTCTTGGTGTCGTTGTTGAGTTTAATTTCATAACGAGATGAACTTTATGGACTAAAAATTTATGGTATCATATGATGACATATGTTGATGAGGACAGTGAGAGAGTTAAAACGTTTTTCTTGGTTATGGAGCATATAATTTATCGTAGCTATATTAGCTGGCGTATCGGAAATATAGGTACCTGACTTCGGATGTATATATCTTGGTTATGAGATTTAGAATTTCTCGTAGCTATACTAGTCGGCACAGCGAGGATTCTAGACGACATGATTATTGAGTTGCATACCTAAGTTATGGAATCTATCGTTTACCACAGCTATGCTTACTGGCATTGCGAGGATTCTGAGTGTCATAATTTCGGACAGACGTCTATGATTATCAGATTGTATCTTAAATTGGTTCTTAAAGTATCATCTCAATACTTATCTACTTCTGTTATTATATGACCTTGTTCCATCATTTTATTTGCTAGTAGTAGAGATACCTTCAGTCCTTAGTCCGGTTCCTTATAGAACTTTTTTCCATTAGGATTTCTTGTTAGTGTGATAATTAGTGACTTGCAATTAGGTCTGTGTCTTGTATCGGTGTTGACTGAGTATGGCTTGTGAGTCTGTAAGTGTTTCTTGGTTGGACATGTGAGCAATAGGCATCAATCTAGAGATAACCCATAGCGTAGTACCTTGTAGCGGTAGTTCTATGATATGTGTCATTATAGTTAGTATTGGTACTATAGATAGAAGGGGGAGTAAAAAGTATTAGTGATGGTTCCAGGAGTTAGTATCAGAGTCAGCATGCCAGTCCTGGATAGTCATAAATTTATATAGTTGGGTGATCTATGTAAACAATTAAGTATCAAGAAAATTATGTTGAAAATTAATGGAGCATGATATTCAATTTGGTAGTTGATACTTGGGTGTGTCAAGAGTAAAGAAATGTATATGCATAAAGGGTATTAATGAGTGTGCCATGGGTAGAGAAATATTAAGATTGGTCATGAAAGGTATGAAGTGTATCACAGATTAGTGTATCAGTCTGTAAAAGATTAAGGGGAGATACTTATACATCAATAGAGATAGGGAACCATATGCCTGCCTTTGAGAGTGAAATGAAATATGTGTATTATGAAAAGTGCAAGTGATCATGAGTTCTAGTGAGTGTGATAGGGTAATCTATTGATGAAGTTAGTATTACTATACCAAGAGTGCTAGTATTTCTATATCAAAGATTAGTTGAGCAATGTGCTACTAACAGTAAGTACTTCATATGATAATATTAGGTTGGTGTATCAGTTAATATAGATAGAAAATTATTGGGAGTAATAGTGCAAGTAATCCGGGCAGTGCAAATTTTAGTATACAGTTGAGGGTTGTAGACAATTGGTATATTTGTGTGTACCTCGAGTGCCACGCCCCGGCCCCGTGAACCAAGGGGCCGCTCGGCCGGACCACCGCCTTGCTCACCCCCGCCGGGCCGGATTGAAACGGATACGAATCACCGTGCCTCGTCGTACCGGACGCGCATCACCGCGCCCATCCCGCAGGTGCGAGGAAGGGATGTATGGCCCGTTCGATTACCGAGGATGTGATGCCGTGCGAGCCTGGGGTTGCGCCCGCACAAGGCTTCATCGTTTAAGTTTGTTGGCTATCATCGCATCAATCAAATAAGCAGCGGAAAGGGACATTACTGCAATGCAATGCATTTAGCCAACTGAGTATTCGGGACAATCGAGGGACTTAGGTTCTCTTAAGGCATTTGTTCCATACATTATGCCCCTTATATGATAGCATCTCGGGGCATAATCGAAACCAGGATTCTGGGTCTTAAGGACTGAGGCACGCCTATCACTCCCTCGGATGATCCAGTACCTGCAAGCAAGTAAACTGTTGGTGGGTCAGTACTTTTATTAGTACTGGTGAGATAAAACAACTGAACAGAAGCAAGCGTTCACTAAAACCAATACTAAGTAATCATGTTATAAAATATTATATTACTAGTGATCTTTCTAGTTTTACCTATGTTCGTTTTATGCAGTTGGATAGCAGAGTCATATTACATAGTTTGGAAATATCTTTAAAAATAGAGTTTCATATTGAATAAGCAAGCAAGCAAGCCATTTGTTCTGTTATAGGGTGTGCGCAGCGTGTCTCGTGAGACTCCAGGGACAAATGCATAGCTAGACACATATGCACATCTTAGGGGCAGTCCATCTATCCAAGCCAACACAATGAACTTAGCTATATGCAGGGCGGTCCCTGAGTATCTCAGGATCGGCAGCGGTTGATCCAGCATGCCAATAACTCTTTATCTGATGCTAAGGGAAGCTGTGACTCATGGTTGCTTTTCACTATCATGGTAGCAGCCGTGACACATGCAGTTCAGCTCTCCACCAATATCCATTGTCTGACCGATGCGAATGCATGGAAACACTATCAAATAAACTTTAGTATGCAGACGAGACGAACTATCAGAACAGTTATCGTTGTTGCGGGGTAATCCGACTTATCACATGAACATATTCAGGCACAATATGGTTCCCTCGGAGCATATGGGATAGTGAACATGTTCATGCACTCATTGACAAGCGTTTCAGGATTTTTAGTTAAGCAGACTTGTTCGTTTCAAAGACAAGCTAGGTAAGTTTGTTCATTAACATGCAAGGCAGGTTCTATCATTCTCTTATGAAAATATTGTAAGCAAAAACTCAGGTTATAATTAAGGCGTGCAAGAATCAGAGAACGAAGTTCTGTCCACTCACCTGATACATAATGCCGACGCGGAGCGGGGCATTACATACTTACCAACCAACAAAAAGTTTTGTCCTCGAAACTTCAAGGATAAAATTCTCAATATTCCGAGAAGTGATAGTGCCATCCCTCGCCGTACTCAATCGAAACAATCAAGCAAATCAAGTTCAGAAAATATTTGCACTTTGAGAATATCTATGGACTTATTGTATGGAACGCTCTATTGCAATACCATATCGATAATATTTCAGAGTCATAGCAACAGATTTTGGGCCAAGAAAATCGATTCTGTTCTGATACCATTCTGTCACGCCCCGGCCCCACGAACCGAGGGGCCGCTCGGCCGGACCACCGCCTCGCTCGCCCCCGCCGGGCCGGATTAAATCGGACGAGAATTACCATGCCTCGGCGCACCGGACGTGCATCACCGCGCCCGTCCCGCGGGTACGAGAAAGGGATGTGTGGCCCGTTCGATTACCGGGGACGTGATGCCGTACGAGCCTGGGGTTGCGCCCGCACAAGGCTTCATCGTTTATGTTTGTTGGCTATCATCGCATCAATCGAGTAAGCAGCGAAAAGGAAAATTGTTGCAATGCAATACATTTAGCCAACTGAGTATTCGGGACAATTGAGGGACTTGGGTTCTCTTATGAAAAGGCATTGGTTCCATACATTATGACCCCTTATACGATAGCATCTCGGGGCACTATCGAAACCAGAATTCTGGGTCTTAAGGACTGAGGCACGCCTATCGCTCCCTCGGACGATCCAGTATCTGCAAGCAAGTAAACTGTTGGTGGGTCAGCACTTTTATAAGTACTGGTGAGATAAAACAACTGAACAGAAGCAAGCATTCACTAAAACCAACACTAAATTATCATGTTATAAAATATTACTTTACTAGTGATCTTTCTAGTTTTACCTATGTTCGTTTTATGCAGTTGGATAGCAGAGTTATATTACATAGTTTGGAAACATCTTTAAAAATATAGTTTCATATTGAATAAGCCAGCAAGCAAGCCATTTATTTTGTTTTAGGGTGTGCGTAGCATTTCTCGTGAGACTCCAGGGACAAATGCATAGATAGATACACATACACATCTTAGGGGCAGTCCATCTATCCAAGCCAACACAATAAACTTAGCTATATGCAGGGCGGTCCCCGAGTATCTCAGGATCGACAGCGGTTGATCCAGCATGCCAATGACTCTTTATCTGATGCTAAGGGCAGCTATGACTCATGGTTGCTTTTCTATCATGGTAGCAGCCGTGACACATGCAGTTCAGCTCTCCACCAATAGCCATTGTCCGACCGATGCGAATGCATGGAAACACTATCAAATAAACTTTAGTATGCAGACGAGACAAACTATCAGAACAGTTATCTTTGTTGTGGGGCAATCCGACTTATCACTTGAACACATTCAGGTACAATATGGTTCTCTCGTAGCATATGGGATAGTGAACATATTCATGCACTCATTGACAAGCATTTCAGGATTCTTAGTTAAGCAGACTTGTTCGTTTCAAAGACAAGCTAGGTGAGTTCGTTCATTAACATGCAAGGCAGGTTCTATCATTCTCTTATGAAAATATTGCAAGCAAAAACTCAGGTTATTATTAAGGCGTGCAAGAATCAGAGAACAATGTTCTGCCCACTCACCTGATACATAATGCCAACGCGGAGCGGGGTATTGCATCGAGTGTTAGAGACTGTGAGTATATATATGTATACTTAGATAGATGTGGGTAAGAAATATATATCAGTATATGAGTGGATGATGTGCATGTGTAAGGATCTATTGGCTTGAGCATGTTTGACATGGCACTGCAAACTGACTTGGGTGTCCATCTAGAGTTGTAATAGAGGGAGTAGTACTTAGTGTGGAGTATTGCACTTGGTATGCACTTGGGTGATAATAACAACTAGTATAAACAATTGTAGTAGGTAAGAGAGCTAGCAGCGGGTGGACTTGTAGTAGAAACAGTAGTACCAAAAGGGATAATGGTATCAAACTTTGGATGCATCATTTGACCTATGGTTGTGTTAGAGGTTCTTGGTATCAGATTTTGGTATTAATAGATAGGTGTGTGCAATATGGATGTATCCATGGATATCTTGTGGACTAATGATTAGTTGGTGTGGGTATCAGTATATAGGGATAGGAATTAGTGAGTGAATGTGCCAGAGTTAAGTGTATGTTAGAGGATGAAGATATCCAGGTGATGTGTTAGTAGGCTCTGTTCCTTTCCTTCTGTTCTTTTTTCGTCTATTTTATTGATTGATTGATTCCTTAGTACCGTAGCTTGTGTCAGTGATTTTCTTGCTAGAATGTAGTTAGTAGTACATCCTAACAGATACTGTAATACCATGACAAAAGAGACCATAACCATGCATATTTTATCTAGATTGCATATTGTATGACTGTAGGTAGGATTTTTTTAGACATTGATTGTTCGGGGTTTGATCGTAGTAAAGATTAATGAAGAGGTTATGACTCGACAGAGAGAGACAAGGTACCTTGAATTTTGAGGATAAATATTAATTTAAATAAAGAGTTGAGAACTTAATATGGCAGAATTGATGATTTTGTTAAATTATTAATTTTTATGAATATTAAGATATGATTGTATTTGTCATTAAATTTTGAGGAATTTAACAAGATTATTATTATATTTATTTGACTGCAAGATATAAATTTTAAAACTTATATTTTGAATGTTGTATTTAAAGACTTCGCAGTGTTTGAGTATTGTGTGGAAAAAGAATCGAGGAATAAGATCACTAATGGATTAGAGTTTGAATTCAAATTTTTGGGATGAGATTTCAAAAATTTATAAATATGCATTGATTGGATTTAAAATTTGAGGATTGGATATTAAATTTTGTATTTAGTTATTAACTTAAAATTTTGGAGGAGAATGTGATAAGAATGGAATTTGATTTTAAATTTGAAGATTTTCAGAAATATAATATTTATAGAATTTTAAAAATTTTGTGTAATAACAATATGTATTTACTTCATGATTATATGGTTTGATGAATTTAAATTTTGATGGTAAAATAAATAAATAAATAAATACAACTATTGAGGATCTTAAATTTCGAGGACGAAATTTTTCTAAGGAGGGTAGACTTGTCACTACCACATCCTAAAATAGGGATAATTTTGTCATTTTACATATTGTAAGTATCGTGTATATTTATTTTTAAATAATTTTATGATATGTGTATAGATATATATTATATATATTGTTCTTTAATGCATGAGTTAGTAGACTAGACCTAGAAGCCCACTAAATGAACTACTGACCAAATGATAGGGTTATGAATTTTAATTAGTAATTTTTGGGATTAAATATTAAGGTAATAATTTATTATTATGATTTTATTTAATTGTTGTACCTTACCGTTGCTTCGATATTGGGAGCGCTACACTAGCTTTTGTCTTCCAATAAAATTTATACCATTATCCTAGACGTGCCAGTCTTCTATTCTGATCCTTGTATAACTCATAAATATGCTCTTTTGTGCTTCATTTTAGTTGCACAATATTCGTCGCAGAAGTTATTTTTAAATTCCAAATAAATTTGACTTTGCATCTTTGTGCGTTCTAATCGAAATTGGAGATACAATCTTGACCCATTTTGTGCAACCCAAATTATGACAATATTCTATTCTGAGTCTTCTATGTCTATGATACTTGTGTCCTACCTAATTTTAACCCTATGTACTTCCAATTAATTTTAGAACACCAATTGCATTAATTTTAATTAAATTGGTGTAAGGACCCAGCTTGACCCAAAACTAAACCCAACACCAAACTAAACCCCCACTCACACCCTCAAGACTCATACTAAACACCACACACCCTTTTTAGCCATTATATCACACTAAACATGGTATTTTCTCTCATTTAATCCAAATTCCCACTTTCTGTGCAATTTTCCAATTGTTGGGGACTTTTATTCAAAAGTGCAATGAGGTGTCACTATCCTATTGGTCAAGACCATGAAGAAACACCCTTTTTCCCTCATTGACCGGTCACACATGCATTTTCTATTATTTTGGAGTGTGCAACACTCAAACCTCACCCCCTCAAGCCATCTCCACCCTCCATTGGACCCAACAACATCTCCACCATTCAAATTCCTTCATGTAAAAGCCAACCCCAATCCCTAGGAGTACTTGGCCGGCCCTATCCCTAGGTTTACATCACCCTCTTCTCCCTCATGTAAAAACTATCATCCTCCCCATTAATTTTCTACACCATCATCCCCATCCCTCAAGAAAACCTATAAACCCTAAACCAAACCTCCATATTCATCATCTCCATCAACCCGACTTCCCTCAGGCCGTCGACCTCGCTGAAGCAGCCAACCCACTCCTCCGCCGGATCCTCCACCGCTGTCAGCCATCGACTCTTCCTCTCGACTACCCCACGACCATCACCATCGTCTCCATCATCCCCCATCACCGCCAACACACAGCTGCCACCCTTCACCACCGTCTCGAGCGACTCGACCCCCGGCCATCCACCATCTCCTATACCCGCCTCCATCCCTCCAGGCCTTTCGACTCCTGCATGAGTGCAGTCCCCCAGGACGATCATCTCCTCCTCACCACCGGCCTCTTCTGCCGAGCACGACTCCTCCACCTCTTACCCATGATTTCCTCTTTCCCCCACAACCTTCCTCCGGACCACCCCGAGTCCCCACCACAACTACCATCTCCACCGTTAATAGCACCAGCAGCACCATCGTCAACCTCAGTCCCCGCCCGATCCCAAGACGACCACGACATCCCCGTCGGACCTCCCTGACAGCTGAGCAGCAACCTCCATCACCACCACCAACACCACTGTTCACAACCATCTCCACCCGAGCCACCCGACTTCCCGAGCCACCCCTCGCCTGAACTTCCTCCGCTGGGATAGTCCAACAGCCCCGCCTGAACATCACCATCCCCGACTTCACCATCATCAACATCATCACCATCATCATCACCATCATCATCATCATCATCATCACCACCACCACCATCATCATTATCATTATCATCATCACCCTTATGTTGACCCACAACAGCCTCGCTCGACCTCGTGCATGCCCATCAAGGTTCATAGCTAACCCTTCCCTCATAATTTTATGTGTACTTGTGTGAATGATATTAGGGATTAGCATATTTCTTTATGAAAGTTTAGTTGATGTGATTGTAAGACCCGTGTCGGTGAACCTAGTAACTTGTTGCATGTGCGTGCGTGTGTGTATAATAATTAGTTTGATATAGATATATATATATCATATTTCATGGAAAATTGATTGCTAGTACTATGTATAGCAGTATTATAGATATTGTATGACCATAAGTGATAATTATGGGTGTCCCATATTTATATGTATTTGTATGACCCTAGGTGTTAGTGAATTGTCTGCCTTGTGTACACTAACGTACTGGCTTTAGACATGTGTTAGTGAGTTGACTGTCTGATTATGCACAACATTTGAGGACAGGACACCCGTGTAGTTAGACGCACACTTGACCCTATTAGTTGACCAATATCACCCCTAGCATACCCTCTGAGTTCAGTGTAATTATGGTTGCCTATGTGCCAGTGTAACAACTGATACTATATTATATTATATTATATATATAGGACCATTGGATCATTCTGCGAGACTTCAGGAGCAGGACATTGGTATTGCCAGCTAAGGACCACAGGTGAGTACATTCTCTGATAATTTCCGTTATTTGATAATTTTTATAATTCAAGTATTTAGAAATGTTACATCTGATTCTAACACTGTGCTACATGGACTAGTATATAGATTGGATCTGCAGTCATGAGATGTTACATTGGCTATCATATTGACATTGTATACGACATTGATATTAGATATTGTACATGATATATTGGACATTGATCGTGTATCGTAACGTGTCATGGTTGGATCCACTGTACTAGTTGGAGGCGGAGAAAATATTAGTAGATTATGTGATCATACCCAACTATACATGCATCATAGCTCACCCCATACCTCACGTCGGGTGCAGCTTGACCATTACATGCCTCATAGCCCGTTATATATGATTAGCCTGACCATTACTCGCATCATAGCTAGCCAGATGGTTAGCCTGACCTTACATGAATCATAGCTAATCATATGTAACAAGCCTGATCTTGTCCCAAGCCGATCACACGATAGACTGATATTTCAAATACTTAGAATAGTTACAGTTCTTCATCTCAGTTTCATATACTACATCACTCGTATATGATATTGTAGCTCTTTCTCTTCATTCATATATGCATTGACTATGCCATATTGTCTATTGCCTATTCTCTTTATTATTTGCCACTGCATCTATTTATTGTTTCTCTCAATATATAGTATTATCTATTTATTGTTTTATAGTCCTTATCAATTAACTGGAACTGTTATTGGATTGTATTTTTCTCCATCCTGGCTAGAAATATTTTTTCAGACTGCGACTTAGAGGACTTGTTTCTGGCATACTTGGAGATTTAGATGTTATTGTTTGCAGGTTAGACTATTTTTATTTTGTTAGACTTGTGTTGTATTTTGTTTATTTTCTCCATATCTATCGTGCTTTAGTTTCTGTGATTGGGTATTTCCATATTATATTGTGATATCTGTGTCTCCTTATGGAGTTGGATATTCAAGTGAGATTGATTAGCTAGAAATGTGACCTAGACAGCATTCTACCGTCGATGCTGTGGTGTACGCTGGACGTACCCATGTACTTGTGCCCCTACAGCGGGTGCGGGTCATGACACATGTCGCAATGATCCATCATCTGCGATGATAAAGTCCTCTTCCAGCCCGACCTGAACCTGTGCTCTGATGCTCCTCAGAGACTCATCATCATACTGTCCGGCTCTGAACTGGTCCATCAGCTTCGACTAAACCTGAAGTCCCTACATCTGTGCTGCGACTCCAGGAACTAGTACCTCAATGCCTAAACTGTCAAGATTGGCCAATAAATGTCTGTCTCTAGTCAAGCACATAGCCACGGGAAGCATCCGCGACTATGTTGGCCTTTTCTGGATGGTACTGCAAAGATATGTTGAATTCTTTCATCAGCTCCAACCATCGCCGTTGCCTTATGTTGAGCTCTTTCTGTGTAAACACATACTTTAAGCTCTTATGATCTGTGAAGATCTCTACTCTCTCTCCATATAAATAGTGTTTCCACAATTTGAGAGGAAAGATAACCACTGCCAACTCCAAATCATGGGTAGGGTAGTTCTTCTCATGCGAGCGTAATTTCCTGGAAGCATAGGCAATCACCTTCCCGTGCTGCTGTAACACACAACCCAAACCCTTCCCTGATGCATCACTGTAAATAGAAAATCCTTCTGCTACTGATGGTAGTGTTAAGATGGGAGCTGTAGTCAATCTCCTCTTTAGCTCCTCAAATGCTGACTGACAATCCTCAGTCCAGACGAATTCCACGTCCTTCCTGGTCAGTCTAGTCATCGACTCTGCAAGCCTGGAAAAGTCCTGAACAAACCGTCGGTAGTAGCCTGCTAATCCAAGGAAGCTCCTGATCTCTGCTACTGAACTCGGGGTAGACCACGATTCAACTGCTAAAATCTTCTTCGGGTCTACTGAGATTCCATCTCCTGTAATGACATGCCGAAGGAATTCAACCTTATCAAGAAAGAATTTGTACTTCGATAACTTGCCATATAGCTTCTTCTTTCTGAGGATCTCTAAAATAATTCTCAAGTGCTGCTCATGCTCCTATGGGGTCTTCGAATATATCAGAATATCACCAATGAAGACTATAATAAACTGGTCCAAGTACTGATGAAATACCTTGTTCATCAGGTTCATGAACACAGTCGGGGCATTGGTCAACCCAAACGGCATCACCAAGAACTCGAACTGCCCATAGCGAGTCCTGAAAGCTATCTTCGGGATGTATTCCCGCTTTACTTTTACCTGGTGATACCCTGACCTCAAATCTATCTTGGAGAATACCTTCTCTCCGCTCAACTGGTTAAACAAGTCATCTATCCGTGGCAACGGATATTTATTCTTGATAATGAGGTTATTAAGTGCCTTATAGTCGATACACATACGTACCGACATATCCTTCTTTGGTACAAACAGTACTGGAGCACCCCATAGTGATGAACTATAATAGATAAAGCCCTTGTTTTGTAACTCATCCACCTGCTTCTTTAACTCTGCTAGTTCGTTGTTGCTCACTCTATAGATGTGCTATGAGATCGGCTCTGCACCTGACATCAAATCTATAAAGAATTCCACATCTCTGTATGGCGACAATCCCGATAACTTCTCTGGAAAGACATACAAAAACTTCACAATCAACGGATGTGGCAGCTCCTACTCTTCTACCAAAGCTCCACAGAAATTGCCTTCACTTTGATCTGCTCCTCGGACGAACTCGAACTCCGGCTCTCCTGGCGTCTGAAATACAACTCTGCCTCCATGATAATCGATATTATCTTGATGTCTACTCAACCAATCCATTCCGAGTACTATATCGTAACTCGAAAGTGGTATTACGAGTAAACATACGCTCAGCTCACGGCCTCCCAAATAAACTCTTTGGTTCTTACAAACATCACTGACCAGGATAATGTAACCCCCGGTCATGATCTTGCAAGTCCTCGCCAACGGTTCAGACTCAAGACGATACCTCAAAGCAAAAGATACAGATACAAAGATATGAGAAGCACCAAAATTGAATAAAATATGAGCTGGAAAGGAATCGAGATAAACAGAACCTGAGATGATATCGCTAATCGGCTCCTTCTCCTCGACAGTCAGGGCAAAAGCTTGCCCCTGTCGATGCGCTCCCCTCTGCTACTGATGCTGGGTAAACTGCTGCTGCTATGGTGGAAGAGGTCCTCTCTGCTGGCCCACTGGTGGTCTAGCGGGTGCCCTCTGTGCCTGTCCTCCACCCTGAGCTGGATGAGCTGGGACTTTGGGATAAGCCCACAACTGATAATCTACCGATCCACAGAATAAGCAATGGCCTAGCCTTATCCTGCATGCGTTCCATCCGTGTCCTTGCTTCTTACAGAAAGTACAAGGAACTGCTGCCTTCTGGATCTGATGCATCTGTTGAGCCGATGCTCTAGCTGGCCCATGATATTGCTGCCTCTGATGCTGGTGAGGCCTCTGGTGCTGCTGCTGGATGTGAGGCCTCTTCACTGGACCCATTTTGTTGCTGTATCCTCCTGTGTCCCTCGACCTCTTAGAGCCAAGCTCTAAGTCATCCTCCGCTCTCTGCGCCTACCTGAATATCTCCTCAAAGGTGGCAATAGGATCTCCGTTAGTGTGGGGTTTGACTTCCCGGTTCAGGCCCTTCATGAACTTCCTTGCTCTTTCCTTAGGGTTCTGAACCTTCATGAAGCGACCTAGACGGTAATAATCTGCCGCATACTCGTCCACTGACATACTTCCCTAGACGAGGTACTGGAACTGACTCTCTAAAGATGTAAGAGCCACGTCCGGGAAGAACTTCTCCTTGAAAAGCTCTTTTAAGGCTTCCCAAGAGATTCCTAGTACTGAGATCCTCGAGTCTGTCCGGAACCATGTCAAGGCTATGTCGAACATCATAAACCCGCAGCCTCTATCTGTAGCACCTCTGGAATCTATGCCAACCGCAGGTTTCGCTCGATGTCCTCGATCCACTCGTCCGCATAGATAATCCCCTCTGTGCCCCTGAAATCCTTTGGGCCCATCCTCTTAAAGTCGATGATGGTACCCGACCTCAGCTGATGCGGAGTAAACTGAGCTGGTACCGTTTGTAGCTGGGCTGTAGTAGCTCTCTCCACTGTTGTAAGTATGATCTGGTGAGCATTCTCCATGCTCTATCGCAGGACCTTTTACTATCACTGCTGTGCCTCCATCATCTGCTGGAAGATCATGAACATCTGTGGCTGATCAACCATAGGTGGTGGAGGTGGAAGATCCTCGGAAGTTGTCTGCCCTGTCCTCGGCACTGGAGGTGGAGCACCTCCGAAAGCTATTGCTGATACGTCCACCTGGACCGGTGAAGCTGACCTCCTGAATGTAGATGCTGGACCATCGTCTGAGGGTACTGCGCTCAAGGGAGATGAAGTGGCTGGTCGCGCTGTCGCGGCACCTGATCGTTGGGAATGTGTCTTCGGCGGCATCCTGAAGATAGATTGAAATACGAAATCAATATTGAATATGATACGATATCATCAAAGAAGGACAAAACTTTATTCAAAGTAAAATAATATTCAATATATAAGGATTTGCAAAAACAGATATTAGAATTTTTCCTAGATGTGATTGAGTAACTCTCAGCCTAAATAATGTTTCCTAAAGCAGGATCGTAGTAGTACTCTAGACGAGCATAACTATAAAATCGTACTAATTATGAATCGACCTGCATGGGCCACCACTAAAACCGTGTCACGACCCGCACCCGGATATTCGGGCACGAGTACGTGGTTACACCTAGCCTACGCCGCAGAATCGACGGTAGAACGCTGTCAGGGTTATTTCTAACTATCTAACATCTCAATAATTTAATATGGTACCTGTCAATCATCTCAACTCCAAATGGAGGAGCAATATGGTATCTCACCAGTATAACTAAACTCAATAACAAAACAAACTAAGGAAGAATAATGCACGAATAAAATAGCGAAGGAAATAACAAGATATAATCCACGATCTGAAAAAATATACAAGATGTGAATCCACCAAAAGAATAGTCTAATACAATCCAATACAAATAATCTAGACCTCCTCGAGCTCTGCAACTAAGTCCTCCTGGTCTATATATATATATATATATATATATATATATATATGTATGTATATATATGTAATATATAGTATATATATATATATATATATATATATATATATATATGTATTATATAGTATATATATATATATATGTATTGAGTTGTTATGTGTGTGTCTATATATATATATATATATATATATATATATATATATATATATATATATATATATAAATACATATGCACGAATAAAAAATAGAACAAAATATCAAACACGTGGAGTGCACCGCACCCGTATCACACTTTCTCTATGATACGCTTGCGATACAGCTCCAACACACAACCAAATGCATCCCAGAGGACACGAACAAATCTAAAACACTAATTATGAGCAATATGTATAGTAATTAGATTATCTACGTGTTTGTGTCACAAAGTGATATGCACAAGGCCCCGTGTCGAAGAAAAACCTCCAAAATCAATCCGTTTCGTCAAATTGACGAGATACGTCCTACACGTATCCAATTATGGATATGACACTAGTCACAAACAAATAATCAAGTAAAAATTAGATCTATTAGACCCAATGACAAGTACTATATGTGCCAATCTCAGAATTTCTCCAAAATTGGCACCAAAATGGACATAACTTCCACCGTAGGTCTCCGATGAACCTAAAACCACTTCCTATGGGTAGCCTATGTATGTGGGTTAGTTTTTCATGGTTAAATCTCAGATTTAGAGTCTATTAGAAGGAGGAAAACTAAAATATACCTATTGGGAGATGGATTTCCAATAAAAATTCTCCAATTGCTAAGTAGCTCTTCTCCTTGTAGATCTTGGCCTTCTTCTCCTTGCTCCTTGCTTCCTTCTTGTAGATCCTTGGTGTAGCAACCTCAATGATTAATTAGGGAAGAGATTGATGAAGAATTGGTAGAGAATTGATGAGGGAATGGAGGGAATTTGGAAGAGGAAAAATTATAGATCTAGAATTTGGGATGAAATGAAATGAGAGCACTCTCTCTCCTCTCTCAATAGGCTGGCCATGTAACCCCCTCTCCAAGTAATGTATAATATCACAAATACCCCTTTTGGCCTCTTATGAAGAAATTAATTAGGGAGAAAAGGTTTTAGTCTAATGGTTTTACTAATTAATCAAGCCTCATAATCCATGGGCCTAAATTATAGGCTAAATCTAAACTAGTCTAAAATGTTGGTTCATGCATTCTAATAAATAGGTTTGGTCTACTACACAAGTCTAAACTAAATCTACAACTAGCAAACAATAATAATATAATAATTAAATAATTCATGCATGCACAATATTAAATACAATCAATCCTAAAATTAAAATTATCCTTGTCAATTACTAAACTACCCTTGAATAAAAAAGTGAGGGTAACAAATGGCCCCAACAGAGCTGAAGGAACAAAAGGTGCAGTTACAAGACCTGTTGGATCGAGGATACATTTGCCCAAGCATTTCTCCGTGGGGAGCTCCGGTGCTGTTCGTCAAGAAGAAAGACGAATCCATGTCGCTGTGCATCGACTACCGAGAACTGAATAAAGCTACTATGCAGAACAAATACCCATTACCAAGGATAGACGACCTGTTTGATCAACTACAGGGACCAAAAATATTCTCTAATATTGATCTCAGGTCGGGCTATCATCAGCTGAGGATCAAGTCCAAGTCAGTATTTTGAACCCGATACGGGTACTATAAATTTCTTGTAATATCATTCGGCTTGACGAACGCTCCAGCAGCTTTCATAGATTTGATAAACTGCATCTTTCGGCCATTCATGGACAAGTTTGTGGTCATGTTCATCGACAATATCCTAATCTATTCAAAGGATGAGGCAGAGCACAAGGAATACTTGAAGATCGTGCTGCAGACTTTGTAGGAGCATCGATTGTTCGCAAAACTGAGCAAGTGCGAGTTCTGGATGAGCAGTGTATCTTTCGCATGTTGTCTCGACAGAAGGAGTGATAGTGGACCCAAATAAGATCGATGTGGTGGTGGACTGGAGGCAGCCTATGTCAGCCAGTGAAGTTCGGAGCTTTCTAGGCCTAACGGTTTACTACCATAGGTTCGTGAAAGATTTTTCTAAATTGGCCTCACCTTTGACTCACCTTACGCAAAATGGGATTGCATTCAAGTAGAGCGACGACTGCGAATCTAGCTTTCAGGAGCTAAAGCAACGGCTCATTTCAGCTCCAATACTCGTACTTCCGGATGGAGTAAAAGAGTTTTAGATATACATCGATGCTTCGGGACTCGACTTAGGGTGTGTTATCATACAGAGGGATAAGGTATTATCGTACCCCTCAAGACAATTAAAGCCACACGAGAAGAACTACCCAATGCATAACTTCGGGACTCGACTTAGGGTGTGTTCGTGCTGAAGTTGTGGTGATATTATCTATATGGTGTTGCTTGCAAAATCTATATAGATCAGAAGAGCCTAAAGTACCTTTTTACCCAATGAAACTGAACCTCCGGCAGTGGAGCTGTATAGAACTGATAAAGGACTATGACCTAACGATCGCATATACGTCGGACAAGAAAACTGTCGTTGTTGATGCTCTAAGTCGAAAGCACGTGGGTTCGCTATCTATAAATTGTCGTTTGCATCGAGATCTAAAGGAGATGGGTATCGAATTTTGAGTTCAATATCAAGGGATGCAGCTGGCTCCACTTTACCTCGAGTCGAGTCTGCGTGAAAGAATCAAGTCTGCTCAGAAGGACGATCAAGTCCTAAAGAAAATACATGAGCTAATCTCAATGGAAAAGACGTTCGACTTTGTAGAAGGAGAGGATGGGACCCTACAAGTTAAAGGAAGATTGTGCATTCCAAATGATCCTGAACTTCGAAAGAAAATCATGACAGAGTTGTAACACCCCGTTCCTCTTAAGTGGACTGCCGATTCAAACGACAATATTGCAATGTCCTGACCCGCTTTGCTCAGGCGAGAATACTCATTTGAGGCAAAGGATATCCAGACTTGTCCCTACAAGAATTCAGCATAGGCTTTCAGAGGCTCGCTTGACGTATCGCTCAACCGAGGCGAATCATCGCTAAGGTGGATGGCTACAGAAAACTTGTCTTTGCTTAGCCAGCACACATAAAATATGGAATAATACATGCTAGTCGCTAGGTGAATCACTCCCTGCATGCTAATAAGAATCCAACGCACCTAGCTAAGGGAATAATCCCAACTTGTATTGCTTATGATAGAACATAGAAATGAAATATTACTTATATATATGTTCAGACCCTCGTATGCTACCCTAGAACGTGTCGCTCGGAAAGTCCCTTACGATCTCACTCTTCGGCTTACCTTCGGGCCCGAGCTAACGAGAATGTCATGTTTATATAAATGCATGCTTGTCTGCTTGTATGTTGCCTTATTTTCATCCAAACCCCAGGAGACTACTAAGTAGTCTTTCCGTGCCTGAATGAACCTACAAGTATCCGAGACTGTTAGGTCACCAAGGCATCCCCGAACCAGGGGCATGCATCAAGGCAAGTGAATACTGAACGAGAATCCTGTCACGTTACAACTGAATAATAATCACATCAAGTTCACATCTGAACGAGAATCACGTCACGTATAGAACGAATCCCAACTCGTGGAGCACACGCTCGGTTCAGAACAAGAATCATGGATTATCATATCAAGTTATGGATTTGGAAAGACCCTGACCTGCATGTTGTGGACAACTTGGAAACAAGGTCACTCAGTTCCACGGGCGGTCACCGGGGCACTGGGACCGTTCTGATCCGTATGGAACTTCACGATAGTCTCACATGCGGACGGGATAGCGTGTAGCACGTCACGTGCTTCGTTGCATACCATCCTCGTTCATCGACTATAAACGGTCCTTTATGGCTATGCCAGCGACTCATGTTCATATAGATAAGTCATCCTCGTTTAGCGGCTATCCGCGTATGAGTCATTGCATCGCATCACTGAATAATTGAACACCTGAACGATCTTGATATAACGACTCTCGTGTTTGCACATACTAGTGCCTTGGTTTTCATTATGAATGCTCCTGAATGTTTATACTTGCCCGTGCTTGAATTAATAATGTTTGCCTTAGAAGGGAAGGTAAAATGGTAAGTTGGTAAGTTTCATCGTGTTTCCTCTCATGTTGTACGACGCACCGCCACACGAATTAGGCTATTCAATCTTTGCATAAAACTGATCCTAAGGCAACTAGAAAGATATCTTAATAATTGGTGCATGAAACCTATATTACGTGTTTGGATTTATCGAGCGGGCGAGTAGCCTCCCCACCAGTGCATTCAATGTACTGATAATCCACCAGATCGTTTACCGGATGCGGGATAACCTCGTTCGGTGCGGATGCCTCCATCGTGCGTGCTAAAGGCCAGGAGTCCCCTCTGAAGCCTTGGAGCGCTGCGTCCAGAACAGAAGCACATATATGAGACATAATGTTGTGAACATTGCCTGAACATCGCCTGTACAATTATTCCACTATTGTAGCTATTTGGCACGCTTTTACTGTTTCAGAGAGAGAGAACTGAGCGAATTATAATCTTGGCCAAGCGCTGTCACCCCCATATTTCAGATTAGGGGTATTTCTGTCTTTTCATAATTAATGTATGAATGATTGCATAATATTTGATTATATTAAATTGCCGTAAATTTTATTCATTGTTGCGCCTTACCGTTGCTTCGACATTTGGAGCGCTACCCTAGCCTTTGCCTTCCAACAAATTTTACAATCTTATCCTAGACATGCCTGCCTTCTTTTCTGACCTTTGTGTAACTTATAATTATGTTCTTTTGTGCTTCATTTTAGCCGCACAATATTCGTCGCGGATATTTATTTTAAATCCGAATAAATTTAATTTTGTATCGTTGTGCATTCTAATCGGAATTGGAGACACAATCTCGACCTATTTCGTGCAACCCAAATTAGGGTAATATTCTACTCCAAGTCTATTTTATTTATGATACTTCTGTCCCACTTAATTTTAGTCCCTTGTATTTCTAATTTATTTTAGAACACCAATTGCATTTATTTTTAAATAATTAAACCTAAACCTAATTTTGTGCAATTTTCCAATTATTGCGCACTTTTATGCAAAAGTGCATTAAGGTGTCCATTCCATTGGACACAACACATGGATAAACCCAATTCTCCTTCATGTATATTTTTCTACAATTTTTAGGAGTTGTAATTCAACACCAAGCTCCTTAAGACCCTGGCCCTCCAAACCGTAAACCGATGTAATCCTAGCCATCCGTTTGAATCCATTTGAATTATGACCCCTTGAAATCCTATATGAGAGGCCCAATTCCAAGAGGGGTTTACCAGTCAACCAATTCTAGGTCAAGCACACCCCTACTTTTACAAATAATCTCTTCCTTTTCTTTACTTTTCCTTTTCTATTTTTTTCCTTTAAACCAAATATACCTCAGCCGACTTTCACCATCTTCTTCTTCCTATTCTTCTCCTTCCTCCTTCCTCGCCGGAGTCCAGTCTCGCCGGAGACTCCTCGACTAGGGACCCCACGTCGTCCTCCCCTTCAGCCTAGCACCACCCGAGTTCCCCCACCGACTTCTTCCCGTAGCAGCCTTCTTGACAACCCCCTCGTCTCACCCGCCTGAACCATCTTCCGAGCTCCGACCACCTCACTCGACGTCTCCACCCCGTCGTTCTCCACTGCCCCACCGTTCAGCTCCATCCTCAACCACCTCGCCAACTCGACGAGCACCGCCTGAGCCATCCCCTCGCTGCACCGGCGTCTCCCCCTGAGCAGCAGGTCATCGACTCCGAGCCCGCGGCCATCCATCCTCCCATCGACCGGAAGCACTCGCCTGAGAACTTCCTTTCATCGACGATTACTTCCCGCCTGCCCCCTAACTGGAGAGGCCGAGCAGCCCGAGCCTCCCCAAGCCCGTCGGAGAACACCCTCGCTGCACCGCCTGAGTGCATCCCGACCATCAACCAGAACCGTTTCCTCCTCCTCTTCCCTTCTTCTCCGATGACTAACACCACCACCTTCCTCCACGAGAACCACCTGTCATTACCTCTCCGGCCAACCCCATTACCACCACCACCACCACTCTTGTAACCTCCGATTTCCAATTTCCAAAATAATTAGATTTTAATTTATTTTAAAATATCAAGTTTTATAAAATATTTCTCCTTGAAAATTTTTAATTAATTTTTGAACGATGTTTGATTTTAGAAGGTAATTTAAAAAAATCTTTATAAAAATCATTTTTTCCTAAATGACGATGTATTACAAAATAAATAAATAAATAATAATATATAATTCTAGTTTCAAATATTTATTGGCTTGAATCATAAAATTTTTGTTTTAACGAAATAGTTATTTAAAGGACTAGTTCATAAAATAAAATAAATTTTTATTTATTGGGATAGTAAATAAATAAATGTCATGCTTTCTAGGACTTTGCAAAATGTATTAATTAGTAGCTAATTGGAAATTAGCTAGCTTTCCTAAAAAAACATTTTCTGAAATTATAATCTTTATTTTTATTTTTATTTTTTCAAGTTGCCGTTCCTATTAACTAGCCAGCACACCCTCATTTTTCCCACATGAGAAACCCCTTTTTATAATTAATTCTGGGCCATTCATTATTGGGCCAACCCGCAACCCTTTATCCCACACCCATTCTCCCTATTTAAGTACCTCATCACAACTCCCTAGAAACCCTAGCTAGCCTTCACAAATTCCCACAAGCCAAAGCCACCACCATTTTTTGTGTGCTCATGTCCGTGTGTCCAGCATCACCGTGTCAGCCGTGTTGGCCTCGGGTCCGACCCCGGGTGTCCCACCGTATCCATTCATTTTCTGTGTCCAGTTACAACATTACAACCGATTTTGTGTCCGACACCATCTGGACACATCCACCTCTGTACAGTACTACATCAGATTCTCGTGTCCATCCCGACACGTCCACTGTGCATCGAGTCCCCGTGTCCAGCCCCGGACACGTCCCCCCCAATAAACCCTCATGTCCATCCCGGACACGTACCCAGACACCGACACATCCAGAACCTGACCCTAACCCTAGACTCGAAGCCGCCGCCCGGAGCCGTCGTCGTCGTCGTCGCCGCTGAAGCCGGTGGCCGCCGCTGGAACGAAGCCGCCGTCGCCGCCCTGTCGCCACCGCGTCGAGCCGCGTCGAGTTCCGCCGCCGCTCCTCGACCAGACGCAGCCGCCTCCTCGAGCGCCGAGCGCCGCCTCCTCGACCAGACTCCGCCGAGAACAGCCGCCGCCGAGACGAGCGCCGACCCCGGCGAACCCCGCGCCGACGACCGGAGAAGCCTCGTAAGCCCCTCTCTCCTTTCCCTCTTTCCCCTTTCTGTTTCTATCTATAGTTAGTAATATATAATTAGTTATAATTAATATTTAATTAGTTTAGTGTATTAGTTAATTAAATGAGATTAGTTAATTAATTAATTAATATGATTAGTTAGTTAATTAATTAATTAAATTAGTTTAGTTAATTATTAATCAGTGGTTAATTAGTAATCAATTAGTTTAATCAAATTATTAATTAATCAGTTTAGTATATATAATTAGTTATTTTATAAAATTAGTTTAATTAATGTAATTAGTTTATGTATTTTGGTTATATTAATATAATTAGTTATATTAATATGTAATTTGGTTATTTTATATAATTTGATTTTATTAATATGTACTAGTCTGGTAAATTCATATAATTAGCTTAGTAAATTCATGTAACTAGTTTGGTAAATACAACATAATTAGTTTTATTGTTTTATTGTATAAAATTAGTTATTTATTATGTGTAAATTAGTTATGTATTATTTTTTGATAAATATACAAATATGTATTTTGGTATAAAAAGTATATATGTATATACATCTATTAGTGTATATACACAAATACGTATTTTTGTAAATTACTAATAGACACTTATATATATATTATATACGTTTTATTGGTATACTAAGTATTAATGTATGTTTCAGTATTTAAATATAAATAAATGTATATTGGTATAAATGTATATATATATATATATCTTGTACATACAATTAATGTATTGTATATGTATTTAATGTGATGTACTAGTATTAGTATATATTTTAATAATAATAATAAACATTGACAATACACATATATATATATATTTTAAAATGTATTTTAGCATATGTATGAGTATACATATATAATGTTCAACTAGTATAAATCAAATATATATTGTAAATACATTTAAACTGGGGCATGTATAAATATTGTAAGTATTAATAAGTGTAATGTGTATTATCTACGTATCCCTACTAGATGACCCTAGTTGACTAGTGCCATACCTGGCAGAGCCCTGAGTTCATGTATTTGTGATGTGTTAGTGTAGCACCTGATGCAAATATTGTATTTGATATATTTTAGGACTGTTGGTTCCTCCAGACGATACTCTGGGACAGGACCTCGGTATATTCACCAGCTAAGGACCCAAGGCGAGTACATTCTCTGATTAGTTTCTAATTTATGATATCTCCTATGTTCACTGTAACTAGTGTAAATATCCATGATCTTGACACGATAGTTACACGGATTGGTATACACGGATCTCGTCATGAGATGTTATTCCTTATTCATGGTGTAGCTTGTACGAGACTTGTTTCCTTGATATCTTGTGCATGTACAGACACTAATTCCCGGGGAGATTTGCTACCTTCCTAGGGAATCCTGTGCCATAGCGTACCATGATTGGATCTACTATACCAGTCGGGGGTTTGGGGAGTACTTTAGTGTAGATATGTGATCATACCCAACTTTATATGCACCATAGCTCACCCCACATCTCACGTCGGGTGCGGCCTGACCATTTATATGCTCCATAGCTGTTACGTGTGATTAGCCTGATCTCTACATGCACCATAGCTAACCAACGGTTAGCCTGACTTTATATGAACCATAGCTAATCACATGTAACCAGCCTGATCAAGTTCCCAAGCCGATCACATGTTGAAGCTAGTATTCACACACTTAGTCATAGAACTCTTGCTCATTGACATATTGCTTCTTTTCCTGCATTTACTTACAGTATTTTCCAGTATTTCTTTCTTTGTACAATTTTCGTACCTATACATGCATCTGGTATGTTTTCATCTAGAACTGCTACATAGCTTATGTCATTTATATAGAACTGCTATTTAGAGATGTACTTTGCTCCTTCCTGACTGGAAATATTTTTCCAGACTGTGACCTTAGTAGACTGGCTCTGACATACTTGGGGATTGGAAGTAATGATTGCAGGTATGATTATTGTGTCATTAGACTTGTGTTGTATTCTTTTATTTCTTCATTTTCCTATCGTGCTGTAGTTGTGGTTGAGTATTTCTAGATTTATTTTATGTTATCCACGTCTCCTTATGGAGTTGGATACTAGCGTGAGATTGTTTAGATAGTACTTGACCTAGACAGCGTTCTACCGCCGATGCTGCGGCGTAGGCTGGACGTACCCACGCTCTCGTGCCCCTAAACCGGGTGCGGGTCGTGACACGTTTTAGTGGTGGCCCATGCAGGTCAGACTTTGCGAGCTGTGCGATGTCGTGGTAGTGCGACGTCTTAGTTGTACTACTGCGTACCTGCTATAGAATATAGGACATAGGATACTAGGATGAGAGAGGATACTCAATCACAAACTCTTGAGAGATTCCTGGGACGACCCCTTGAGAATCTTGTTAAAATTTCCAATTTAACTTTTCCTTGTTTCCGCCCGCTCTCGCTTGTTGTTACTGAACTTGATTCTTGTTGAGCAGTTTTTAAATTAAAATCTTGGTATCATTGTTGAGTTTGATTCTTGTTGACCAGTTGTTAACTTTAATTCCTGGTATCGTTGTTGAGTTGATTTCAAATTGAGATAAATTTTTTTTGGACTAGGATTTATGGTATTATCTGATGACATATATTGATGAGGACAGTGAGGAAGGTAAAACGTCTACTTTGGTTATGGAACCTAGAATTTATCGCAGCCATATTAGCTGTGGTGACGAGAACGTAGGAACCTGACTTGGATGTACATACTATAGTTATGAAGCTTAGAGTCTTTCGCAGCCATACCGGTTGGCGTGGCGAAGATTCTAGACGACATGATTATGGAGTGCATACCTTAGTTACGAAACCTATCGTTTATCGCATCTATGCTTACTGGCGTGGCGAGGATTCTGAGTGTCATGATTTCAGACAGACGTGTATGATTATCAGGTTGTATCCTAAATTGGTTCTTAAAATATCATCCCAAGACTTATCTATTTCTGTTATTCCAGGACTTTGTTCCACCGCTTCTTTCTTTACTAGCAGTAAAGATACCTTCTGTCCTCAATTCAGTCCTTGAGCTCCTATTCCTTGAGGATTTCTTGTTAAGTATGATAATTAGTGGCTTGTAATTTTGTTGTGTCTTGTATTAGTATTGACTGTGTTGCTAGTGAGTTGTAAGTGTTTCTTAGTTGGACATGTGAGCAGTAGGCTTTAATCTAGAGTTAGCCCTTAGTATAGTACCTTGTACCAATGATTCTAGGAGTAGTGTCATTAGAGACTGAGAGTTAAGGAGAGTATAGAGTATCAGTGATAGTTCTCAGAGTTAGTATCAGAGCAAATTACCCGTCCTGGATAATCATAATTATGTAATTGAGTGATCTATGTAAACGATTAAGTATCCGGGAATTGTGTTAAGGATTTATGGAGCATGATGTCCAATTGGATGATTGATATCGGAAATGTTAAAAGTAAAGAAATGTATATGTATAAAGGGTTTAATGAGATGTCATAAGTAGAGAAATATCAGGATTAGTAATGGAAGTTGTGAAGCGTATCACGGATTAGTTTAATAGGCTTTAAAGGATTGAAGGAAATACATATACAACCATCGAGATGAGGAACCATACACATACCCATGAGAGTAAAGAAACATGAGTGTTATAGAGGATACAGGTGATCATGAGTCTAATGAGCTTGATGAGATAATCCATTAATGCAGCTAGTGATATAATACCAAGAGTGCCGATGATTCTATATCAAGGATTATTGAAAATGGTGCTAGTAACAGTAAGCACTCGGTGTGATGATAATTAGATGATATACCAGTTGACATAAATTAAAATTATGAAAGAAAACATAGTTGATGGTAACTTTGATCATTGGAGGTAATAGTGCAAGTGATTCGGGCAGTACAAATTTAGTACACAGTTCTAGACAATATAGGTATTGAGTGCACCTTGAGTATCAGAGACCGTGAGCACTGATATGTACATTGAGGAGTTATAAATTAAAAGGTGGAAATGAATTTTAAATTTTCAGAATTTTTAAGGAGTTGAGATTCTATGTTGTTAAAATATTGAGGATTTAAATTTGATTCAATAAACATAGTTAAGGCTACAGAGATTTTAGAAGTGATTAAATTTTATTTCGATGTGAAGTATCTGATTTTGAGGAGGTATATGCATTTTATTTTAAGTTGATCGGGAAGTTAAACCTTGACGATTATTTTGAGGATTAATTTTTGGTAGATAAGAGATATGAATATTAATATATGATTAGTTGATATGGGTACCAGTGTACATGAATAGGAATTTGTTAGTGAATGTGCTAGAGTTAAGTGGTTGATAGCAGATACCGCAAGTAATATGTTAGCAGGTTCTTTCTTTTCTTTCCTAATGTTCTTTTTCGTCTTTTGATTGATTGATTCCCTAGTAACGTGGTTTATATTCGTGATTTTCTTGTTAGAACTTAGCTAGTAGTACACCTTAACAGAGACTGAAATACCGTGACAAGACACATGACCTATATATTTTCTTAAATTGCATGGATGTAAGTAGAATTTTCTTAAACCATGATCATTTGGGTTTGACCATAGCAAGGATCTATGACAAGGGTATGACCGACAAAAAGGGACAAGATGATTAAATTATGGATGAGCAAAAATTTAAATAAAGAATTTAGGGGATTGTTATAACAGAGTTGATGGAATAATTGTTTTTGCAAAAATCGAGGTTGATTGAAATTCGAGGACAAACATTTACTTAAAGGGAGAATTAAGAAATTCACAGAGCCAAAAATTTGAGGATTTATTAATTTTAAGGAGGTCTTGATATGATTGAATTGATTAAAAAAAAAAAAAAAAATTTGAGAAATTTGAGAGATTATCATTTTATCTATTTGATTGCAAGATAGAAATTTTATATAGTATGAATGTTGCCTTGAAGATACTGGAAGCATCGCATCGTTGAGTATTTGAGGAAAAAAAAGAAAAGAAAAGCAGGAAATAAAATCGTAAATGGAATAGTGTCAAATTAAATTCTTGGGATGAGGAGTTAGATTGGAATAAGCATCAATTGAATTTGAGTTAGATGATTGATGAGTGTTTAAAGTTAAATTTTGGGATGCAGATTTTTTAAGTTTTATAAATATGCATTGATTGGATTTCAATTAAAAGGATTGGATAGTAAATTTTGTATTTAGTTATTTACTCAAATTTGAGGAGATTATGATACGACTGGAATTCAATTAAAAATATTGAGGATTTGAGTAGTAAAAATTTTACATTGGGATAATAAATTCAGAGGATGAGAAAAAAAAAAAAAATATATATTAGTTCAAAATTCGGAAACATTATACATACGGATAAAGAAATATGGAATGAAATGAAGATCATGGTATATTGAGGTTGTGATTTAAATTAAATCTTGACCATGACAGTAACATTTGAAATTGAAGAAAATAATCGAGGTATAGTTGATGTTAAGATAAACAAACTCGAATTTGATGATAAGGATTTTGGACAGGTAATAAATTTTGATTCAGAAATTCTAAGATCTAATCTAATAAAGTTTGTGGAATTTGAAACTTTTATAGATATTAGTTAATGATGAATCACAAGATTGAGAAAAGTAAAATGAACGAGGATAAAAAGGAAGGATTATTTTCAGATGGTAGTAAAGACTATTTTTTCCTAGAAATTAAGAAAGGCGATTAGATGTCTCTTGATTACATTCTGAAGGATGTATTTAAGTTTCTTAAATCAAATTGTCGACCGTATCTTTCGAATTAACTATAACTTTCATGTCTATATCATTCATTATACTGGGTCTTCCTTGGTTTAGTTACTTTGAAAAGGTAACGTGCATTATTCAAATTATCTGTTTTTATGATCGTGTCTACTTCCCAAACCTAAACTTTCTAGAGGATTCAAGGCCGAGCCATGATTCCTTCAAGTTATTCCTGTCTTAAACCATATTTTCTTTTTCTTCATGTTTCCTTCTGTTTGGAAAATATTCATCATTATGAACAACAAATTTTTCTATCCTAGTCATCCCTAAAATTTCGAGGACGAAATTTTTCTAAGGTGGATAGACTTGTAACCTCCGATTTCCAATTTCCAATTTCCAAAATAATTAGATTTTAATTTATTTTAAAATATCAAGTTTTATAAAATATTTCTCCTAGAAAATTTTTAATTGATTTTTGAACGATGTTTGATTTTAGAAGGTAATTTAAAAAAATCTTTATAAAAATCATTTTTTCCTAAATGACGATGTATTACAAAATAAATAAATAAATAATAATATATAATTCTAGTTTCAAATATTTATTGGCTTGAATCATAAAATTTTTGTTTTAACTAAATAGTTATTTAAAGGACTAGTTCATAAAATAAAATAAATTTTTATTTATTGGGATAGTAAATAAATAAATGTCATGCTTTCTAGGACTTTGCAAAATGTATTAATTAGTAGCTAATTGGAAATTAGCTAGCTTTCCTAAAAAAACATTTTCTGAAATTATAATCTTTATTTTTATTTTTATTTTTTCAAGTTGCCGTTCCTATTAACTAGCCAGCACACCCTCATTTTTCCCACATGAGAAACCCCTTTTTATAATTAATTCTGGGCCATTCATTATTGGGCCAACCCGCAACCCTTTATCCCACACCCTTTCTCCCTATTTAAGTACCTCATCACAACTCCCTAGAAACCCTAGCTAGCCTTCACAAATTCCCACAAGCCAAAGCCACCACCATTTTTTGTGTGCTCGTGTCCGTGTGTCCAGCATCACCGTGTCAGCCGTGTTGGCCTCGGGTCCGACCCCGGGTGTCCCACCGTATCCATTCATTTTCTGTGTCCAGTTACAACATTACAATCGATTTTGTGTCCGACACCATCTGGACACATCCACCTCTGTACAGTACTACATCAGATTCTCGTGTCCATCCCGGACACGTCCACTGTGCATCGAGTCCCCGTGTCCAGCCCCGGACACGTCCCCCACAACAAACCCTCGTGTCCATCCCGGACACGTACCCAGACACCGACACATCCAGAACCTGACCCTAACCCTAGACTCGAAGCCGCCGCCCGGAGCCGTCGTCGTCGTCGTCGCCGCTGAAGCCGGTGGCCGCCGTTGGAACGAAGCCGCCGTCGCCGCCCTGTCGCCACCGCGTTGAGCCGTGTCGAGTTCCACCGCCGCTCCTCGACCAGACGCAGCCGCCTCCTCGAGCGCCGAGCGCCGCCTCCTCGACCAGACTCCGCCGAGAACAGCCGCCGCCGAGACGAGCGCCGACCCCGGCGAACCCCGCGCCGACGACCGGAGAAGCCTCGTAAGCCCCTCTCTCCTTTCCCTCTTTCCCCTTTCTGTTTCTATCTATAGTTAGTAATATATAATTAGTT